>JABWPP010000050.1:100922820-101380320 GCA_016920855.1 Puya raimondii | reverse complement strand
ACATACGGACTTCTACAGGAAAACATAAGTGCAAAAAAAGAAAAAAAAATCTCAACAAAGTACTGTCCAATAGATCCGCACCCCAATATCTTCTCTTGGGCTGCTTATCCTAAATATTTCATTCCATTCATCATTTCAGATTCTAGTATTTCATTGAAGATTATATAACATGTCATTAAATTCAAAGCAAGAGAGCCACATGACTTTCAAGTTAAAGTCGCATGTGGCCTTGCATTGCGGTTTGATTGATGAAAAAGCCCATTCATAACAGGGAAAGGCTACATATATCCTACCTTCTTGAAGGAAGTGGATATGACCAGCTACATGGATAGAATTTTTTATAAAAAAATTTATTTTTATGCTTCCTCTATTCTACAAATCCTATCCTTTCCAGGCTGAGAGTATAATTTAACTTCTAGAGAATGAAGCATTTCGGAGGCACAGTTAACAAGAAGTAAGGAAATTTACTATATTAATGTATGTCTCCATACTCTTTTAGTTCAAGAAGTGGGACCTCCAGATCAGCAAGTTCTCTGCCTAAGTGCTTTGCAGGGCTCAACCCTATTGCTGCGACCTACAAAATCCTAGAGATCAGTACTACTTAAAAGGATAGAGCTAGACATAGATTTGAAAGAACATCTCATACCTTAACAGTGATTGCTACAATACCCCTTCTTATCTGGTAAGAATCAGCAATATGAAATCTAGTTAGCCTCAACATCGTAGGAATTTAAATAAGCATCACCACCATCATCATCAACAGAAACAATAACAAGAAGCTTAACCAAATATGGATTAAAGAAAATAAATTTAAAGATTACCATTTCCGTAAGGAGGAAAGTTTGATCTTGTTTCCATAAATAAGCCAGAGAAACAAGGCCTAACCTCGAGCACACACTCTCAACTCGTAGCCGCTGGTAATCAGATGCAATTGCACCAGAAGATACTGCAGTAATAGAAGGGATCTGTTGTTTAACTTCATTCAACAGAATAAACAAATCCTCTACTTCATCTCCAGGAGTGACGGCATAATTAAGACGCTGATCCCTATCATGGTATAATTCATGAATCATAAGGAGAAAAACACAGCTTATAAAACAGAAAATCGTGGAAATCTTTTAGTAATTTCAAATGTTAAGTAGTGATGGGTAGCGAAGTACCTCTTAGATAAGACATCTTTACATGGATAAAATTTTGGTAAGAACATAGAGCCCTAAGCTGAAATATAGCACATTCTCAAATAAGCACCTGAAGTTTAAATGCTTCTTAGTTAACCACCTAACCTTATAGTAGTTTTGATTCTATACCTAATAACAATAACATTTTCTACTGAATATCTCATCATCTAACAGAACATTCGGTTCTTAAGATAATATTCCATCGGAAATGTGTCAAATACTATAAGGTTAGCTAGTAAGTTTCATAACTTCTGAAAGAATTTCATAAGCATCTCTGTTTAAGCATCAAAGGACCGAAATAATTTACAACCCAAATGCACCCAATATCTTAATGAGAAAAATTACAAAGATACATGTCGAAGTAATGAAAAAGGTAATTAAAATAGGAGCAACATGGTTGCAACATATAACACAAATAAAGATTTGGAAAATCTAGGTTACACATAATGTCCCTAAGCACCTCACGCAACAAAAAGAAATCAAGTAGCATACCTTGACGTTCCTCGTATCCGCCTTCGAAACAGGGGCAACCCCATACATTCCGCATAGCTAACTATAATTTGGTGGCCAACCTGGTTAGATGATAAAAATGCAATTATTATTACATTTTAGAAACAATGACCTTCATTCAGAGAGATACAAATCCTAACAAGTTTAACTATTGAATCTTGAAAAGCTTTGTTCCCAATAAGAGTAAAGATTTCTCATTTTCTCATAAAGTTACTGTGCAAAACTATATCTCTAAACACTTTCAAATGTTGCAAGAAAATTTTCTTTGCTGATTCGAGTGAACAAAACATTGTAGTGAAACGAGAAATACGCGGAGTTCATATGAAACGAACAATAAAGAAATATAAGATGCATGTTTATGAATATGAATATATGTGAAGCGCATGCCGTTCCCGCATACACACATGTTTGCTTTTTTTTATTTTTTTAACCTACAAGACACGAGATGATTCCCGGTGCAATTCAATTGACAAGATAAGTGAAGTACACGATGTTAGGTCATATCCCGACACAACCACTACTCAGATCACACATTCTTGCATTATAAAAAATCATGAATATATTTCAAAACAGGCCTGCTTGCATTTTTAAATTAAAACTTTTAAATTTCATCATTTCACGTATCTATTCCAAACGCGTTATAGTTTCAGGCAAATTCTATACATTTTCACCCAAAAAAAAAACAAAAACAAAGAAAAATCTTACAGTTTGATACATATAGCTATCCAATTCATCCACGGAATCGTCCATCGGCATAAGATTAGCCAAAGCAACAATCTACAAACAAGCACACCCAATTTAAGCTCATAAATCAACGAATAATCGAAGGAAAAAAAAGAAAGAAAAAGAGGATTCAGAATCCAGATTACAAAGAATCGACCTCGTGGCCGTAATCGATGCATCGCATCATGGCGAAGCAGCTATCCTTGCCGCCGCTCACCAACGCCACCACCTTCATCTCTCTCTCTCTCTCTCTCTCTCTCTCGCTCTCGTGCGGGAGCTGGGGCTTTGTAGAGAACTAGGGTAAAAGTAAATGTCTATGTGGGCTCATGGACTGGGCTCTGAAGCATCTTTTGGTTGCTTTGATGCTTAGCGGAGCGGGTCTGCTTCTCCTGACCACCCGATCCGCAGTATTGGGGGTTTAAATACTTCTACTTTTCCACATGAAATTATTAAAGTAATTTTCAATAAAAAGAATTTATGGAAAAAAGAGAATTTATGGAAAAAAGATTAGCACAAGTTGGATAAATAAAAGAAGAGTTGTCGAGCATATAATATGGTTTTTTTACTTCCAAAAGTTTTATTCATTACATATGATAAATTAAAAGTTTTTTAAAGAAAAAAATATTGGTTTTCTAACAAATATAATGCCAGTTTCTAAATCCAAATGGCAGTGTATTTATACGAAAATATTTTTAAATTTTTTATATAAATAATTCTATTCAAACAATACTTTTGTCGGGCTAAATTATAGAAAACCTCCATGTTAATACCCGTTTTTTTACTTTCACTCCTGTCATTAAAAAACCTATACCTTGCCCCCTTGAAAAATAAAAAATATTCATTTCGGCCCCCGCCGTCAGTGTTCCGTTAGGGTTCCGTTTATATCCTATTTTTAATACCCAAAATACCTCCGAAATCTTCATCTTCCTCCTCCTTCCTCATCGAGATCCTCGGCCGCCGAGATCCTCGGCCGCCGAGATCCTCGGCCGCCGAGATCCTCGGCCGCGCCGCCTCGCCCTACTCCGCCGCGTTGTGCTCGCCCTCGCGCACTCCTCTGTCCGTGCCCACACACGCCCTCACCCTCCTCCGCCGCCTCACCCTCGCCCTCGCCCTCGCCACACCTTTCTGCCTATGCCCACCCCGATCTCCTCCCTACAGTCACCGAAATGGAGGGGCGGCGAGGGTGCTGGAGGAGCAGGAGAGTAGGTGGAGAAAACGGAGTCGAATTTAGGGTCGAGGAGAGGCTGCGGATGGCAGGATTGGGAAGAAGACGAACATGATGAGGGGCAATTTGGTCATTTTGTCACACCGTACCCCATTGTAAATATTTTTTATTTTTTAAGGGGGTAAAGTGTAGATTTTTGAATGACATGAGGGGAAAGTGAAAAAGCGGGTATTGACTGAAAGATTTTCTGTAATTTAGCCATATACAAAATTATAATTGACTACTTTTTCTCTCATTTTCCAAATCGAGGATAGATACTAAGGAATGTGATATAAGTTGATACCATAAACCAAGGATTTAAGTGTCGTGGTAGGGGATCGTGCCGGAAATTTGACGGCATGATGCGACACGATACGTGCCGAGCTGTGCTGATGCGTGCTGATCACAAAAAATTCATACGTTCCAACACATAATAGCATGAAATATTTATTTTCTTTAGCAACATAACTGTTTTTTATATATTTTTATCAAATCTTTTAAACTTTATTGAGAAAATTAGTTACTAATTTAAAGAATAGAGAGTTTTAAGCTGTGCCATAAGTACGGAAACTATATCATGCCAATATCATGTTGACACGATACGACACGGTAGATATGGCCCGTGCCCATGGGCACTTAAATCATTGCCATAGACATATTACATGTACAAAAGGCGTATGATAAAAAAAAAAAAAAAAAAAAGGTTACTGTGTATTACAAAATGGAGAACAAACTGTACAGAGAAGTTTGTCAAGGAAAAACTAATCTATCAACTAATCAACAACTATGACAAATTGCTAGTGTTTTTCTCAGTGGGTGTATAAACAAGACACACTGCGGCTTTTCTGCAAATCTACTTGGGAAGGTAACTGGTAAAGTGGACTCTCTTGCTCTGTATGCTGCTCCCCGTCTGAACTTCCTGAAATAAGGGTGAAGAGGGCGAAAAAATTGAACAAAATGAGAGAAATGTATCAAAGGTCTCAATATGCCGACTCGAAGGAAAAAGGAAAGAAATGTACCAAAGAGAGATTTTACAGATGGTGGTTTTGTTTTGCTCTTTCTTTTCAGCTCGGCTGTAAAAAAAAAGGCAAGAGTTACTTTGTCACTGATATAACATAAGGCGGCGAGATTTACAAAGAAGTTATAAGAATGGAAGAGACAGGTGGGGAAAAAGTAACCTAATTCGGGAACTTGATGATCATCTACAATATCGAAGTTCTTGTACGTGTAACCCACGAAGCTCAAATCGTCGGAGGAAAGAATCTGCGAAATGACAAAAAGAAGCCACATAAGAAATGGATTAATCACAAAATATGTAAGGATCTAAAATTCTGCAGCACACGCAACAGTTGAGAACTCCGCTTTTGAATACTCAAATGAGTAAGTTGAGGAAGGAAGATTATTGTCGATACTGAATAGGCGTTCCATAAAAGGATAAGTTGATGAATGGTAAATCGAGTTAAAAGTTACAAAAATCCATGAATACAAATACAAAGCAAGTTAACTGCATAACACATAGAATAGAAAATCTACTGTAGCACCAAGAATGCATACCTTTTTCCAAAGGCCTGATCTAAGTGAAGTTTGAATCTGGTTATCACTCTGTAATCACAAACATTTGCAAGAATATATTCTAAATAAGTTGATGTTTCTTGAGAGAAAAGAAAGGATTGTGAGGGCATACATATATAACTATCTATTTACATGTATATCTGTGCAAAATCTGATTGCTGTATATGCAATTTCAAACACTTGTTTTACATGTATAGTTTTGTGGTAAAGAAAATGCCCCCCCCCCCCAGTGAATCAAAGACACCCTAAACTGAGGATATTTTGTAAGGAACTGCATTCTTGAGAAGTATACATGAAAATTTAGATTCTGTATGGATATATATGTTGTATATATATACATATATATATATGTATATATATGTATATATATACATATATATATATGTATGTATGTATATATATGTTACATATATATACATACATATGTGTATGTATGTATATATATATACATACATACATATGTATGTATATATATGTAAACATATATATACATACATACATATATATATGTATATATATATATATATACATATATAGAATTGAGCTCCTATGCTTTTAAAAGTACCAAGTTATTGGTGCTTGTAGATTTTTGGCCATTGGATTAAGGGATGTGCGGTTAGGATGATGTGGGCCCCCCAGGGTTGAGTGAGTGGTTGGTTGAATAGTATGATCTAACGGGTAGAAATAGTCCAAGGGGTCGATCTAACGGTAAAAAATTTACAAGCACCAAGTGCTTGGTGCCTTTACAAGCACCATAGCCGGACTCTACATATATATATATATATATATATATATATATATATATATATATATATATATATATATATATATATATATATACATACATACATATCTATGTACATATATATGTATGTATGTATATATGTACATATATATATGTATGTATGTATATACATACATATATATGTATATGTAATAAATTAAAAACCCCGAAAAAGAGCCACAATAACTACTTTTAAGAAATAACTAACCTCTTCAAACTTATCGAAGTTTCGGGTGTCCAAATCATTTTTAACCTCAGGTACAAATGTGGCCTTCATCTGATACAATCCGTCCCACTGCACGCCCTTAAACCAAGGATGAGTCTGAAATTTGACATGGCAAAAGAACGAGAAGTTTAGTATGTACTATATAACTATTACTGAAATACATTATTTAGTCCAAGCAAATAAAGCAACCTTTATTTCGCTGGCACCTTTCCTACCGAGCCTCCGGTCAGGACTGCACAAGAGCTGACAAATGAGGTCTTTTGCTTTCGCAGATAGTTTTGCTTCTTCAGGAAATTTTAGATATGTTTTCCAATTTACTATCTGCAAAATATCCATAAGAATCAGCTATGGCTTTTAAGTCATAAAATGAAAATTGATAGTCTTTACAAATTAACACAAGTTTCACGTCATAGATAGAAAACCAAGAAAACCACGAATTTTATACCTAAATTATCATTAATACAAGTCATACTAAGCTTGCCCATTTAAAAAGGACTCAAAGTTCCACTACAAAGGCAAATTTGTAGGTTAAGGTCTCACAATGTATAGCGTACAACAATTTAGTCCAGCTTCCATGCAAAATCATAGGAACTGCTCTAATTCTTGTTTCAGCAAAAGATTTGCAATTGAATTTTTCATCTCTATGTGAATATGACTAAGGTGAAACAATTTTAACCGCATTCATCAAGATGAAGGAACGAAATGGTTATATGATTGCTTCCTAAATATAAATCCTAAAAACTTAATAGAACATCCAAACTTCAAACATATCATACAATCCGAAGTATCAAGAACTCGAAAAAACAATATAACAACCATACAACAACCACATAAGTTACAATTAGTATTCACCTTCCTGCAGGTTGCCATAGGTGTATCAGAATGAAATGGAGGATATCCCACCAGCATTTCATACATAATAATGCCAAGAGACCACCTGCAAGTGGAGAGAGATATACTTCATATATGAATAACAAGTCATGTCAATGAAAGCAGAAATGACATTTAACCCAAAAATGAAATGATAGAGAAACAGCCCACGGTATAATAGTACCAGTCACATTCCGTTCCATATCCTTTCTTCAGTAAAACTTCTGGAGCGATATAGTCCGGGGTACCAACAGTAGAGTAAGCCTGCAGATTTTAAAATAGCTTCAGGCAAACTTGAAAATGAAGTAGAGAAGATTAAGGCTTGCAGCTTCTGCAGCAGTGTTGCTTGAGTAGTCCTTTTATTCATTAACTTCTGTCCAAGGCTTTACACGAAGTAGAAGCCCCAACGTAGAGCTTTTGCTTTTGAAGCTCAGAGTCTTTAAGAGCTCATTTGGCTTCCCTACTCTAGCTAGAAGCTCAATGTTTTAGTCAAATGCCTAGCTTCTGTTTCTCAAATAGAGGAGTCCTTCCAGTAGCCAAGCCAAAACAAAATCTTATCAGCCTATCATTAATTACTCTATCCTCAATACTATCCTCAGTATTACATTGAATAAACACATGCAAAAGTCACCCAGAAGATACTATAATGCCTGCAAAGGTAGCATAAATCTAACAAACTTTGATAAGCTGCTTACCAGGCTACGCCTGTTCTGTCGCCTGCATTGTAGTTGTTCCTTCTGTGAGCGCTTCGATAAGAATGACTGCCCATCGACATGTATAGTTATTCCATCAGTCAAATCATGTAGATCAGGTAATGAATTGCAGCCCAAAGATTTGCATAAACCGAAGTCCGACAGCTTCATGTGGCCATCTCTATCTAGTAAAATATTATCAGGCTTGATATCTCTGTAACATAAAAAAAAAAAAAAAGATGGTTACCACTTCTGACAGCTTGCATAGGGCCTGTTTGCTCCAACCAGAGCTTATGCAGAAGTGCTGCTTGAGAAAGCACTAACAGTTTTTGCATGAAGATCAATAGCTTGCAGCTGCAGCAGAAGCAGAAGGTTCAAATAGAAGCTTCTGCACTTCTGATCCAGAAGCTCATTTCAGCTTTTCTCCCACAGAAAAAGCTCCAGACCTTTTGTTTTCTGAATATCTTGCTACTTTCATAGTAGAGAGGCTATTCCAGGAGCCAGGCCAAAGAGACACAAAAGCAAAGAACTAGAGCTTTTCTCTAACTTTTTGACGAACCTGTGTATATAATTGTGTTTGTGGATTGATTCAATCGCAAGAACTGCCTCAGCAATGTAAAATTTAGCTTCTTTCTCGCTTAAAGTCTCCTTGTTTGTAAGCAAGGTCATCATGTCCCCACCCGGTAAATATTCCATTATGAGATATAAGTACTCACTGTCTTGGAAAGAACAGTAGAGTTTAACGATGAAATCACTATCAATCTCAGCAAGGAAATTCCTTTCTGCCCTAACATGCTCAACCTGGACGAAATTTTAATTTGTGAGTTTAAGCTATAAAGAAACTAGACAAAGACTAACATGTTTGCAAATTAGCAATTACATGCCTGGCCTCGACGTAGCATCTCAGACTTCTTAAGTTTTTTCATCGCATATACATGGTCGGTTGTCTTCTCCCTACAGATCATAACCTGTGCAATAAAATGAATATACTTAATAATAGAAGTAAAGTTCATAAATTCTGATTTTTAGAGAAAAAGTGACTCCTATCTGAAGATGGTTTAACACAGTTATATAGTGCTTTTAAGCTCTGATATAAATGAATAGCCATGCTTTGTGCCCATTCCTGACACGTTGACCTTTCGGCAGACGTAATACATTCCTTCGCTCATACTTGGTTAAAACTTCTACAATTGGACTACCAATAGCAATTTCTTAAATATTGAAATAAAGATAAACTATTTAGTCAGCTAATTGTAAACAGATAATAATGAACAGTTGTAGGAACTGTACAAAAGAAACTCAGATAAAACATCTTAGTACCATAGCAAGAATTAGAGAAAGGCAAACAAATATAGTAATTCATAACAAGAACAATAAGAGATGGTAGAAATTTTTCACCTCGCCGAAAGCACCCTTTCCTATCTTTGTCAACACCTCGAAATCGGCAACCCCCATCTTATGCCGTTGGAGGCGCATGTACTCCGACTCCTTTCTTTCTAAGTACTTTAGTAGCCTATTTTGCTCTTCTTTAGACACATGATCGTCCGCTAACTTCTGCTCTAAAATCAAACGCCTGTTTGGAGAACATAACCAGTTAAGTTAAAAGAAGCGTGCTGCGATCAAAGATGAAGCTTTCTAGCTGCTCATTGACTGACATTGACCGATCATAGAAAATAGGGGATTACTCGACTTCATTACCATTATTCTACCAAAATGTAGTTAAGCAGGGGGGGAACAGCCTAAGGAGTATAGTTCGGATCAAAGTTAGTAATTCTAGGATAACCAATGATTTATTATTCTGGAAAAACTACAGAAATGTGCTATCACGCAAGTTATCTCAAGTTATTGCAGTAATCCATTTAAAGTTATATTCTAATAAGTACAGCTAACCCTGCAATCATCAAAAATGACTCCCTAATCACTATACTTATTCCTATAAATTCAAACAAAGTGCGAAATTGATCTTTTTCTCTGTTACCCTGAATAGTGATATCAGTAGGGACATAAATGTTATTCCAGCACAATTTGACCTCAAACCAAATGCTAGTAAATTAGCCCTACACTAATGCAACTTAATCAAAATTACTCAGCAAGAATTATATTACTGAACCAACATTTGTAACCCTACTATCTTAAATGTTATCCCGGCACAATTTGTTCCTAAGCCAAAAGCATGCTAATCCTAATCACTAAACGAGTCTTATATTACTAAACTTTTTAGAAAAGAAAAAACTTCATTTTTTTTTTGAGATTTACCGTTCCTTACGCTCGTGGAGGATCCTCAACTGCTCCCTGTAGTGATTCTCTATATACTGCTTCGCCGCCGCAACCCTCTGCTGCGTAATCTCGGAGGGCTCCGCCCCTGCCGGGCCCGATCTCTTCTCCGTCCTCTCCAAATCGCCCCTTTTTGCGATCAGCATCGATTTCCCCTTCGTCTTCCTCCTCTGAAACCAGCTCCTCGCCGAATCCATCGTCGCCAGGGAAGGGATCGAGAGGGGTCGAAGAGGATCGAGATCTAGGGTTCGGGAACGGCGCCATTGCCCTAAAAAGGAGGGGAACGAAGTCGCTGAAACGGATTGGGAGGGGGATTTGATGGGGATTAGGGCTAATTCGAGGTAGGGGAACCGTGGGGATCGTTGGGAACGGAATGGGAACGAGTAGCGTCGCACCTCTCTCTCTCTCTAACAGTTTAAACTGATAGAAGAAGAAGAAGCAGAGGAACTACCCACAGCGAGAGGGGATACGTTGTAGAAGTCGGCGAAAAGGGTGGTTTCGGCGCCGACTAATAAAAAATTTGAAGAGAAAATGTACACTACAGGAGTCGGCGAAATTAAATGTATCGGCGCCAATTCTGTACAATATAGGATTCGGCAAAGGCGGATGTCTCGGCGCCGACTATCAGAGGAGATATGGAGAATTGTGGGAAAAAAATTTCTGAGGAAAATAATTTAATAAATTGTTTTTGTCTAGTTTTCTCTCCCATTTGGTTTTAAAAAAAACAAACTTTTTCGAAAAGTTTTTTTTTTTCAAATTTTATGAAAAATTAGTGTTGTCATTTTTCGAATTTTTTTTAGGAAAATGAAAAGATTAAATTTTCAGGAAATGTGGAAATTTTTTTTCCAAAAACACTAATTTTTTTAAGGCCAAGCAGGCAGAAAACCGGAAAAAAAGTTTTACATAAAAGTAGCATTTTTCTCAAAAAATATTTTTCATACTTAATTCTTCAAAAAGCCAAAAGGCCCCTTAGTGTTAGGACGTCTGTTTCGTGTTAATTGCATTTTAGTCTCTAGTGTTTTTTCAATTTTTTTTACTTTAGTTCTTAACTTTTGAATCTTTAGTATTAAATTTATTAAAATTATTTAGTTATTGGAGTTTAGTTTTTGATGTCATTAGCACCAAATAAAATTTACTACATCAGATCCAAATCTTGCATAGAAATTTAATTAAAATAAAAAATAAAACTTAATTAAAAAAGAAAAAATCGAGCCTCTTTGTTAATTCGAAACCAATAAGTTCTTAATCTTGGACTCTATCACTTGTGACTCGACTCGTTTTTTTTCCGCATTTATTTATTAAATTAGTCGAGCTCGAGCTAAGATCTAATTCATTCTTATCTACTTCTGTTTGTAGAACGATTTGCTGTGTCATTTGGTAAGCAAAAAACAAGGACAACAATATATATATATCATCTTTTATGAAATTAATAATCCTCAATTAAACTCCCTAACATCTACTTAACAAAAAATTGCTTATTTGGAACTGGAGATTGTTTCGTGACGCATCTAATTACATGAGTTTCAGTTACTTAAAAGAAACTTCCGTGAAAACCAACTACTAAAAAGAGAGATTCAACGTGAGAACGTTTCGAGACTCATTCATTTTGATACCATTCTGGCGAAAATTTTGACTGTGCCTCTAAAACTTATTTGCGGGATTACTCTTCTTCGCGTTGAAAATGGCTGTGTTTAGCGCGATTGTTTTTATCCATAATTAAACATGTTTTTAGAGGGGATAATTTTTGAAATTAAGAAGCCCCATATAGTTAAGTAGAGTTGCATATTACTTGCAACCAGTAAATACATTTATTGCCACCACTCATAGTACTAATACATTATATAGTTTCACACTTGATTATTTTAAACAGTGAAAGGAAAAGTTATTAGCAATACTAGTAGTTCATGGCCCATGTTGTGCTCATTATTTATGTTATAAAAGCCCAAGATTTTTCTTTTCGGGTCGGGTCGGGTCGGGTCGGGGCCGGCCGCTTCACTGGGCGAGGACTTGGATCTTCATGCCGGCGGCGCAGTGCCCCGGGATGCTGCAGATGAAGTAGTTGGCCCCTTTCTTCAGAGTGAACTTGTCGTCCCCCGTCGTCGCCGCCCGCGAGTTCTCCGACGACGAAGCCTTGCAGCTTCGGTAGCCCGCCGCGCTCACGGGCACGACGTTGTGGAGCCCCTCTTGGTATTTGAATACTGTCGTATTCATAAAAAAGAAAAATAAAAAGAATATATTAAAGTTCTGTTCTCTGACAGCTTAAACTTTGTACAGAACATGAGAGAGAGAGAGAGAGAGACCGAGGGTATCGCCAGTAGCGAAGCTGTTCCCGCCAGCCCAGCTGTCGTACGAGACGGAGAATCCCCACCCCTGCGAACCTCCGACGACGTGGGTGTCGGCGAGTATGCGGTGCGGCGCGCAAATCATGATGAGCAAAAAGGAGAGGAGCACAAGATTAACACTGCCTCTTCCCATGGCCATTTTCTCAAACCTCACACACTACTATATATTCTTCAAGTAGCTCTATGTATGTTAGCTTCTCTTGTATATTGCATACACATTACACTCTATGGTCCTATTTATAGGGCAACATTTGAGTGGACCCAATCATATATACATATATATATCCCACTTTGTGTTAATAACTGTCCCCTTTGTTGTTTTCTAAAGTTGGTGGATTGATGATAATAATAATAATAATAAAGAATATATTATTCATACTTACTTTAATACTCACTTTTTAGTGGAAAGCATAGAAAGATCCCTACTTGAGAGTAACCAAGGAAAATTGAACCAAGTACTTAGATTTACTTATTTAAGACTATCTTTTTGATGGTTTCTTGTAGTTATGATTTACATTAAGTGCGCAAAATCGGAGAGTGATTACGCATATTAATCACTGTTTAGATGCGTGAACATTTTATTCGTCATTTTTTTTAAAATTTAATGAATATATTTTTATTGGTTGATTGGAAATTGTGTGGAACGTTTTCTAAAACCATGTAATATTAATATATCTATCGTGTTGTATATAATAGTATTAAAACTACTGTTCTCTCACAGCTTAAACTTTTAAAAAATAATAATTATTTCACATAAGTTAACATGGTATCAGAACAGAAAATTCAGAATTCGACTCTACCGAAGTGTTGAATACAAATATTATAAACACCGTTCTTAGCAGAATGACGATTATTTCAAGATCTCATGCATATATATAATGTATAAGAGTTTTTTTCACTAGATTTCGAATCTTAACGAAGGCGACATGTTTAGGTAAATCGCAAATAGTTATTATTAAGATAAGAAGATAATGTTTTTGTCACTTAAGATTTCACCAGAGTTGCATAATGGTGGAGATCAATTGATGGTGCAAATCTACGTCGAAACCACCATATACATATACATAATAATAATAATATTGAAATGAAACCACTATACAATATTATCCCACTACATATAAAGTATTAATTAGAAAAAGTTTTAGAAAGAAAGGTTTGCACGCATGTTAAAGCCTGAGTTGTAACTAGATTTTTTTAATTTTTTTTTTAATTTTGGTTAGTTAGCATGTATAAAAGTTCTGCACATATTTATTTAGAAAAGATAAAAATGTATGGAGAACCCCTCAACTATAGGCGATTTTGAAACAGACCCCTCAACTTTTAATTTTTTTTTATATTTGAGTTTTTATACTCAGTTAGGTCAAAAAAATTATCAAATATAATGACTCTATCAGTTATTAATTAACAATTAATTAGCCTAGTTTTATTTTAAACCCCTCAATTTGTTTTTGATTAAAATCAGGAGTTATATATAGAGGTGTCAATTCAAAATGCCCTATAGGTGAGGGGTCTCCATACATTTTTACCTCTATTTTATTGGATGTGAAATCCCTTGCTTTACAGAGGAGAACTCCATTTGTGTGACCTTTGCATGCGCGGGGATAAAAAGTGCTTTTTTTTTC
This sequence comes from Puya raimondii, assembly GCA_016920855.1. NCBI lineage: Eukaryota > Viridiplantae > Streptophyta > Magnoliopsida > Poales > Bromeliaceae > Puya > Puya raimondii. The sequence goes on along the minus strand of JABWPP010000050.1, from coordinate 101,366,323 downwards.
TCTATTTAATTAAGCACTCAAGCCAATAGTTTTTGAGATTGGTGTAGATAATGCAATTAAGCCATAAGATTATGGCTCTGTTTCCGATTGCAGAGAGATTGCACCGCATGCATGCAGTGAGAAAATATGATGAGAAAATATTTATCTATTTTTCATATATAGTATTATGTTCTGTATATCGTAATAAGTCAATTACGATATATTTTTTAAAATTTCATCGAAAAACAGATAAGCATATTTATATATATTTTTAGACTAAATTACAGAAAACCTCCTTATAAATACCCGTTGTTTCACTTTTTCTTTCTAATTTTCAAAAACCTACATTTTACCCCCTCAACATTTCAAGTTGTTGTATTTAGCCCCCTCTGTCAGGGTTAATTTCATCATTATTCCGTCTATTTTTTATAATTTATACCGAAAATATCCTTCAAAATAACAAAAATATATTAAGAATTATTTTTTTTCTTGTAGAAAAAATAAAGATAATTTGGTTATTTTGCCCTCTCTATTAACATCGTACCCCCTTAAAAATATTTCTGAAATTATAAGAGGGCAAAATATAGGTTTTTAAAAGTCATAAAAAAAAAGTGAAAAAGAGGGTATTTACAATTTTCTGTATTTAGCCATATTTTTATCCTAAATTCTTTTTGCTTACTTTTATTAGATGAGCCATAATACCTCCCTAGAGAATGGTAATTTAATATGTCTGACTCAGAACTTTCGATAGATTCAAGATGCGGACTTGAACTAAATAGAAAGATATTTGATACCATCGAGAGCCCGACAAAACTTTGAACTCAGAAAATCCAGCTCTACTAATAACATCTTATAATTAATCGGCAACTATCTAAATTCTAAAAGCTTATGCTAATTACTACAGGACGATGCTTTAATAATGTATGGTAAAAACATACAGAACTTATCTGAACTATAAATTATTTTGAATTGGCTACCTAATATTTGCCATAGGAATAACGTTAGCTATCTAATAACCACTCATCTATTAAATAAAAATTAAAAAAAATTCTCTTCTTTTGATGTAGTAAAATATGTAAATGCAGCTCTAACTGTAAGTAACAAAAAAAAATAGTTGCAGTAATTACGTCATCTTGTTAAGAAGGTTAAAAATTATATATGATATACTTTTAATTATACATATCTCTAATTATATTGTATTTATAACTATATGTAAACAAACAGAACCTCGGAGTTTTAAACCTCTAAAAAAAAAAAATCTGGTTCATGGTTGGCGTGGTGGACCGGGTCCACGTAACCATTTGTAACAAACATTAGTAGCAAACGTGTGGACCCTATGAATCGGGTACAACGACAGGGGCAATTTCGGAAATTCACATATTGACCGTTATAGCCGTTACTTTTGGCGGGGAAGCGCCAGATCACCTCTCCGCGCTTGGCGCGAAATTACTCAGACAAAAAAAAAAAAACAGTTTTATTGTTTTTATTTATTATTATTATTATTGTTATTATTCTCCTTACCCATTCCCTCCTCTTGCAAAAAACAGGGTCGGAAAACCCTAAATTCTTTAATCCTCTCAAATAATTGACGCAAAATTTCCGATCAAGATGAACAATCTTATGACGGTATCTCCCAATTCGTCTTTTTTAGTTTCTAATTTCTTTTTATTTGTTGAATTTTTGGTGAATTAGGTTACTTTCTCGAATTAGCAATAAAATTTTGGCAAAAATTAATGAGTTTGAGCTTCGATTCGTACAAATTTTGGCGTTTTCTTCAGCAAATTATATAATATTACCTGAAAAAACTCTATATTTTTGTTTTGTTAATGCAAATTGATTCATAACCTTAGCAATTTGGATAATTATACCATCAAATTTTGTTTATAATAGCTGCTGTATTTTTCTCTGTCGTAACAGATATCAGAATAAACATGTATTTTTTAAAGGAAACATGAGTATTAATAATTAAATGTTGGAATTATTTTTTGATTTGTGCTAATAGGAATCATTTGAAAGGGTGATCGGCCGTTACCCTGGAGAAGGAGAGTTCGATTCGGGGAGGTTTTCGCTCGACGCAAGAGATATGGGAATGGAAGGGTTTTTTAAACAGGTTACATAATTTTTCTGTATTTTATCAGTCAATTTTACGGTACTTCCCCTTCATTCATTGATCTTTTTAAGCAGAGAAATTCAGCGATACGATAGCATAGTTTTCGTATCAAAAAGTTTCAGATTCCCTATTGCCCTTTTCATCTTGCTTCTAAAATAGATTCTCTACTGTAAAAAGTAAAAAATGAGCTTCTGAGCATCGAAAATAAAAAGTCCCACTTAAAAAGTTTCACGAGTTTCTTAATGAAAAATATGTGACAGAGCTTCGTTAATCAGCTCTTTCGAAACAACATTTTTGCAGAAGCTTCAGTGCAGCTAAACAAGCCGTCAGAATAGAAAGCTTCGCTAATTTACTCGCATATTGATCCTTTTTTGTGAACTATAAATACAATTCACAACACTGACTATAGTTTTGTCGATATGTTTAGGACAAGTATTGATTTGGTTAACGCAAATTATTTCTGTTATTTCGCTGCGGAGTGGAATTAGATTTCAGAGCTCAAGAAATTTATTTCCGTCGATTTTGATAATTTCAGTTTCTCTTGCTTTTTTCTGTATTTTACAACCCATTGATATTTATTTTCGCCTCGCAGGTTGGAGAAATAGAGAAACTAATAGAGAGGATCACCACTCAACTGCATAAGCTTCAGGTATCATACATAAAAGAGTTTGATTACATTATACAAACATCTTAAAACCTCGATCTCGTGGAACTCATTATCGATTGAATTAGGCCAAAAATGAGGAGTCCCAGCATGTGACAAAGGCCTCGGCAATGAAAGGTGGACCTTCGAACTCATAAATCCTTTTTTTTTTCTCCATATGTCGCAATGTAATTTTCGACTATTATGGCATTGGTCGCATACGTATTTCATCCTTGTTTTGATTCAGCAATCAAAGAAAGAATGGAGAAGGATGTCGAAGAAGTAGCCAAAATTGCGCTGAAAGTGAAAACAAGCCTCGAACAGCTCGATAAAGATGTGAGTTGAATGTTTAACCTGTCGTGCCGTCGACTACCGGATCTTGAAATCGTGAAAGATGTCACTTAAATTATGTGTAATGCATTAATGAAAAATTCCTTGCATGAAATTAATGGATGCAGAATTTAGCCAATCAGCAGAAATCAGGATGCGGAAAGGGAACTGCGGTCGACCGTTCCAGAATGGCAATGACTGTGTAAGTAAGTTGCTATTGCTTGTCTGAAAAAAAAAAAGAAAAAAAAAAAAGGATTGATCATAGAACATCTTACACATATGTAATTATGCGAATACAAATCTATGATTAATCTGAAAGGCTCTGATCATTTAACACATAACTGACATAAGCAATTCTGCAAATAGAAATTTATGCAGTTATTGGTAAATTATCCTTGCAATTTCTCTTCCATTTATCTCCCTTTTTTCCGTGCAGTGCTCTAAAAAAGAAATTGAAAGAGCGTATGTCGCAATTTCAGGTAAAGTAGGTTTACTGAATAGAGTTTCCTTTTATGGGCATATAATAATTTTGTTTTTCCATTTACACTCGATCTCATTCTCGCAGACTTTTAGGCAAAACATTCAAGATGAATACCGCGAATTAGTCGAGCGGAGGGTATTCACAGGTAACCACATTTTTTCTCCACAAATAATCATCAAATTGAACTTGTTTTAATCATTAACGTGTAACAAAATTCTTCGCTCTATTCTTACTTTTGCAGTAACTGGAACCCGACCTGACGAGGAGGTAAAAATGTTTGATTGCTTATTCTATTTTGACTTAAGTTTAAGTTTAGATCTCTTATACTACTAATCATGAAAATTGTGGAACAGACGATCGATCAGCTGATAGAGACCGGAAATAGCGAGCATATATTCGAGAACGCAATCCAAGGCTACGGCCGAGGGCAGGTATGATTTATGTATATTCTCACCAGATCTCTTCGTAGAAACTTTATTGAAGAGTGCTAACTTTTTACAGTATAAGTTGTGCAGATTATGGACACAGTTGCAGAGATTCAAGAGCGGCATGACGCCGTCCTCGAGCTAGAGAAGAAGCTTCATGATTTGCAGCAAGTATGTTACTGCAGATCGAATTCGCGCAACGCGAGCGAAAATTTATTTGCATGAACATTTTCTCACATTGGGTCTCATGAAAATTTGCAACTGTGTCAGATGTTCTTGGACATGGCTGTGTTGGTTGATGCACAAGGAGACATGCTGAATGATATTGAAGCTCAGGTCCAACTCACCCTCGTCTTACAAGTGACAAATTAAGGCCTCGTTTGGTATCGTTGCTGTTTTTTTTTTTTTTTTTCTAGACACAAATTCTAGCTATGAAGTGCGCAGACAGATGCTGGACTGCGCATAATCTATATGTTTAGCACTTTTGGTTCTCATGCTTTAAAATCCGTGAAACTTCGGTCCTCAAACTTTAAATTGTTGCGATTTTTGGCTCAATTAGGCTCTACAGTCCAATTTAGTTGACTAGATACTGATATTTCGCTAATGTGGCAGTGATGTGATATCTTAATGATTAATATATTATCGATTATAATATTACTACCCAGTTAGTAGTCCTACACTAGTGATGCATCACTATTTAATCAACTAAATCGGACTGTAGGACTTGATTTGCAATAATTTAGAAAGTTTGAGCCAGAAATCGCGACAAATTAAAGTGTAAGGCCAAAGTGTCACGCGCCTCAGGGTTTGAGAAACAAAAGTGCAAGAAAGTGTCATTCTACATCAAGAAAAGCGACGACGTCAAGAATAGAAAAGCCCATCTGTCAGCGCATCCAATCGCAAAATATTTGTGTTTAACGAAAATGACGACGATATCAAACGAGGCCTAGATTGCGCGTTTTTTTCTCTCTCACTTAGTTTTTCTCTGACATTTAGTCTGACTTGTTCTTAGGTCTCCAATTCAATTGACCATGTCCAGAAGGCAACTGAGACTCTGAAAGCAGCCAAGAAGATACAGAGGAACACAAGGAAGCATATGTGCTTTGCCATCATAATCCTTCTTGTTGTCATAATTGTCGCGCTCGCCGCGATTCTTAAAGGGGCCAATATTTCAATTTAGCACATGAACATGTATGATGGATACGAATTGTTCGAAAATGCGTGGCGAGATCCTATAATCTGTATCAAGTATCAGAAAACAACATTGTAATATACATCAAAGTGTTGTTAAGTGTTGTTATATCAATAATTTGCATAACTACCCAATTTTGATTGATAAAATTTCATGGTCTAATGTATTCTTGTTGATTGTACAGGGATCCAGTCACAATTATTGGGATAGTACAAGAAACACCAATACATTTAACCACCAAAAAAAAAAAAAAAAAAAATCCCTTTGCCTACAAGTATTTACTCCATAAAGCATAGATATTTTAGTGAGTAAGCTTTTCTATATAAACAAAATTGGATAGTGATTTTACTTCCATGTATCACATACACTTTTATAAGAATCTTGTGCCTGTATCGGACACACACGTGCCTGACGGAGACACGCCATGGACGCGAGTTCGACGCGGGTCCATGGCGCTTCCCATTGATATATATATATATATATATATATATATATTATATTTTTTTAATGCATATTTAATATAAAATGATAAATATTTAGACTTTTTAATAAATGCATATAATTTTTTGGATAATATAAATAAATTATTTATGATGAGAAATTTTTTTTCTTAAAATATATAAACTATCAATGAGAATTTTATTAACTTTAATTTGTACGAGAAATATAATAATATTTTAGCAAAATTAATATTTTATATATAATAAATATATACTATTATATTAATAATACTATATTTTATTAGTGGTATCCATGTCATGTTCGTGTCCTAATTTTTTGAAAGCTGTCAAGTCGGCGTATCCGAACAGTGTTGTGTCATGTGTCTGTAATGCCTAATTTTACATCAATTGAGATAAATATATAATAAATTTGAATGAAATGTCCTCGATGCTTTATATGGGTATGCGCACTATCCACTGATCTTCTGGTATGTATGCTATGTGGTTGAATGTAGAACATAAAATTGTTGTTCTCTGACAATTTAAGTTTTAGAGTAATCAGTTGTTTCACATGATTTGCAGAGCACTACCCCAAATTTAACTAATGATAAAATGGCCTTGCTCAATTTTTTTTTAAAGTTATTAGTGCAAATGGACAAGGCCATAATGAAAATTCACAAGCTTCTTGGAGTTCCTAAATTGAAAGATTTTATAGAAAATCAAATTGCAAGTATTAAATTATGTGAAAAAACCGACTTTTCTCTAAAAACTTAAGTTTCTAGAGAGCGGTGTTTTTAATACTTACATCCAACACTTAGATATGAGATTGATATTTTTTAATAGGTCCAAAATGTGAATTTAAATTAAATAAAAAAAATTAAATAACATAGGAGTCTGACAAGACTCGAACTCAGAACCTCATGCTCCAATATTATATCAAAATATGTAAAACAATCATTTTTTCTCTGAAAAATTTAAGCTTTTAAAGAACAGTATTTTTGTATTTAAGTGTTGATTGTTTCCAGCTGCTTGCTTAAATTAAGAAGAAAAATTTCTTAAAATGCTTGCCAAAGACCCTGAATTTAATAAGAAGATGAAATAGCTTCTTTTTTTTTTTTTTTTTTTTTTTTTTTTTTTTTTTTTTTTTTCAGAGCATATATACACACTCCAAAGTGCAGGTTCATCACTCTGCTATGATTGAATTAAAGTAAAAGGGCTTGTCCTTATCACTGGTCATCTCACAAACCAGCTTTTTTTTTTCCTGAGATTTTTTTTTTCCTTATCTTGGGATGCCTCTTTTTGACCATGATTTGATGTAATCTCTATTTGTTCTTCTTAGCTGGTTGTTGTACCCAACCATCTAATCTACTATAGTTAGTAAATAGAGCACACTATTACTTTTATAAAATTATTTTTAGAATAAATCCATTTAAATTTGTATAAAAATTGTCATATTAGAAAGGCTTTATCTAGTGCATTTAAAGTATAGCATGTTACTCTCTCATGATTTTTTTTGTTTTGGTTTTCGCAATTGATCTAATGTTAAAGAAATGATAAACTGTTATATTTTATAAACGACTGGATGGTAAAATTACGGCAATATCATCCTTTAATTACACTTCACAATTTTATGGTTAATTTTTCTAAAATAGCACACTAGTTTTTTTAGCAACAACATTTATAGAAAATTAAATTAGAAGTTGTGGGAGGATAATAAAACATTATTCTTCAAATTACATGGCAGTAATATGTCATTGCACTTTGCTACAGCAACAACTTTTCAAGTTTTTCCATTTTCAATAATAGATATTTATTTTTTGTGATTAGCCAATAATTCTCATTGTTGAATATAAAGTATCAAAAACACAGTTCTCGATAGTTTAAGCTTTTAGAGACAAAAGCTTATTAATTTTCACATTATTTAACATAGTATGAGAGTAATCTCGTTAGGCTCGTTGAATATAAAGTAATCTTGTTAGGCTCATATGAGAGCAATCTAAAGCCCAAAGTGCTTCTACTATATATGTCAGAAACAAGCAATTGTCACATTTACAGAAAGCGATGGCAGACATGCTCATATGTATAAGTTATATTGAATAACTTATTCTAACATTCAAACTGACTCTTGATATAAGTTTACGTCCTGAGCCTATCAACAAGCCTCAAATCCAAACCCGTTTAAAGCTTCTAACAACAACAACAATTATTTAACGATTATTTTATATTATTTTACACTTATTGTAAAATTATTTCAGAAGAGGAATCAAATAGGTCACCTTGTAGAATGTGAAAGCCGAAATTATTGGGCTCATTGTTTTTTCACCTGGCAATATTATTTGTTAAAAGTAGAATTCTATCTTTAGATGCCACATGCACACACCAAAGTGTGAATGCATGGTCACTTTATTTGCACCCTGGTGAGTGGACAACCTCTGCAACTTCCACAGATATTGAGATAGAGATTTTTAGAGAAGCGCTTCTCCAAATGGGATTCTCTCTCTCTCTTTGCTTTTGGGAAAAGCAGTTGCTCAATATTAGCCTCCCCCTCTTTTCTCTATAAAAGGTTGTAAAGCACTTCTCTCTTTAGCACAACCTTACAAGCAAGAAAAAGCCATAGGAGAGTTGTATTATGTTTAAGTCTCTCTCTCTCTCTCTCTCTTCAGAGTTACACACATGTTTGATTTATCGGATCGTTGGCGCTAACCATTAATCCCAAAAACTCGAGCTTTTAGAAATACGCAAACAATTCACTTAAAGCGTACAGATACAGCGCCAACGGGTCTCGATTATGACTCGGCCCCACCAGCCTCACGCTATTTCGAACATGACTTGGCCCCACATGGCCTCCCACCACAGGACAGAATGCTGACCCATTTAAGCCAACAATCCCCCCTCCAGCACCTGCACACATTTGCAGCATGCGGGAATCGAACCCGTGACCACTGGCTCTGATACCACTTGTCGGATCGTTGGCGCTAACCATTAATCCCAAAAGCTCGAGCTCTTAGAAATACGCAACCAATTCACTTAAAGCGTACAGATACAGCGCCCACGGGTCTCGATTATGACTCGGCCCCACCAGCCTCACGCCACTTCGAACATGACTCGGCCCACCCAGCCTCATTTCGAACATGACTTGGCCCCACATGGCCTCCCGCCACAGGGCAGGATGCTGGCCCATTTAAGCCAACATGATTGAATCTATATAAATTTAATAAATCTGATCTGTTCCTATCAAACTGAATATGTTAAATAAAAACTAAATAAAGTGACTGAGATTTTGATTAAAGAAGAAAAAAATTGTTGTTATTCTAGTTAGTCTCAATTCGAGTTCAACCAACTCAAGATAGGTGGCTCGAATTAGGTGGCCCGTTTACTAAACAGGTCAAGTTTGGGTCAGGTCACATTAACCCACTTATGGTTTGGATCGAGTTCCATTCAACCTTACGTGGTTTTACTGCACCACCTCAACTGAATCAAAATTATACTCAAGCCTAGTTTTATGCCTTTCATAGTATAAAAATGATACTTGTAGGCGCCACATTATCAGTCTCAATCCAATCCATTGCCACTATCATTAAATTAAAAAGAGGGACATGAGAATAATCAAATAAACTAATTCTTTCATAATTTGCATTAGACATAAGTACTAAATTTGCAATGCTATTACTAACAAAGAATTCAAACAACAATAGCTAGTGATAAATAATTATATCTACATCCATTTTTGTTTTTTGAACATAGTTAAAGCTAATAAGTTGGTATTTTTTGCCCTTTATCATACTTTAAGACCTAAACAACTAAACAAGTATATATTCTATATAAAAAAAAAGGCTGAGACAATTGGAGAAAAGTGCATATCTTGGAGTTGAGCTCTGATTCAGAGAGATTTGAATGCTTTTTTATGGATAGATATGGTTCTCAACTTTTAGGAAGCAATATTTCTAGAGTGACCCTCATGCTAGAATAAAAGGAGGAATATATGATGAGTCAAACTTCTCAAGCACTAAAAAACTACTTAAAAAGTAACTAAGATTTACTAAAGAAAGTAATCATTAATCCCTGACTCATTGGATGATGATGATCTTAATTTCAAAAGTCTAAATTGCAAGAAACCTCTATTTGTATCATGATTTCCACTTTGCCCCTCTCGAAATTTTAGAGCCTACATCTCATTCGCCTGTCTTCTTCAATATTATTGTTCTGTAGGCAGTATCTATCACTCCAGTCATGACTAAACATGGTAAAAATTAGGTTACTCTTTTATGTTGCCTCTTAATTGTTACTGCTGGTATGCTTATTTGTACTGTACAAGCTGATCATTCTGTTGTGCTCTTTACGATTCTTTAAAGGATCATGGAGAAAATTCCAATGGTAGTGAGGGGTTCATAATGTTTTACCCTAAAAAAATCTCTCTCACAATTACTACACCACCAATCCATGAAAGAGTACATATGTGGACATAATTAATGAGCCTTAACAACCAAGTTTCTATCCAATGGGAGGGCACTCATGTAACTTCAACCACCCCTATTCAATGTCCTCTTTACCACATTACAACACCCTACTCATCAAAGTATTGGCCTTTTCCCTCTCCTATCCAATATTCATGTGCCCTAACATTTTCCCCAAGCACCCACTCTTTTCTCCTCAATACTCTTTCATGGACATTGATTAACCCCTTGTGCACTACAAAATAGAGTTCATGGCAAATGTGTTGCTTCATGGTGTTCTCCTTTGCCTCATTTTGCTCCCATTTGCTCATAAATCCCAACAACTTGTGTTCTCAACTCCATCGTCATCATCTTCTTCAACTTCTTCTTCTTCTTCTTCATCTTCATCTTCTACATCACAATCCATGAAGTTGGCTCCAAAGAAGGTATCAAACTCTTCAACCAAGTTCAATGCAAGCAAGCATGAAGTTCCAAGTGGCCCAAACCCAGATTCCAATAGGTAGTCAAATGCAAAAATCTAATTAAATATATTTTGTAAAGAGCAATGCTACCTGTACACCTATAATCTAGGTGTAACATGTGCACCCTGAGCTTTCAATGGCTAGGATTCATCCGCCAGTCTTATCATTATTATAATTTTTTACTAAAAATCTTAAGGAGTTCTGTAAATCCTTGAATGCAAGAGTGTAAGCTGTACACCCTTATATCGGATGTACAGGTAGCATTGTGCCTTGTTACTGCATGCCATAATGTTACATTTTGATTTGCTTGTATTATTATTTGTTTTTGTGGGTTTTTTTTTATTTTAATGTGTTTGTACTTGTGATCATTCACTTTTGTAGATGTGAATATGGATAGTCAACTTTTTTTTTATTTTTTTATTTGAGAGCTCTAAAGAAAGCATTAAATGAGGAAGCAGGAAAAATGTATGCTTGTGTTTTAATTCACTGTCTCTCTATATGTGTTGCTGTGTAAATGCATAATAAATGAGGGTAGTTGGTACTTGGTGGACTCTAAAAAACCACCAACTCATGGCATTTTTTTTTCTTTCTTTTTCTTAAAAAAAAATTGATTTGTAATTTTAAGTGTTCATACACATATATCTTTCAAATTATAACTAAGTCCCAATTGCTCAAACTATGAAATTTTTTTGACCATTTTTTTCCCCATAAAAAGCAGCAAACAATGGATATTTCTTTTTGTTTTCTTTTATATCATGTTTGAAGCTTTCATTTTACTGAATGTATAAGAAGCCTCCATAACAGTAAAATTCTCTGATCTTTTTGATTGTTTAGGATTTAAAGAATAAGAAAGGAAATTATCATCTTCAAATATTCACAACTTTTATAGAAATTAATAATAAGATGATATATATGCAGCATCTTCTATTATTATCAGAGGCTAAGAAAGGATGAGAATTGTCTCCTTCTCTTTTTCAAGCGAGTTTTTTATTTAAATATATTAAAACACTGTTTTCTAATAGCTTGAGCTTAGCAAAAATAATTGTTTCGTACAATAGAATTAAAAACTTCTGATCTGATTTAATTTTGTCTTATGCTTATCAACAAGTTTTGAGTCCGAACATGAGAGGGACGGTAAATATAACATAAAAACACTATTTTCATGTATGTATATAAGACCATTTCCATTTAATAAAAAAGCGAAGGTTAGGGACCGAATTGTAATAATTGAAAAGATGGGGACCCCATGGCATGCATGAGTAGTTATATTCCTTGAGCAGGGCCCTAATCTGGCCAGCCTTGTTTCAGAGATGACAGACCAGAATAGCATCACTTTTAGCAAGCCACTAGTACTGTCTGCCCTTCTCTTTGTTAAAAGAGGATCCAAGGCACCTGGTTATGTACTGTATCCATATATGATGGGAGCGCGACTTCGCTGAGGAGCGCCTTAACGAGATCTCGCTCAGATGGAGTGACGGGCTATTCAGTAATCTCGTATAGCTGGTGAAAAATGAGGTGGTCCTCATTCACTTTCTTTCTTTTCTTTCGTGTACGTATTGTTCGGTACATGTGAAAGATCAAAAACACCATATCTAGCAATTAATGTGCTTTTAGAGTAATCGGTTATTTCACGTGGTACAAAAATAGGGGATATTTCTGAGTTTGAATCCCACCAGGCTTGATGATAGGATAATTAATCATACATGTACTGTAGCCATATGCGATGGGAGTAGTAGTTCTACACTCAGAGCGCGACTTCATTGAGGAGCGCCTTAACGAGATCTCGCTCAGATGGTGTGACGGGCTATTCAGTAATCTCGTATACCCGGTGAAAAACAAGGTGGTCCTCATTCACTTTCTTTCTTTTCTTTCGTGTACGTGTTGTTCGGTACATGTGAAAGATCAAAAACACCATATCTAGCAATTAATTTGCTTTTAGTGTAATCAGTTATTTCACGTGGTACAAAAATAGGGGATATTTCTGAGTTTGAATCCCACCAGACTTGATGATAGGATAATTAATCATACATGTACTATAGCCATATACGATGGGAGTAGTAGTTCTACACTCAGAGCGCGACTTCATTGAGGAGCGCCTTAACGAGATCTCGCTCAGATGCTGTGACGGGCTATTTAGTAATCTCGTATACCCCGTGAAAAACGAGGTGGTCCTCATTCAATTTCCCTTTTTTTTTCGTGTACGTGTTGTTCGGTATATGTGAAAGATCATAAACACCATCTCTAGCAATTAATTTGCTTTTAGTGTAATCAGTTATTTCACGTGGTACAGAAATAGGAGATATTTCTGAGTTTGAATCCCACCATGCTTGATGATTGGATAATTAATCATACATGTACTGTAGCCATATACGATGGGAGTAGTAGTTCTACACTCAGAGCGCGACTTCGCTGAGGAGCGCCTTAACGAGATCTTGCTCGGATGGTGCGACGAGCTATTCAGTAATTAATCTCGTACCCGGTGAAAATGAGGCGGTCCTTGTTCAATTTCTTTCTTTTTTTTTCTTTTCGTGTATGTGTTGTTCGATATATGTGAAAGATCAAAAATATCATCTCTAACAATTAACTAGCTTTTAAAGTAATCGGTTATTTCACGTGGTACAGAAATAGAAAATATTTATGAGTTTGAATCCCACCAGGCGCGATGATTGGATAATTAATCATACGTGCGGAGAATATTGCAATGCCCCTAATATTCTAAATGTGTGTAGGATAATGGTTAGGGGCTTTGATAGGTGGAAATGATGATAAGGTCCCATTTTAAGCTATGAACTTAAGCCATAGAATCATATGGACTCAATTATTTGACATGCAAATAGGAAATTAGAATGTTGTGGCATGTATGTACATGCATGCATGTAATTTGCACTTTATTTGGTCCTCAAACTGTAAGGCGTGTGACACTTTGGTTCTCAAAATTTAATTTATTATAATTTCTGTCTATATTATCGCAATCAAGTCGTACAGTGCAATTTTGTTGGCTGAATGATGATGTGCCACTGATGTAGCAAAAACGTGATAATAATGTGACATCTTAATTATTCTTACATTATCAATCATAATACTGCTATTTCACTATTACATGATCTCATTTAGTCAACTAGGGACTCGATTATAACTATCTAAAAAAGTGTGAGCCAAATTTAAACTCTAATAAATTAAAATTTGAGGATCAGAGAACAACGCATCTCATAGTTTGAGTACGAGCAGTGCAGTTTAGCCTATTGCAATTTAGCTTAGAATCCTAAGATTTTGATGCCAACATATACCTTGATAGCATAATCATTCCCAACATATGGAATCTGAGTTCTTGAGTGTATGTAAACTTATTCCTCCTGAAAAAAAAAGAGTGAAAAAAAGCCAATAGTTGTATTGCTTGGTGTTTTCCTGAAAATTTCTACTTAAAAAAAATATATAAAAATGATTAACACAAGCATACTCTCTCTCTCTCTCTCAATGTTTTGTTGAGTATAAAATAAAATATTAGAAAATCATTCTCTATCCGTTTAAGTTACTGTGAAAATTAGATGAGAAGATTCTGAAACCGGTCTATTTAAATTAAAGTGCATATCTCGAACTTATTTTAACTCAGAATATAAGAAAAGAGTATTGAGCATAAAATATTGGGATACTATTCTTTAGCTGCGCTCAACTGAAGCTCCGATTTGAGCTAGGTATGCGTTATAACACGAAATTTACTGTGGAGAGAAGCTTGAATAAGGCCGGATAAAGTGAGTGCGCGAGGGAGTGCAAAATGTGCTCAATGGGCATAGTTTCTCTACAATTTTGTACTTATGAACAAGCGGTGAGGCTTAGTGTGTAGAACTTTTTCTGTATCCGACATAATTGAGGACATCTGGGGACATTTTTTACCAAATTTAAAAAAAGAATAATGTAGTAAAAAAATATTTCTAAATCTTACTGAAAGATGCTTAGTAGAAACTTTTTTTCCAAAATGTTTAAGTTTGTAGTAAAATCCCGGAATCCAGAAAAAAAAAATTTCAAAAAAAAAAAAACCACAATTTTTTTTTGAGAAAAAACCGGTCGGGTTCGTTTCCGGTTCAGCCGGTCCGAACCGGAAAAGGGGCCCCGGTTCTTTTCTTCCCCGCCTCCGCCTCGTCGCGCTCGCAACGACTCTTCCCCTCTCCCTCGTTAAACCCTAAACCCCCCCCCTCTTCCTCGGCGAAATTAGGGTTCCACCATTTAATCTCCTCAAATCCCAAACGGATCAATGGCATGTAGATTTCATCGTTTCAGAGAGATTTCTTTGGTTATTCTCCGGAACTTTTATTCAGGTAATTCCCCAACACATCTTGTTTATCGCAAATTTTTCTTTTGGAATTAAAAACCCCAAAATCTTGTGCTAGAATTTGATCTGGAAAATTAGGGTTTATCTACTGTTTGAGCTTGTTTTTCGTGGTTTCAAGAGTAGAGGATTGTAGGTAATGATACATTGATTGATTGCTGTAGTTCTAAGTGCTTGTGTGGAGTTGATTTTGCAATGGCTTCTCTACTTAAGAAGCAGAAGCTAGGTGGTTGGGAAACAGAAAAAAAAAGGGATTTTGGAGCTTATGGATGAAGTGGGAAGCAGAAATAGGCTTCTGAGGCTCAAGAGAAGCTGTTCAGGGATATTAACAAAAAGCGGTTGGGGCTTCTTCGAATAGCTCTAATAAAGCGACATTTACTTTTAGAAATTCTAGCCTGAGTCAAATAGGCCCAAAATCTCGGCTTCTTGGGAGCTTCTTGCTACCGATAGGAAAATAGAAGCACCGAAAACAAAGCTATATTGTTATTATGTTCTTTCCCTTATCATGATCATCATAATTCGTAAGTTCAAGCTGCATGCTCAGAATATACATGCCTTGACCCAACAAGGCAACAGCATGGTACTTCTTAGTTGATTCTTGTGTTAGATGGGAAATATGCATACTTGATGGAATTAGGTTACAAGAGTTCAAATCTGGCCAGAACTAACAAACCCGTGATCTTAAATCTTTCTGCGAAATCTTTCAATTTATTTTCTTTTTTCCCTCTTTAGTTGTCGATTGTTTGTCTTGCTGGAAATGGTATATCGTTGTTGGGCTTTATGAAAGCGGGATTTTCTCTGCTGCGATTGTATTCTAAGACCAGAAATATTTGCTCAATCAGCACTATCATCATTCCTTATTTCAACAGGCCTTGTACATTCATGATTGATTCACATTTAACTGACTAATTGTCCAATGGTTCCTTCTAAAAAATTTGTCCAATAATGCCTGCAAGAAGCATTATTGCTTATCTGGATTATGCAATAACTGTGACCTAGTTTTGGGAGATTCAGTCTAATAGTTCTAATCTGCTTATTTGTTGTGTGACCAGGTTCAGGATCGAGGAGAAATCTCCAGGATCATCTTCCAACTTCTTCATTACGCGAATGGCTGAGAAAGAGAAACAAATCTCCGGTGTTTTTAGATCATTTTCGTAGGTAATCTAAAGTTATAATATTACTTTTCATGGCCGTAAATTCGGAGGTCAAGATTGCATTGCGCATGCATGTTATTAAGGTCTCCTTGAGAATTTTGACTACCATGTAAGCATTTCACATACTTTGGTGCATAAGTTGATAGGCACATTAGTAGCTCCACTTAATTTTGCAAAGTGATGCTAAAAGTTAAAAATGATGGTTTTTTTATTTTTTTATTTGTAATGTTATTTTGAAACAATTCATGAGCTTAAAACCTCTAGGCATCTATCGTCAGTGTTATGAGAGCCTCATATTGTAGAGCTATAAGCCTCAAATAAGTTTTTCTGTCAAGGTTGTGAATAATTTATACTTAATTGTAATGTATTCAACATTATAAACAATACGCATATAGAATGATGACATAATTCATTTAGTAGGCAGCTTTACCTGTTTGGTTCAAGAATTAGGGGGGGGATAAGGGGTTATCCCCCCCCTTATTCCCAAACATAAAAAAAAAACAGTGGGGTTTGCTAACCCCACCTTAACGGGTTATCCTAGGATAACCCGTTAAGGGGTGGGGTTAGGAAACCCCACCCCACCCCTGGAATTGGGGCTTATTCCCGCATCCCCTCGCATTGAGCACTGTAGCTCCGCCTTTGTTGACCGAGGGCATTCGCACTGTAGCTTTTTCCCTTTCCTCTTCTTCGCGGAGCGTTGCCGAAACCCTACACTGTTCCTCTTCGCGGAGCGAAGCCGAAACCCTACACTGTTCCTCTTCCTTTTCCCTTTCCTCTTCTTCGCAGAGCTTTGCCGAAACCCTACACTGTTCCTCTTCGCGGAGCGTAGCCGAAATCCTACACTGTTCCTCTTCCACTCTTCCTCCGCTGAGGGCGATAATCGCCGATTTCCTTCCTCAGGCGACGCGATCCGGCCGATCTGTGGGTTTCTGAGTGGATGTCTCTCGAATTCGGCCTTATCCCCGCATCCCCGAGGCAAAGCTACTGTAGTTACGCCATTTTTCTTCGCGGAGCTCTGCCGAAAACCCTAGCTCTACCACTGTTCCGCTGAGGGCCAAAATCGCGGAGATTTTCTTCCTCTTCCTCGCTTCGGCCGATCTCTGGGTTTTTGGCTTTGTGTCTTTTGTGGCGTGGCCAGGGAGGCGTCGTGATGCAGATTAACTGTGTAAAGTATTTTGTAATATGAACGCAAGAATTTACGATAGGCAAAAAAAAATTATTTAAATAGATTTTTGTAACATTTTGATAATTTGAACGTCAAAAAAGAATAGTGAAAGATTATATTGGTAACAAATTATGCTAAAATTAATTTAAATTTGAACCCCTCAAATAATAGCAATCATCTAAATTTAATTGAAGAAAATAAAAGCTCTTATTTACATACATATACTGTGAGGGGTATTTTCGTCATTTTATCTATATAACCACCCACTATCTTTCTTATTCCACTTACTCCAACCAAACACTATTTTGCTTATACCTGACTAAACCCAATTCTCAACCAAACACTATTTTGCTTATACCTGGACTAAACTCAATTCTCATCCAAACGTAAAATTAGTCTATTCCAGGCTTAACCCCAAACTTAACCCTATCCCTGGAATAACTAGTTCTTACTTAACCCCGAACCAAACGAAGCCTTAGACAGACCATCTCATATCGACTGCACTTGACTGGTTGAACAAGTTTTAGTATTTTGTGCAATGCTGTCTTATTTGCCTGATGTTGACTGTTTTCAAGTTGATTGACTGTATGGTTTAGGATGATAGATAATCATAGTGATTTCTACATAGCAACAATTTCTTGTTTATCAACATTAAGCATGCTACCTGTAATATAGAGAAATACTGGTGTTCTCCACTGCATGCAAGTTTGACTAATATTTAATTGTCATGGGCTCAGTACGAAAGATACAGCATCTATTGTTTCATTTTTCTTTGAAAAATGACATTGAAGTTTTGTTCCTACTGCCTTGTAAACAGTATTCAGTTTAAAAAATTTACTGCAAACTTGTGAAGTTTAGATATGCATACTTGTCTTTGCATTCATTCATACTCAAACTACTCCATGGAGCATTTTCTATGAGTAAAGTTTGAGGTCTCGATGTACATGCATGCCACATGGAGCAGTTTCTATGTGCATAGTTACTCTCTTGTTCCACTGATCTTTTCATAATAATTGTTCTAAATCCTGAATTACAAATACCAGTTGCTTTCAGGAGCTCAACGGCAACAGTGACAACAGAAGCAAATGATAATTTGGCTTTACAGGCTGAGACTTTGGCCTTTATCAAGTCAACATTTAATGAACTTGAAGGTAATCATATCAGGTTTCTCTCTCAAAATCTCTCACCAAGCGTTCTCTTGCTAATTTGAATTTATGAGAGTTTGATCATCTTTGTTCTTCCCCTTTGAATGATTGATTATCATCTATTCAATTCTTTTCCTGCAGAATGATGGTTGTCAGTTACCAACGTAGGTTGTGTATTTTACGTGTCAATTGCACCTTTTTTCTTTCTTTTTTTATTATGATTTTTGATTTGATGGATCATTGTTCAATGAAATTACTTTACTTTAAGATGCCGTTATTTAAAAACAAAAACTTTTATTCACTTTGTCATGTTATTTATCAGGTCAGCTTAGTAACATGTTGCTGGAAAGTTTGAGGAAAAAGAAGTCATAATTTTGTTTACAGCAATTTCTATATCCTTACTTTGACTTTGCCTTGCAGGACCAAATTATTGTTGGTTGAACAACACTAATGGCAGCGGAAAATATTTCAATCAAGAAGGACTATTCTTATTGCTTATGTATTCGGCGGCTGAATATTCTGCTAGATATCGCGAACTCTCAATTCAGTTTGAAAGGCTAAAATTGCTTCAGCAAAGGTAGTTGTGTTTATGGATCGCTTTTTGAAGTAAAACAGTTTTGACATTGGAGGTAATTATTTTAGTCAGATTTTCACTGCAGGTTCCCAAAACTGAATGTTTTTGCTATACAATGTGGAAGTTCAGCCAATTCAGTTGCTACTGGTGCTCGGTTGCTTCAGACAATCATGGACGAGTACATCACATACCCTATATTGATATCAGACAATGATTTTACAGATGTAAGGCACACCACCGTTATAATTGATGATTTCTTGCAGTTATTAATAGTTTTTCTTTTATTGCATGTACTTGCAAGAGAACCTCTATAGTGTTTATTTATTGACATTAAGACCAATTACAAAATCAATGATTCTTGGGTATTTTGTTTGCTGTAATCCTGTCTGATGCTTAATTTATTCTGCTCTTACTAAAGAAATTAAGATTGCTTTGTTCGTACTAATTAATTAATTTATCTATTCCTTTACATGAAGGACCCTACCATGTCCAACCGTATATTATTACTCATTCAATTGTATGAAGTTTATTGAAAGTGTAGAATATTTCTTGATCTAAACTCTATTTTATATGTGACTTGTTATATTGCCATTCTTCTGTCTGTTTTCAGATGACAAATGGTTCTTGCTACTTCCTATTCGAAGGTTCTACAAATCACTTGCGCTGTTTAAAGTGGGACGAGGAGCCTGAAGCCGTAGTCAAAGGTAAAACATAACACATAGACCGGTGCATGGGCACACTCAACACACAAGGAGCACTCCTGTATTTGTGTTTCAAACAATAATTTTGCCAAGACTCTGTTGACTGCATTCAACTCCTTCAAGTCCCTTGGTAGAGATGAATAGAAGTTTAAAAATATAATGATAATAGTAAACACAAATGAACCAGAGGTTGGAACTTGAGGCTCTGTTTTTTGGCATGAAGTTTCGTTGCTACTGTATCTGACAGAACCTCAACAACAATTCCTAATTTAGTCTGGAATGCTTGAAGTGATTGGAAAATTTAATGTGCAGGCGAACAGGGTGTTGAAAACATATATCTGCATGTGATCTAGTCATAGGTGTCTGATTATTTAGATTCACACTTCATTTCTTTGTTCGATATCTCATTTAAGATTTTATATTATTGTGTGTATTTGCCCTTTATCTTGTATATTCTCCAGTTTTCTGCTGGAATTATGTACTCAACTAAAATGCAATCATTCAAGTTAGTAATTACATTAGTTTGTTCATAATTTGTATGCAGTGATTGAGAAATTTAATGTGTTGGGAGCAGAAAGTTCTGGTACTGTTCAAGATTCACAATCTGGTTGGCAGAGACAACATGAGGCTATAAAGGAACCATATGTTGGTTCTTTCAGAAATTTATTTCTTAATTATCCAGGTACTTGTTATTTCTAGTACATTTTTAATGAACCATCAGTATATGTGGATATGTAGATGTTTGGCTTTGTTAGAGGGACAGAAGCGACAATCATTTCACCATTTCTGGATATGAAAAGAAGCTTAAGGTTTTTTTTATTTTTTTAATCTACTATGTTGTTTTTGAATGTTAACTAACTTCAAAGTTGTTTTCTATATCTTTTTGGGATTTTCTATTATATGACTATACGAGCAATGCCCATTTTTTAACTTATTAGAAGTAAAATGTAATAATTAAAAATTGTAACCAAGGAAAATTATCTGACACTTGGGTTGTTGTTTATGCACTAACTGTAAGTTGTATTGTGATTTATTTATTTTTCCCCTACTAAAGATTGGTCATTGAGAATTAAAATACTTCTATTCTACTATACCAGGGTGTGTTTCTGTAGATGAAAATGGAAACCGCATATTCATATCCGACAGCAATCACCATCGGATCATTATAATTGATGGTGACGGGAAGATATTAGATTGTGTAAGTATGGTGTTTCCTATAGCATGATGAATCAACTTTCCTTTTTAAGCTTTATTTATATGAGCCTTTTGTATAGTGACAGATGGAATCTTCCGTTAAGTTGGTTTGCTGTCTGGTTGAAGTAGCTCTACAAGTTGCCCTTGCCCTTAGTAATTTGGTTTAGTTTTCCCGTTACCTTTTAGTGATTAAAAATGTATTTGCTGGTTACTTTTGTCGATATCCAGCAAAATCCATAGAGTAGCTTTCATTTTACCTTTAAATTTTCTACCTTTTCTGATTGAGTGTTCAATATAATTTTATGTATCCGTATTCCAAAATTGCAGTGAGAAGTTATGTACTTTATGGTAAGTAAATGGCGAAGTGTTTTGTGATCATGTATGTAACATCCGGCTGTCTTGTTTTGTTTCTATTGAATTGATCTTTGTAATAATCGTGGAATAACTGTTATCAATCATGATCAAATAGTACTAAACTGCATGCTTTTTTGCAGATTGGTTCTTCCCCTGGTTTTGAGGATGGTGAATTTGAATATGCCAAGTTATTGCGTCCTGCTGCATCATATTATGATGCTGCTGAAGATTACTTGTACATTGTGGATTCTGAGGTACAGTATTGTTTTGATTTTGTCTATCTATATCTTTGATTGCTTAATGAAATCTCAATTTAATATATTTCCCTCAAAATGTAGTTTCTTATAAAAATACATGTAAGTTTGGAATCATCCTATTCAGGGGGAGTTTGGTTCTGTACTAGAACATGTTTTTAGGATGGGTTTTTGGTAAACATCTGTAAATATCTCAACAAAGTAATGGTCATTCTGTCAATCCAAGAAGTTTTTTATTTAAACTTGCAAATTGGAATTGAACTGCCAACAAGCAATCACAACACTTGCGCATGCTCTCACCTTCATACTTTCTAATGATATCATATGATCCTTGAGTGGATTGCCATCTTATGTTTCTCGCTTGTTTTGTTTGCGAACTTGATAGAATCATGCTATCAGGAGGGCTGATTTGGAGAAAAGGGTCTTAGAGACAATTTATCCAGTTTGTGTTCCTGAAACTCGTGGTATATGGAGCTGGATCTTGGATACGCTTGGAGTTGCGAGAGAAAAGGGTCCTAAATCTAAGGACTTTGATGCAGACTCTATTACGTTTCCATGGCATTTGATAAAGGCGGGGGAGAATGACCTCATAGTTACAAACCGCAGGTACTTCTGCCTCTCACTCTTTTTATGCTCTTTTCTTTTTCTTTTTAAAGAGAGATAGATCCATGCCACTTTCTATAATGTCTAACCTTCCTGAACTATTTTGTTCTTATTACTTGTCTTAAATGCTTTCATTGTATGGTCAGACCTTCTTAAATATATTATATATATATATAGATGATAATTAACAGAAAAAATTATCTTTATATCTTTTTCTTTTGTGAAATTCTGCAGTTTTGAAACATCATGGATCGTAATTATGGAAACTGGTGAGATAAGAGAAGTTGTAAGAGGTTTGTTTTTCAATTCCTCTTGCATTTGCTACATATATAGCAACAGTGACCTGTACTAAAGCATGATGAGGATTCTGCATAGGTGCCCGAAATGTTATTGAGTTGTCTCGGCAAACAATAATGGAGAAACTCTCTCTACTAAAGGATATGAACAAGAAATGGCCATTGAAGACACTGGAGGACCGCCTTTCTCTAGAGGGTGTTCCTTATGCTGGTTTTGTCTCATCAATTGCAAGATTTCAGGATAACATCATATTTTGTGATGCTGGTTAGTATGCTAGCTATTATCGGTACAAAACTAGGATATAATACCGACTCTTCTTTTGACTTCCGTTTTCCTTCTTTTCAAGCTGGTCAAAGGGTTTTGAAGCAGCATGGGAACACTACAGACGTATCGTGCATTAGGTTTTCGAACTTTGGTGTTATTGGTTTACCATATTGGTTAGTTTGTCCTCTTGAGAGAGTTTTCACCAGGTGAGATGGCCTGCTTTTCCATCGTCTTCAGTTTTAACATCGAGCATGAGTTTTGTTGCTTTTAAAACTCTACTTCGTTGACAACTTTCTATGGTTTTTGCAGCGGATATGCTACTAGACCGTGGAAAGAGCATATCCATTCTGTAAATGTGCTTCCTGGTACTTGATAACATCCTACTCATTTTATCAGTTGAAAAGTTTTTTATACTAATTCGAATATTTAATCATGGTTTTGTGCCAATATGAATGAAAGCCCCATTATATTTCAATCTTAACTTATCATTGAACATGATATGATGGCTCTTTGGGCTTTCTAACCGTTTCCCTATATTTATCATTGGTAGCATCGTAAAAAGGCACCCTCAGATACCGGCCATTCTATTAATAGAACCTCCAAACTTGGTAATCTTAGCCACTCATTATTCTAAAATATTTTCTTAATGCATCATTCTACATTATAAAACAGGAAGATGTGACATCAGAGTACATATAGATATCCCAGTTAGTACTGAATTAGCAGCACCCTTGGAGGAGAGTAGTGTATGGCGCCAAGCTAGAGGGTCCGTTTCTTTACTCGCCGGACTAGAGGGACCAGCCGATGATAAAGAAAAGGTGTCATCCTATCAAAATAAATCATTTTCCATTTTAGCCATGTCGCTAATCTTTGCTGCTTGTACTAATACTAGTTTCTTCACTCGCAAATTAAGGTTGGGGTCGCGCAACAGTGGTTCGATGAGTTGGATAATCTTGCTTTTACACGCCCTGAGGAGGTATCTGAGGTTCAAGGCGAGGAGGAACTTTCAGATAGAAGTTTCCGGGATAAGAACAGAGTTCATGTCGATTGTGCCGTCAACATCAGTCCGGGGACAAGTGAGGTATGTTCTTTATTACATATTTCGTCGAGATATTGCGTGTGGGATTTTCGGGTTTGTTTCTCTGACATCTCACTACCTCTCTTACTTCAAGCTTCTTCGCAAACTTGCAAATTCGA
Source organism: Puya raimondii (assembly GCA_016920855.1). Lineage (NCBI taxonomy): Eukaryota > Viridiplantae > Streptophyta > Magnoliopsida > Poales > Bromeliaceae > Puya > Puya raimondii. The sequence continues at coordinate 101,342,582 of JABWPP010000050.1, read as the reverse complement.
TCGTTGATACGCATGGATTGGTTCTATACGCAACACAAATAAGTTGTCACTAATACAACAAATATTTGTGTAGGTTGTTGTCTCAGCTGTTCTCTATCTCAAAATAAAGGAGCCACAAGAAAACGAAAAAGATCACAAAGCATTAGCTATGAGGATTCTCGATCAACCGAATCCAAGCGGAAAACTAGAGCATGCGATCGTGGAATTGCTCGCGGAAACCTGTGGGGATGCGAGCGACATAACCTTCATGAAACCGCTGCACCTCAGACTGAGACTCGAGTGTGGCGACCACCCAGCCGCCGAGACGAATAAGGAGACCGTTTTTACGAACTCCAGCGTTAATGTTAATGTAGCTCTCGAATGAATTGCGCATTCTATGTTTCATTGTTGTATAACATTGTTGGTTTATTATGGTTTGCATTTTTAGACTATCATTCTGGGTGAAGTTCATTCCTTGGTATGGTGGCAGAAGTTAGGAAGTACTAACACCTTTTTTTTTTCTTTTTCTTTTTTGGGAATGTCTGTATCACAGAGAAACTTAGACGGCAAAAAAGTATTTTCCAAATTTGGTAGAGAAATAGTAATTTTATTTTGGCTAAATTACAGAAAAGTAGAAAACTTTTCTGTAAATATTCAGTCTTTTACTTTTCCTCTCTGATTTTCAAAAATTTACATTGTGCCTCTTTAAAATTTCAGAAATATTTTTAGGGGGTACGACGTTAATGAAGAAGGCAAAATGATCATATTACCCTTACCTCTTCTATAAAAAAAAAAAAAAATTTAATATATTTTTGTTATTTTGAAGGGTATTTTCGATATTAATTATAAAAAAATGAACGAAATAGTAATTGAACCATGACGGAGGGGGTTAAATGCAACAACTTGAAATGTTGATGGAGTAAAATATAGATTTTGAAAAGCTAGGAAGGAAAAGTAAAATAATGAGTATTTATAAGGTGGTTTTCTGTAATTTAGTCTTTTATTTTTTTTCATTTTTGTAAGGGAAATTTTTTTTCGTGATTTTTTATGATTTGCTGTGCAAAGTGCAAACAAAGAGCTTTTTATAGAAGTCGGCAGCGACTACATATGGCAGTATGAGAATACGGCGCCGGTTTCTATGGATTAATGAATTCGCACGCGCGGCTCCTCAAGCTGGGCCTGGACGGGGATCCCGTCGTCGCCACGAAGCTCCTCGCGGCGTACGCTAGCCTCCGCGTCCCTCCCTCGCTATCCTACGCCGACCACCTCTTCTCCCGCGTGCCCCCGCGCTCCCGCGACCCCATCCTCCTCACCGCGCTCCTCTCCTCCCTCTCCCGCTCCCCCCACCTCTCCTCCGCCGCGCTCCGCCTCTTCGCCTTCCTCCTCCGCCGCCCCCGCCCCCGCCCCTCCCCCTTCGCCTTCTCCTCCGCCGCCGCCGCCGCCGCATCCTCCGGCGACCTCGCCGCCGCCCCCTCCATCCACGCCCAGGCCCTCCGCCGCGGCCTCCTCGCCAACGTCGTCGTCGCCACCTCCCTCCTCCACATGTACTCCAAATGCGGCGCCCTCGCCCCCTCCCGCAAGGTGTTCGACGAAATGCCTCTGAGAAACACCGTCACTTACAACGCCATGCTCGCCGCGTACTCGAACGCGGGGTCGTTCGCCCCCGCGCTCGATCTCTTCTACCGTATGAGGTGTCACCTTGTTGTCGGAGTTGATGAGTTCTCGATCTCGAGCGCTTTGGCGGCGTGCGCCGGGCTCGGCGATCTGCGATCGGGCGCGCAAATTCACGCATTCCTTGTAGTTGCCGGGTTTGAGTCGGACGACGCGATTGCGAATGCCGCTGCCAACTTGTATTTCAGGTGCGGACACGTGAGCTCGGCGGAGAGAGCGATGGAGGGGAAGGGCAAATGTAGGAGTGTGGGCTCTACTCTTATGATGATTAAAGGTTACATCTTTAATGAGAGGTATATTGATGCCGTGAATTGTTTACGTCGTCATGTTTGCGGTCTCGTGGAGCTCGCGTTGATGGATACAAGTGTAGTTGTTTTGATCTTATTGGCTTGTGCTCGTCTCGGTTCGCTGGGGCTTGGGAGGCGAGTCCATGGTCTCGTTCTCGCACTTGGTATTTATGGGAATCGGAATGGTTCTAATGGAGATAGTGCTATTCTCGGCAGTGCTTTGATAGATATGTATTCCAAGTGCCGGAGCATAAACGAAGCCTGGTTAATTTTCAGTGGTTTAGAGCAAAAGCATGTCTCACATTGGAATTCGATGATCACAGGATTTATCTATAATGGTTTGGTCGACGATGCGCGCCATATGTTTGACGAGATGCCCGAGAAAAACGTTATCTCATGGACGGCGATGATTTCGGGTTATATTCAGCATGGATTGCCGCATGAGGGGTTGAGATTATTAAGAAGATTGTATAGTGAAGATGGGTCGGTTCGAGCTAACAGTTTCACTTTTGCTACTGCTCTCGATGCCTGTAGTTGTATGGCCGCATTAGATTTCGGTAAACAAATTCATACTCAGGCGCTTAGGACGCTACTCGGCGGCCAATCCAATGAGTTGGTTGTGGAAACTGCTCTTGTTGATATGTATTCGAAGTCGGGAAATTTGAACTATGCAAGGAGAGTATTTGATCAGATGAGAGATAAGAACGTCGTTTCTTGGACTTCGATGATTACCGGCTATTCATCTCATGGATTAGGGCTAGAAGCTATTGATTTGTTAGAGAAAATGATAAATGCGGGCTACGAACCAAATGAGGTTACTTTTATAGCTGTTCTTAGTGCTTGTAGCCATTGTGGGTTTGTTGAGCAAGGAATGCAGTATTTCGACTTGATGAGGGAGAGATATGGTATTAATCCAACTATCGATCACTACACTTGCATGGTCGATATGTTAGGGCGAGCAGGGAGGCTCGAAGAGGGTTGGAAGTTTGTGGAGAACTATAACAAAGAGAAAAACTCTCAGAAGGGTGATTCTATTTTCGGCGCATTGCTCGGGGGTTGTAAATTACATGAGAATGTGGAAATCGGAAGAAAGGTAGCTGTAAAGATGATAGAGAAAAAGCAGCAGATTTCTGATACGTATGTTGCCGTGTCGAATCTCTATGCGGCCGCCGAAATGTGGGACGAGGTGTATAAAGTTAGAGAGGAGTGGAGGAAGCATAGTGGAGTCCAGGGGCCGGGCCAAAGCCAAGTTCAAACTGGTTGATGTAATTAGGAAAGACATTTTGTGCCACGAGGACTGGGCTTTACGAACAATTTCTTTTCTTTCAGCTGTAGTAAGTATTTAGCTAGCAAAATGAACTTTTGCTGATGAGTTTCAAGTTCCAAAAGCGTAAGCTCTAATTTTAAGCTTCTACAAATATTGCAGCGTGAAGCTATTAGCGGGACTGTAATTGAAGATGCTACTTGGGGCTTATCTGTACAGCTCTATGCATAGCACTTATGTAGAAGCTTCACCTGAGCCAAATGGGCTCTTGTGTAAACAGCTCGTGCTTTCGGATTTTTCTCCAAGTTAGTTGCTTCCTGATTCCTAAAGAAAAAAGGACGTTAGGTTGGGAAATAGAGAGCGCAATTGTTACACTAAAGAATCCATTCCAGTTTGGAATTTGGCACTGTATTATCGAAGTTCCGGGGATGACGAAGGATGCAAAAAGGAAGGTACAGAAAAACTGACCTGACTCTGTAGTTCAAAATAATATTGCAAGAAATGAATTTGTTTTTGTAGAAAGGATTCTGTTTTTTATTAATTGTATTCGTATTTCGTTCGTTTTTAACGACAAGGAATGGAGTTAACAAATTTTATTTAATGTTTCATTTTGTGGTGTTCCAGTTCATCTTGGTGATCTTTTATGCGATGACGTTGTTAGATCAATATCCTCATTCTGCGGCAAACATCAAGCTATGATTCGCAGGTGCTTTTCTTTAAATATCCTCTCCCATAAACATCTTTTTTATCACATTCTTGTTGGGTAAATATTATTTATCTGTGAATTTGTTGTAAAGTTTCATGGCAGTTTCATTTAGGCTACTAAACTTCATTTTCTTGCAATAAATACACTGAAATTCGATTTTGGTTACAACCTAGTCTTAAGAACCACTATGTTAAATTTTCTAGTGGAATGTTTGTGTGATAGATGATTCAATTACTACTATGACTCATTAGATAGATGCTATGGAAAATTTTGAAAAGAGAGAGGAAAGTTGTAAGTTCGGATAAGTCGGTTTAAACCAGATTAAGGATTGAAGCTTAAGAGCAGGGTTTCTTTTTTAATAGGGTAGTTGAACATGATTTGTCTATAATGAAACCTATCTTTTTTAACTATTTTATCGTCATTTTGACATAGACCCCACTCATTGCATTCATGAACTACTATAATGAAACACACAGTACTACATTTGTTACAGCAGTGACTTCCTTTGAACCTGCATACATTTTATCATCCCGGTCACTAGGGGTGTCAACGAGCCGAACGCGAGCGAGCTGGGGCCGGCTCGTTTATAAATGAACCGAACACGAGCTGGCTCGTTAAAGTATTGAGCCGAAAAATTCAGCTCGAACACGAGCTGTCTCACGAACAACAAGTTAAAATAATTAGAAAGGATATATATAAAAAATAAATTTAAGAGATTTTACTTATTAAACTTTAATCTAATAGTTAAAATTTTACATATAAATGATCTTTTTTATAATTGAGTGGGCTTTATATTTAGTTTGGGCTACAAATCAAATAATAAAAATCTGTATTATATATATAATTATTTATTTATATATAAATATAAATTATATAAATATAAAATATATGTATTCGAGCTGTTATCGATCCGAACACGAGCGAGCTGACCCCCAGCTCGTGTTCGGCTCGTTTATTAAACGAGCTGAAAAATTCAGCTCATGTTCGGCTCGTTTATTAAACGAACTGAAAAATTCAGCTCGTGTTCGGCTCGTTTACTAAACGAGCGATTCGATCTCGAGTTCATTTCGAGCCGAACACGAGCTGGCTCGCGAATAGCGAGCTGGATTGCCAACCCTACCTGCCACCAGTTAAAATAGATCAAATGTGTCTCCTTTTGTTTCATTCTTTTGACAGGTTTATGGTGAGCAAAGAAATCTTGTGGTGAAAATTGAGCTGCATTGATTACATTTGGTTGAAAACCTACACCTTTTGGTTTGGTCAGGGTGGAAAATCCTAACCCTATTCCTGTTCAGATTGAGTTGGCTTTTCTTTTCTTTTTTTTCTTTTTTTTTTTCTCTGTTTTTTGGAACAAGTCTGAAGTCTCCATCCCAAGAACCCCCAGAGCTTAGGGTCCGTTTGGTTCAAGTAAAACCGTAAAAATTAATTTTTTATGGAAAACACTTTCGGTGAAAAAAAAGTTTTACGTTTTGTAGTATTTGATTTGTAAGAAAAAAAAGTAGTTTTTCATCGGCATTTATTTAGTTGAAAGAAAAAAAAATTCACATTGATCTGGTTCGTGGAAAAAATGAACACAAAAAGTTTTATGCGGCTTGAGTTTTCGTTTTCCGCCGAAAAACAGTAAAAAACGAAAATTTTCAGTTTTTCGCTAAATCCGTAAAAATATTTTTATGTTGAACCAAACAAGCGAAAAAATATTTTTCATATCAAAAATAATTTTATTTTACATCAAACCAAACGCCCCTTAGTCACAAGTTTTTCTTTAATAAAAGGGTATGAATAGGGAATCGAATCTCCCGCCTTCTTCGTCGGCAATCAAACTACCAACCATACAGACAGCAGTGATATTCGATACATTTTGTTGTTTGTGTTGGTGGGGCCCACGTTCTGAAACAGTCAATGTGGTGCGAGCCCATTGGCTGGGAAGATTAGGATGTTTTTAATTGGTGTTCATTGTTTTTATTTTTTTATTTTTGAGAGAAAGGTAGCACGCTATCCGCTTCATTTATTTCTTTTAGAAATAAATTTAGCTAGAAATGTTAAGTTTTAAAGAGGTTATACCCACTAACTTCATTTATTTTTTTTTTAATTGGTGTTCATTGTTGAACATGAAATTTTAGAAAGGTTATACCTACTAACTGCTCTACACGGTTGTATGAATAATTAGTACATACCTTAGTTTTTTTTTTTTTTGTTGAGAAAAATATAGTACGTTATCCGCTCCATTCATTAAACAAATGAACTGAGCTACATGGGTGAGGCAACACGGCCTCGGGTACATACCTTGTTGATTTGTCTTTGTTTTGATCAAGTTATTTTGAGGGGTTCAAATTGGGTACAATTCGGTGCATAGGATTCGCTGCACATGTTGTTAGATTTTAGAAGAATTAATCAGCGCTATTCATGTTGGACAGTACAAATTAATTTTACTAAAAATGAGCGGCTGGATAAATACCGTGCGTATAATTCCCTACAAATGGAATTGCCATCACTTTCTATTGCTGTTGATAGATCTAATCACGTTTTGAGCAGAGGCATGTGATGGTGTGTGATCCAGAAGCATCCTCCTAAATAAAATCAAAAATACTTTTTATTTTTATTTTTGAGGTGTGTTTCAAAATGAGGAGGTGGAAAATTGACATGTGACCTACATGATTCAACATGAATATGACACATCACTAACGACCGCACCAACCGTCCCTAGCGCAAATGGCAAAAGTCTTAATGATTGATACCCGAGGTCTCAAATTTGAAGCCTTTCACATTTTCAGCCGAATTTATTTCTAAAAAAAATAAACGAAACAGATAGCCTTTTTACCTTTCTCTCAAAAAAAAAAAAAAAAAATCATAAAGGCTGTTCGTTTTACGTCGTTATGGCACTGTAGGAATCTTTTACATTTCATACAAGTTATTGCATGATAATAATTTAAATATTTTCAGTAAAAAGTATAAGAGGAATTTTTTTTTTTTTAAGGAAAAAAGTATAGAAACTTTTTATAATACTACAAATCGTGATCCGAAGCCAGCGCAATACAATATGAACAAGTTTTTTTTTTTTTTTTTTTTTTCAGCTATCGACTTTTTAATCCTTGGATGCCTATGGTTTACTACTTGGTGGTGGTATTATATATAATTAGATATCTTGTAATGCAATCTGGTCGGATCTCCAAATATATATTTTAGGCTAAATTACAAAAAATCTCTTTATAAATTTCTTTTTTTTATTTTTCCTTCTTAACTTTCGAAAATCTATATTTTACTTTCTCAACATTTCAAGTTGTTGCATTTAACCATCCTTTATCAGAGTTCCATCACTATTCCGTCCATTTCTTATAATTTATATAAAAAATACCTTTCAAAATTACAGAAATATATTAAAAAAATATTTTTTCTTATAGAAGAAGTAAGGACAATTTGGTTATTTTGCCATCTCCATTAACGTCGTACTCTCCTGAAAATATTTTTAAAATTTTAAGGAGGAAAAATATAGATTTTTGAAAGTCAGGGAGAAAAAGTGAAAAAGTGAATATTTGTAAGAAAATTTTCTGTATTTTAGCCTATTTTTAAAACAAAACATAATGAGGCGAAAAGAAAAACTATTATTTTTCTATATTATTTAACATGTATCAAAGTGAAAAAGAATCCATATTCTCTTTTTGATAGTTTAAAACTTGTATAGATAAATATTAATCTCGTTTTTATTTTCTAACTATTTGCCAACACACTTTAACCTATGTCTCAATTACCCTCCTGTATTAAAAATTATATTAATTATCTCTCTGCATTTAGTTATTATCTCAATTAGATTCAAAAATTGAAAATAAAAGGTAAACTAGGATCTAAAATTTCACTAAAATGAGTTGGCATTTTATGTTGTTCCACTTCTCAACATCTATTTTATTTACAACTCAAAAAAAGAAAAGAAATTTAGTTAAAAGATATCTCTTATTTTGTATATTATTAAAATAGATAGTTTATTGAGCATTTTTATTCAATTTATATGATTTTATTGTATTACTTATAAGTAGTGTTAACTGTAAATTTATTTCTACAAAATTTTATGGCTGAATTTAACAATAATCAAATAATTTGACTTATTTAAAAAAAGGGAAACTAGGAGTAATTGAGGCAAATTTTAATTGAGACAAAAGCTGAGGTGCAAGGGGTCTTTTTATAATTTAATCAAAATTTAAAGCTCAATGGGCTATTTCAGAATGGCCTATAGTTGAGGGAGTCTCCATACATTTTTACCCTTTTTTAACCATGTGTTTAAGTGACCTTCTAAAATACTAATTTATTATAGAACTTAAGATGAAGTGTGACGCCCCAACTTCTCAGGGGTCACCCATCCTAGGACTACTCCCGTCCTAGCACGCTTAACTCTCTCAACCTCTTCGGCCTAGCCACCGCCGAAAATGCTTAAGTCGGGTTGAGAGTTTAGCCCTATTATATCTCATATATAGTACTAATCTGGGGTCTTACAATCTCCCCCCCTTTAAGCCCTGACGTCCTCGTCAGGTTCAGACACACAAGTATCAGGCGATGTGAGAATCGTCTCGCTAGCCTAAACTGACTTTGTGGTGAACCGCGCTCCACCCACAACAGTCAACAGCACGAGAGCCTCGCTCTCCCTGCTGTACACCTGGCTCAGTCGAGACTTATCTCACACTTCCGGCTGGTAATTAGCTCTGATACCAACTGTGACGCCCCAACTTCCTAGGGGGTCACCCATCCTAGGACTACTCTCGTCCTAACATGCTTAACTCTCTCAACCTTTTCGGTCTAGCCACCGCCGAAAATGCTTAAGTCGGATTGAGAGTTTAGCCCTATTATATCTCAGATATAGTACTAATCTGGGGTCTCACATGAAGAGTGTAGGAAATTTAATCTTTTTTTTTCAAAAATTAAAAAGAAAAGAGAGGCGCCGCAAATGGAAATTCCTTGCAATTTGGAATATTTGTAAGGTGCAATTTGTGATTGTGTCTCATCACCACAAAGTGTAGCTATCAATCACATGTTTTCCATATCTTGGGGGTATAATGGTAAATTTATCTTGATTGACACAACCATCATTTCTATTTTGAAAAACACATGGGTGATGTAGTGTTTCTGAGATTTACTCATTTCATCATAATTTTTAAAAATTTATTTTTATTATATTCTTTTTTTACAAAAAGAGATATGATTCATTGAATATAAATGATATGGTGCAGCTGCTATCTTGTAGAATTTTTTCTATTATAAAGGATACTCTCTTACACCTCATCATTAAAAGGTTCAATTTTAAAATTTTATTTTTTACATTAACAAAACTTCATAAGATAAATAAATAAATTTGAACATATGAGAGAATAACGTGTAACATTTACATCTGATTTGTGAGTGTATAAGTAACACTGTTCTTATTTTCAATGTATGTTCCAACCCTTACATTAAAAGTGAAAGTAACTAAAACAAATTTTGTGACTTTAAAATTTAGTTTTCTTAAGTTTTAAATTTTTTTAATCTAGTTAATTTTTAGGATCTTTTTATATAGAATAAACCTATAAAATTAATAAGTATGATTTGAAAGTTTTTTAAATTAGATTATTTATATTTGTATTAGAATTAGAACTTGATTTATTATTAATAGTACTTATGTCTATTATAGAGAGATTTTTTTGTTTAAGGAAAAAATTTAATTAGATATATGTGATTGTTTTTATCGTCTTTGTGGCCTTATGCTAGCCTGTATGGCTTTTCTCTTTTTCTTCCTCCTTTTCCGTTTCTCTTTTATTCCCTTTTTCCTGCTTCCACCAGTTGCTACAATCACCGCGGCTGCAGGACTGCTAAAGTATTTTCAAATTACATCAGTCTGGTATTGAAACTACAACTAAGGTAAGCGATAGGCAAGCGATAGTCAAAGACCAATGCGGATGGATGAAAATTCAATGTGGAGTTTAATATTCAAATTTTTGAATAGATTATGACATTTGATCGACATTCGAATTTTTGAAAATATTATGACATTTAATCGATTCATACGTATCGCGGGCTTGGATTGCATCATTAGATTGTCGAAATTTTAAAATTCAATCCAAGCTATGAAGACGTTTGAGTTGATCTTGAGACGAGATCTTCGCAATGAAAGTGGATGGTACAGCCAAGAAATCAAGTACTATTTAAACTTTATTTTTCTCAATTTTTGAATTATTTTAGTTAATTTGTTTTAGTGAATTTGTTGTATATTTTTAGGATCTTTCTATATAAAATAAATCTCTAAATTAAGGAGTACGATTTAAAAGTTTTTAAAATTAAAACTAGATATATTTATATTAGAAAATTTTCTAAAATCAAGAGAGTTGAATAGGATTAATATTAGGATTTGATTTATTATAAATAAGACTTAATGTCTATTATACAGAGAAAGTTTTTTTGATTAATGAAAATTTTTATTTAGATCTATATAATCATTTTTATCGATTTTGTGGCCTTATTCTAGTTTGTGTAAATTTTGGTCGTTTCTTCTACTTTTTTCTTCTCTCTATTCTTTTTTATTTTTCTCTTTTTCTTTCCGCTTTCTCCTTCTTTCCATTATTTTTTTTTCCCCCTCTTCCATTCTGCTGCTACAGTGCCCCGTTGCTGCAGTACCTATGACTATAGTACTACTCCAGAATTTTCAACTTGCATCGTATCCATTTCTGTCAATTTCTGTCACAAATTTGTGATCATATTTAGGCCACATAGCTAAAATTAGTCTATCTCTTTCTATGTATGGAAAATTAAGAAATCATCATATAATAATCAAAAAATTGCAATAGAAATGAATTTCATAACATTTAAGAAATCTAAATCACGTCGCTTTTATTTGGTTGAAGATTGTTAACTAAGTTAACACGCAATTCAAATTTAAAAAGGTTAATCGTAAAAAATTATAAAATTATGTAGTCCGCTATAAGTTTTTCAAACACTAGCAATAATATATAACTCAAAGAAAATTGTGTACGGCATAGTTATTTCTTACTTTAGCTGAGTAATTTTATTAACAGATATAAACTTAAGACACTGATTGATCAGGCTCATCGCATTTGTCATTATTTACCAATTGAATTTGACCGGATACCAAAAAAAAAAGAGCTTGTTTAAGGGCTATTGATTGAGTGTACGATCCACTTGTTTTTATGTTGCAGATCGATTGTGAAAGTGGACCTTAAAAGAGAAAGCAAAACTAAACGACTTTAGAATGTATAAGTATTACTGCTAACTAGTGAAGTGGCCTGCGCTTCGCAGTGCGTAGAAACTATAGGAATAATTAATAATAAGAGAATATCAAATATTTTCTTGTAATACCTCATTTACCGCACCTACCAAAGGTCCCGCACTATTGGTGGCAGGGATGGATCCGATGATGCCTTCTGTGGCGACAGTGATAGTGACGACGACGACGATCCTTTCGGCCGTGACGGAGGGGGGAGGTAGGCGTGCATTAGTGAGAGAGAGGAAGGGAGGGAGAGAGGCGATTGTATACAGGAAAAATGATGGAGAAAGAATTGATGAATTAATTGGAGATAGAGAGGTGCGGATTATAGATGGCAACAGACCATTTAGATGTATTAATTAAAAATTTGGTAATGGGACCATTTAGATGCATTAATTGAAAGTTTGGTAGATGAAAGAAAAAAAATCACACGCCGGTAAGGATGAAGGAAAATTTATCACGTGACAAAAAATATTGGGGATTCATTTAAGTTAATAGATATTGTTACATTAAAAATGCTGGAGAACCCCTCAATTGTAGGCCAATTCTTTAAACTTTTTGATTCAGACCCCTTAACTTTTAATATTTTAAATTAAGTACTTTCAGTCAAAATTTAAAAAATTATCACCTCATCTTTAGACCATTTATAAATTATCCCGCCTCAACTTACGTTTTGATTGAGACACATTTAACCTTTAATTTTTTTTAGAATCAAATAATTTTAGTCAAATAAATTAAAAATTTAACCAAAATAATTAATTTAATAGTTTGAAATCAATTTAATTAACTGCTATTAGCTAATTGAGCGAAATTAAGAAAACTTTTTACCCAATTAACTACATAAACGAAAATTCAGAAGTGTACATATAAAAAAGAATTAGTTAATTACTCTATAGTGAATAAAACTGATTAATTAACTAATAACAGCTAATTGAGACAAATATTTAATAAAAGTCTCAACTAAAAAATAGTAGTTAAAAGGACATCAATTAAATTTTTTTTTTTTTTAAAGAAGTTGAAGAGGTCCATTTCTAAAGGCCCTATAGTTGGAAAATTTTTAAAATGCAACGGGTGCATATGCTGACGTGGCGTTTCAAACCAATCAAATTTTTTTTTTTAGGTATATATGTTCCATCATAATTATAAAAAAATATTTTTATTATACTTTTTTTTTAAAAAATGAGAGATGTAATTGGCTTGTTATTAATGACGTTGTGCAAACGTGACACAGTAGACTTCCTCCTATAGTTGAGGCCGTTTCTCTATTTTTTTAATTAATTTCATGCGTGAAGATATGGAATAGTAAATAAATTCTTACAAAGCTGAAGCGATGAGATATATCTCTCTGAAAATTTTATGATTTACAAATATATTTTTTCAAAAATTCTGATATGATCATATATATCCCTACCATTTGATACACTATTAGTTTTTTAATGGTAGGTATATGAAATGATCATTTTGCCTTTTTAAATTTATCCGTATAAAAAGCTATCTTTTTTTCTCTCTCTCTCTCCTCGTTTTCACTGCTAACCTCGTGGTTAATTCTTTTTACACATAGTTATTCATATTTTTATAAGAGAGATCTATTCGCAGACGGAAGGATTTTCGAAGGGACAAATTTAGTCACGTAAATTCTTACAGATTTTATTTACTATTTGACATTTTTGCAGTGAGCCGTATACAATTATTTCCTTCTTTCACCCCCCCCACCCCAAACAAAAAAAATGAGTAGTGCTTCTGTACTTGTTATTTTTCGATATCAACCCCCCACCCCCTGCCAAACAAAAAAAAAGAGTAGTGCTTATGTACTTGTTATTTTTCGATATCACCAAAAAAAAAGAGTAGTGCTTCTGTACTTGTTATTTTTCGATATCGTTCATTCAATTCTATTTAATGGTTCAGATTTAATTTTTTAAAATTGTGACCCACAATAGCAAGTCATTTTGAGAGAGATATCGGTTACCAGGTACCCTAAAGAGGGATATTTTAGTCTTTTAATACGTGAGCAATTTAGTAATTTTACCTCTACTATATTATCAAATCTCTCTTCTCTCATTGTTTCCTTTTTCTCTCTCTATCTTTCCTCTTCATCCACAGCAATTTAGTAATTTTACCTCTACTATATTATCAAAGGGATCGTAATCTCTACCACTCCTTTCTTTTACACACTTTCACTTTTTCTATCTTTTCACTCTCCTCTTTGGATGCATTTGTTTCATTGAAAGTGGAGAGTGATGAAGTGGTATTCAACCATAAATCATCTCTTGTTTATTTGGTTCGCCATAATATGAGTTCGACTGAAACTCAAGCTTAATTTCTAAAATATTATAGTTGACTCGGCCTGGAGTAGACCGAAATCAATTACTGTCGGATTATGTAAAGCCATATTTCATGTCGATATTACAGTGAAAAAGTCAAAGATTTGAGGTTTTGGATTCTAAGTATCGGAACATAAAGTTTCAGTACTAATACTGAGAAGTTCCGCAGAATTTGAAGCTGTGAAATACTATTTTTTTTGTATTGTGTACCGGTGCATGACTGTGGGTACCAGTATTAAAATTCTAGGAGTGTTTCATCACCGTACTCCAAGCTGAGTAACGGCATTCAACTCCGCGACGGTGTAGATATGTTGGATTTGACTCTAATTTGATCTAATTTTATTTCTTACGATTAAGAATAGTCCTGGAACATCTCGGAGAGGATGTTTAAGAGGAAAAGGACAACTAGAAATGAATCGGAGACTCGGATGGATGACGGAGATCGTTTCCTACTAGAATTTGGATCTTAGAATTATAAACTCTTGCAATTTATATTTTAGAGTAGAAAGTTTTATTGCAGATACCCTAATTAAGAGAAAAATATTGAGAGCTCTTGAGAAAGATTCTTACAATCCAATCTTATTTCTTGTGCTTTTGTACCGAAAATTAATCAAAGAACGTATTGAGATAGTCTTATCCGTGGACATAGATCAATATATTGTTGACGGGACTACGTAAATTCTGTATTTAATTTAAATCAATAGAAAAATGATAAAATATACATTATCAAGCAATTATATATTTGTTAGGATTGACCTTCATTTATAGTAAATCCACATTTAAATATGATTAATTGGGTCATATTTATAAAAATTCTAACAATCTCCCAATTGGCCCATACTATCATATTTTATGAATGAATTTACTATATTATAAATTTTATTGCGTAGTAATGAAAACTTTAGTCTAATATATTAGATCTCACTTGATCCTTAACTTAAACTAAAATACTACGATGATAGAAACTATGGCGGTCCATCTTTGCATATAATGAATTTATTTTTCATAATTACTATATCACTTTCATCTTCTAGTCAAGTACTTTACATGACATAACTTTGTGAATAAACTTTTATTTGAAACTAATTCAATCGAAGTTTTCTTCAATCTGAACTTTACTTTCGGTGAGACAAATAGGCATGTAGTCGAGAATTATATTGCCTACCTCTGGAAGCAGTTTCTACCATTTTGTAGTGCCACCTCAAAACTTTTTTAAAATAATAATTTTTTTAACTTTAGTATTTTAAAATTGATTAAAACGTATTAATTAATATTGACTGACACATGATAAAATTAGTATTAACATAGACACTGACTTGATAAATTATATTAAATTTAATTATATTTTTAAAAATAAAAATTTAATGAAGACAAATAACAGTAAAAATTCAATTGAAATTAAAATTTAATAGTGTAATTGATCCATATTTGAATTCCATTTCTACTTGCTTTCAAATTTAGCAACTTAAAATTATCAAATATTTTGAAAATAATTAACTAAAAATTACTATATCTTTTAGAACTTGTGCAACGTGCTGTGCACGTGCACGTGTACATGGCTAGTCCTTTAAAAACACCCAAGAGCCCTCGAAGTTGCAGCATCCTCGCCTGTCACTTTGCCCTTCTCCCAGAATTTCCTCTCCCTCCCCCCTCTTCTTATTATTATAACCATTTTTTCCTATTTTATGTATGTTGTTTTTACTTCTATTGTTCTCCGTTTTCTGAAACATTTATGTTTAGATTCATCTAGTTGATAATTAGTTGGTCGTTTTTAGTTGGTTGTTACTATATTTTTTCTTTTCTTTTCAGTGAGAGAGAGAGAGAATGCGGCGGCAGCGCGTGGCGGTGGTCGGGGCGGGGATAAGCGGATTGGCGGCCGCGTATGCGCTTGCCAAGGCCGGCGCGGAGGTCGTGGTTTACGAGAAGGAGGATTACTTGGGCGGCCACGCAAAGACCGTCACCGTCGACGGCGTCGACGTCGACCTTGGCTTCATGGTCTTCAATCGGGTTAGTCCATCAATCTCTCTCTCTCTCTCTCTCTCTCTCTCTCTCTCTCTCTCTCTCTCTCTATATATATATATATATATATATATATATATATATATATATATATGAGTCGCTACTATACTCTTATGAGAGGTCCCTTTGTACTCATAAATTTTTAACCATTAAATTTACTCTTTTGATCATTTTTATCTATTAGATCATACTATTCAACCAACCACCCACTCAACCCTAGGGGGCCCACATCATCTTAACAGCACATCTCTTAATTTAAGGACTAAAACCTACAAGCACTAATAAATTGGTGCTTTTAAAAACATAGAAGCTCAATTTTATATATATATATATATATATATATATATATATATATATATATATATATATATATATATATATATATATATATATATGTGTTACTTTATTATTAATAGTATCAAATTATTAGTGCTATTAAATTTTCAATCCTTGAATGAAGGAATGTGCAGTTAGGATGATAATAGTCTTCTAGAATTGAGTGAGTGATTAGTTGAATAGTATATTGTAACGGATGGAAATGATCAGGGAATAGCACTAGACACTTTGTGCCATATATGAAGAGCCTCTCGACCGAGACGATCTGATGAACTGTTTATCATATATAATATACAAATTTTAAATTTGTAATGGACAAGTGATGAGATCATTTAATTGCTCGTAAAACATCCACTATAAAGCTCAAAGGGGTTGAACAAACTTCGTTGTATTACCTTTTTTTAAAACAGAGAGTGAAGGTTTTGTGTGTACGGACTGCATGTACGCCTCAGGATACGACGAAATTTTCGCAGCAGGCCCATCTAACGAGGAAACGGCAGTCTTCCACGTGTTCCTACTTTTCTCGTCCCGCTTGTAACATCAAGCACGTCCTAATTACGTTAACTAATTAATTATTTATTTCATGAGTTAGATATTTGGACTTTTTTATAATGGCTTCACTCGTTGTGCAATTGTTTAGTAAAGTGACTAAATTATTCTTATTCTTCTTCTCTTTTCTCTGCGTTCGCCTCTCTTCTTTCTTTGTCTTCCTTCTTCTCTTCCTCCACTGTTGCTGTGCCGGCACCTTTGCCCCTTTCTTCGCCACAGCTATGCCGCCGCTGCCACCGAGAGGGGCGTCCATGGATAGCCCTCGGTCTCAGGACGAGCCCTTCAGTGCGCGGCGGTGGAGGAGGAGGGAGACGAAGACGGAGGAGAGAGGAAGAAAAGAGTAAGAGTAATAAAGATAATTTGATTAGTTTACTAAAAAAAATAAAGCTAAGAATCAGCAGAATTTAAAAAGAAATTTATTTTTGCAAAAACGTAAAACAAGTAAATTTATTACGCAAAAAGGCCTAAATGTTTACTTAATAAATTAATCATATAAGTTGAAATATTAATTATTTAATTAACATAAATACTAGTTAACAGTTGTAAGCTGGTAGACCTGGCAAAAGAGCAGGTTGGGTAATCCGCGGGGATGGTCATTGTACCTTGCAGGTCATATTGGTATAAGTAAAATTTATTCGTAAATTTTTGGGTTGTTAAAATCTTTACACATGCCCACCCATTGGCGGGTGGGTGGGTATGCGGGTTACCCGCAAGATTTTTATTTATTTTGCTCTTGTAGTTTTCAAATACAAAACACACACACACACACATATATATATATATATATATACATATATATATATATATATATATATAATTTTTTAAAAGTATAATATAACTTATTATTTGAAATATCATAATATATAATAAATAATATAAAATCTTAAAGCATATCTATTACATAATATAAAAATATTATATCATCTCAAATTTTCATGATACAAAATTAATAAAAATTTTCATGATTATAAAGCCAATATCGTAAAGATTATATATTTTAAAATTTAAAAAATATATACAGTTACCTTTGGGTACCCGCGGATTATCCAAAATACCCACAATTTAAAGGGTACTCACTCGTTTTATCCATAATTTTTTGTGTAAGAAAAACTAGCATCCAGACCCGCACATTTGCGGGTAACCTGCGGGTACCCGTAGGTCTTGGTAGAGATTAGAGATTACTAGGTCTAGATGAGCATATTAAATTCGTCAACTATTTAATTAGCTAATTGATTATAAATAATGAATTAATTATTCAAAGTTAATTATATATTTATTAATTTAATAGGTTAAGTGATTAATTAGTTAGTTAGTTAGTTAAATTAGTTATCAGAGAAGTTAGTTAGTTAGTTATTAATTAGCAATATTTTATAATTATTTATAACTTAATTTATAGGAAAAATTATGTAAGAATTTAATTGTTTAGAAAGGTAATATATAATATAGTAGTTATCATTTTTAATAAATAAATCGCTATTTAGAGAGAAGAATAAAAGACAAGAATAATTATTCCGTATGAAAGTAAAAATAGTAATTCTTTTTTCTTAACCTTTAAGAGTGAAATTGCTATTTTTCACCCTATTTGATAGTAAGAGGGATAAACTCTCTTATTCCCTATTTATCCTCCAACCAAACAGCCAGTAGACTCTTATTATTGCTTGGTTCGAGAACAAATCATTCTTGGTTATTTTTAGTTTAAGTACAGCTCTTGGTATAAGTAATAACTAAATCAATTTTATGTTTGGATGAGAATTGAGTTATTTCAGAAAATAAAATTAGATAAGAGTTGGGTTATTTTTGTAAATAAAAAAATAGCACTTAGATAGTTAGATTAGAACAGTAGGAATAAGAGTAATTATATTTTAGAACAATACTATTTTACATAATAAATTAATATCAAAATATTAATTAAATAATAATTTAATAAATAAATTAATTAATTAACATGATAATTTTAGATAACCATAACTGTTAATTAATAAATTATTTAAATATTATTTAATTCACCATGAGTACTGTTAAATTAACAAATTAATTAGCCATAAATAATATAATAACTTAAAAAATTAATAAATTAATAGTGTTTGCTGCTAAGTGAGTTTCAAGTTGAAAATTAATTTTCAGTTTAACTTAAATTTAGATAAAATTATTTTTTCACTGCTATTTGTTTGATGGGAAGTCAATTACTTTGGAACTATAATTAACTCATTCTTTTTTAATAAAAAGGTTTTGGGCTAGAACATAAGAGAATGGAAAAAAAAAGTTACGATTTTTTTTCCCCTCTCTTTCTCTCCCATTACTGACTTCGCTATCAACCAGAATGAAGTCAATTATGACGCTTTAAAAAAATTAAGTTATAGACGAATTTAATTTACGATAAATCAAATAACAGAAGCGCACATTTACAGTGAAAAATAATTTTAATCCTCCACTTCTAATGAAACAAACATGCACATAATGTTTGAAGAGGCTCATATGCATAACATCTCAAACTAAGAGACTTCAATTTCATTAGTATCCGTCCAAAGTACAAGAGTATCGCTAATGCCTATAGATTTAGGAAGTGTTTGTTTGCCCATTTTTTACCAAGAAATTGAAATCAGAATGCACGATTGCATTTGTAGGTGTTTGGTATGCGGAAATATCATTCCAATTCCGATTCCTGGGTGGAATGGGAATCTCCCAATTACCCTTTTTACATTCCAGCCTAGAAGACCCGTTTGAAAATTGAATCCGGGCAGAATAGATGTCTGTTCGGATTAAATTTTGTTTTTTTAACTTATTTTTTAGTTAAAATATAAGTTTAAATTTAGAAATTAAATTTATAATTTTAAATTTTAGTATGAACTTGAATTAAAAGTTAAAATTCAATCAAGCATTTCGAATCTAATTTATGAATTTGAATTTAAATTAAATTTATATAAAATTTTAAATTTTAATTATTTTTTTAAATTTAAATTAAATTTTATGTATTCAAATTGAAATTTAAGTTGTAATTTTAAGTTTGAATTTAAATAAATCAAAATTTAGTTTTAGATTTTGAATTATCCACTCAATTTTACATTTTAATTTTTTTAAAAAAATATATTTAAAATTTTGACATCATTTCAAAATTTTGATAGAAATTTTTAATATTTGCTTTTCAGTTTGAATTTATATTATAAATTCTATATTTTGAGTTGCGAACTCAATTTTAAATTATCTTGTCAACAAGTTTCGATGGATCCAGCAGAAATATTTAGAAATTTATTTTTATTTAACGACTCGACTCGTTAGCAATAATAACTCGTTAGGCCAAAACCACCGACCTAAAATGCTTAAGCCCTTTTATTATTACTAGGGTGGAGTCCTCTTATATACCCAATGACAACCTCATTCCCATCCGATGTGGGACTATTGGGGTGTCACAAACTCCCCCGGTTTAGGCCCTGACATCCTCGTCAGCCCTAAACACACACAGCCCAAGATCACCAGACGATGTGAGACTTGTCTCATTAGCCTTGTCATCCTGACCCTGGCTTATGGCTTTGATATCAAATGTTACAATCCGACCTGCTAGCAATAATAACTCGTTGGGCTAAAACTACCGGTCTAAAATGCTTAAGCCCAGTTATTATTATTAGAGTGGAGTTCTCTCATATACCCAATGACAACCCCATTTCCATCCGATGTGGGACTATTGGGGTGTCACATTTTATTTATAGTATCATAGTTTTGAGTAATTTTATTTGAAATTTTAATAGCAATTTTTTTCAGACTGTTTGGAATAATGATATATTATTTTGAGTAATTTTAGTATGTTATAATATTGGTCTTAAAAATATGACTTCTCTTTCACTGTTTTTTTGAAAAAATAATTATATTTTGTTAACTATTCTGTTTATTAGAATCATATAAAATTTGATGATTTATATGTTACCATATAATTATTACAATAAAAAATAATAATAAATAGTTTATTTTCGTATTAAATAATATAAATTATAAATTTGTCTTACTTTTCATTATTTATTTTTATAAGTTGCTCATTTATATTTTAAATAGAGTATTCAAAAATAGTTAAAAGTAATTAAAAGTATTATAAGGATAAAATTGATATATTAATTTGATTCCGTTTCTGATATCTACCTGAACTAAACACCGACAATGAAAATGGTTCAATCCGATTCCGATTCAGGTGGCGAGCCAAACAGAATGAGATAATGAGTCATTCTGATTCCGATTCCAGCTTATTTCCATTCCAATTCCGATTCTGATTTCAACCTCGAACTAAACACAACCTTAGTTCTTATTTTTTGAAAATAAATGTTAACATATTATTTTCTGATAGCCTAAGTTTTTAATGTAAGTAGTTGTTTTACATCATTTAATATCATATCAGAGCAAAGGGTTTGAGTTCAAATCCCACTCGTCGGTAATTTAAGTCTGCGTTTTGGGCCTATCAAAAAGTATTGAGCCTAAATGTAAAATACCATTCTTTAATTTGTAGCTTAAGTTTTCAGAGATAAACGATCATTCACATTCTTTAACATGTAATATGAGATTTCTAGATATGATCATCCTTCTATAATTTGGTTTAACAATGCATGTTTCCAAACTACATGTTCTCATATATATATATGTGCAGGTAACATACCCCAACATGATGTAACTGTTTGAGAGTTTGGGTGTTGAGATGGAGACGACAAAGATGTCCTTCTCTGTGAGCTTGGATGGTGGCAAAGGCTGTGAATGGGGAAGCGGAAGCGGCTTCTCCAGTTTGTTTGCTCAGAAAAGCAATGCATTCAATCCTTACTTCTGGAGAATGCTCAGAGAGATGATCAAGTTCAAGGAGGATGTTCTCAAGTGAGTCTTTTCTCACTTTGCTTAGTGATCATTTGTTGTGAATTGTTGTAGTGTTAGTTGATTTATAGACCATTTGCTATGTTTTTGAATGAGTCTAATGCTAGTTTACAGGCCATTTGATGTGAATTGGTCATGTTTAGAAATATCATCAAGGTAAAAGAGGGTTTTTTTTTTAAACTTAATTTAGAGAACATTTGTTGTGAATTGTTTACATTGCTTGAGATAGAGCATATAGTAGTCAAATATACTTTTGGGCTCATTTCCTAGTAGATCAATCTATTAAGTAACATGATATCACGACTAATTATAAAACCTATTTTGTTCTGTGAGGTTGTAGGCTCGATCCCCACCTTTGTTTTAACAGATTAAATTCTCGCGTGATATTCTAACTAGGTTAAATGATCATGGATTCGATCCCCATCTTTATCATTAAACAGATTAAATTTCGCAATTATATTCTAACTAGGTTAAATCACCATCTCATACCTCACCTGCCAATTCTACTACGTAGTTTTACTTGATGTAGATATCATCAAGTTTACGGAGGATGTTCTTCAAGTGGGTCTTCTTGCTTAATTTAGATGTCCATTTGTTTCGAATGCTTATGTCCTGATCACGGATTGGAGTGCATAGTTATGTTTATTTTCAATTTTTTACGAACACCATAAGTGATTTGCTAAAAAGGAAATGGAATTTGCTGAAAGTTTTGCATGTTAATTTTATTAGTGAAGTTATATTGACCCAAAGGATTTCACCTGCATTTGCTCGTATCAAAACTTACATATTTCATGGTCAAACACGTGTTATTTATTGAGTCTCTTGTAGCAGTTTAAGAGTATTTGAATCTACAAAAATAGAAGGAAATAATTCATTGCTTCTTCTCCAATGTTAAGCGCAATATCTTTACTTGTTGATTTTACAGTTTCTACTCAGCATTAGGAATTGAGATATATGTTGTTTCTTTGAAAGATACCTTGAGGAACATGAGAACAATCCTGATCTTGGTCACGACGAAACTTTGGAGCAATTCATTACATCGCATGGATATTCTCAATTATTTCAGAAAGCTTTTCTTGTGAGATTTCTTCTTCATTTAATTAGTTATCATCCTTTAGTCTTTTAGAAAGCTTCTGTTTGTGCTAATTTAGAAATCTTGAAACATTGCAGATTCCGATTTGTGCTTGTATATGGCCGTGTCCTTCGGAAAGAGTGATGAGCTTCTCAGCTTTTTCTGTGCTTTCGTTTTGTCGTAATTATCATTTTCTTCAGGTATTTTTGCCTTTAATTATGCTTTCTCCTGGGTGATAACGGATAAGATTATAGAACTAGGCTAAAATACTATTAATAGCACCAAGTCATTGGTGCTACCAAGTTTTCGGCCATTGGATTAAGAGATGTGCGGTTAGGATGATGTGGGCCCCCTAGGGTTGAGTGGGTGGTTGGTTGAATAGTATGATCTAACGGGTAAAAATGATCAAAGGGGTAGATCTAACGGCGGAAAACTTGGTAGCACCAAGTGCTTCGTGCTATTGATATATAGCATAGTAGCCGGACTCTAAGATTATATTCTTCTTTATAATTTTTATGCAATATTTTTTTGAGATAAGCTTTAGCCTATTTTATTCATTCTTTGCCATTATCAATTGATGGTTGCTCTTATTTGTTGTAAATCTGATGTTAATATGTTGTATTTGCTTTTCAATTTGTTTTAGCTTTTTGGCCATCCGCAATGGCTTACCGTCAAATGCCGATCAGAATCTTATATGAATAAGGTAAACAAGCTTTTTCTACTCATAGTAGAGTAGTGATCTTTGTTAATATAGTATTAATTTTTGTTTTTTTACCTTTCTTTTTTGATGATATATATGTTTTTAGTGACATTTATGTGTATTTACAGATGAGAGAAGAGCTGAAAAGAATGGGCAGTCAAATTAGAACCAGTTGTGCAGTTGAATCAGTCACAAGTATTGACGGAGGTGTGTGGTCTCTCTGGAAAATTTCAGTTAGCGCTTACTCGAATAAATGTTGAATACATCATTAAAAATTTCAATGGCTTCAAAATGGAGAACGGTTTGCGGTCTCTCCATTTGTCCTCATCAATGTAATAACTAGAACTAAATAAGGAATGCAACAATTATCTTTCATTTTGCTCTATCATTTTGAAGTCTATGTTTTTAGTAATTTGCGCGCATTGTCTTTTGCTGAAAAAAAAGTTTATGACAGGTTGTCGTGTGCTGGCGACAGACCATTCAGACGAGATATATGACAGTTGCATAATTTGTATACATGCACCAGATGCTTTAAAGATTTTGGGAACTCAAACAACATACGATGAAATTAGAATACTCGGTGCATTTCAGTATGTAAACAGGTATTTTTGGTTGCCTTTTCTTTTGGAAAATTTTAGACATCATAATGAGGCAGTTATGTGATCCTCTTTCGGAGTTCTAGTTTGAGGATCTGAGTTTTATTTCAATATAACATATTCATTGAAACTTTTATTTGTGTTTCTTAATGTGCAGTGACATGTATCTTCATCACGACAAGACTCTAATGCCACAAAATCCATCAGCGTGGAGTGCTTTTAATTTTCTCGAAACCACACAAAATGGTGTTTGTGTCACATATTGGTTGAATGTGCTTCAGGCATGTTGTATTCTATCTCTATGCAAAACTTTTTGAGATTTTACATATATATATATATATATATATATGTATGAAAATTTTCTATTTAATATACCCTTTGAATGTGCAATTTCTTATGAAATTGTCTGATCTTAAGCTGAGCAATCATCCAAATTATGAAAGGAAGTTGATTTTGTATAAGATGATACATATGTAAGTAAATTGACTTCTTGAACGACATGTATGAAATGGGTTATCAATAAACATTGCCATATGTTTCTATAGAATCTTGGCTCAACCGATCTACCCTTTCTGGTGACCCTGAACCCTCCTCGCGTTCCGGATCACACCTTACTTAAATGGCGCGCTGGACATCCTGTTCCATCAGTTGCGGCCTCAAAAGCTTCTCTTGACCTGAATCAAATTCAGGGCAAAAGAGGAATATGGTTTTGCGGGGCATATCAAGGTAAATTTCATTGGTATTAATTTGAAAATTTAGTATAAATAGTTTAATAATAGTTTCTGAATTTGAAGTATGAATTTTATTTGTGTGAATATTTATAGGTTACGGTTTCCACGAGGATGGACTTAAGGTCAGATTAGAACCAAATAAATTTCAATTCTACTTACGTCAGCAAGTATCTATCACAATTTCAGTATTATATTTCACAAAGTTTATAGTTTCTTATGAAAGTACATACTTTTGTATCTGCCCAGTTATGCATGTTCTTCTAACAAAAAAATCACAACAGGGGATCACTACTGAAATTTTAGGATATTTTGTAGGCTGGACTAGCTGCTGCATCTGGGCTACTCGGAAAGGAGTGTGCTATTTTGGAGAACCCAAAACATATGGCACCTTCGTTGATGGAAATTGGTGCAAGATTTCTGGTGACAAGATTTTTCAATCGATTTATCTCTGTTGGTAATTTAACGTAAGTTACATGTTTTGAAATTTAGCTCATTTAATTGTTGCTTATATAGTCTAGCTAGTCCAACATATATGGTAAATATATATCTGTATGCATTCTCTCTTCTTACGAAACAACATTGATACCACCCACTCTATTGTGGGATGTTCTAGGCTTAGTCCTTGATACAAGCATACCCCTATATGCTTTCGCTCCAAGTCCATTATTTGCCTATTACTGTTAGATGGGCATCAATACCTGACGGGCCCTAACAAAATAGTGAATCTTCTTTAGCAAAATCATGGTCAAATTTTCGTTTTCGTAAAAGATATGTTGCTTATGCCATTTTCATTATGTTCCAGACTACATTACATTCGTCGTTGTATAATGCAGTGTCTTATGTCTACATTAAATTCATCTTGCATTGCTATGAAATGCAGGCTGCTGGAAGAAGGAGGCACTATCTTCAATTTTGGACAAACCAATGAGAAATGTTCTTTAAAATCTATTTTGAGAATACACGATCCCTTGTTCTACTGGAAGGTTCTTCTAATTACTATCAATCATTTTTGTCATTCTA
Organism: Puya raimondii; assembly: GCA_016920855.1. Taxonomy (NCBI): domain Eukaryota; kingdom Viridiplantae; phylum Streptophyta; class Magnoliopsida; order Poales; family Bromeliaceae; genus Puya; species Puya raimondii. The sequence continues at coordinate 101,317,252 of JABWPP010000050.1, read as the reverse complement.
CATGACTTTTTTCGGGGTTCTGGTACAGTACTTTATTGGTTAGCTCATATTCTTTTTCTTCTTCTTTTTTCCTGAGGCCAGATTGCGACAGAAGCTGATTTAGGGTTAGCAGATGCATATATACATGGTTTTATTTCCTTCGTTAATGAGCAAGAAGGCCTTCAAGATCTCATTCACGTAAGAAAACAGATTTAATGATCTTTTAAGCCAACTTGATTCATATGTTTTAGTTCATATTATTTGCCACACTTCTGTCGTAGATTCTGATTGCTAACGGGGATCTGAGGAGTACTTCTAACAACGCAATTATTAAGAGGTATGTTTAATACTAGTTTAATGTACATATCCATTCACATCTCCAAATCAAAGGTATTTCCTTACTAGCTTTTATTTACTTTTATAATGGATAGGGGTTGGTGGACCCCATTACTTCTGACAGCTGGACCCGCATCTGCCAGATACTTTTTTCGGCACATTTTGAGGCAGAATACTGTAACACAAGCTCGTCGAAACATATCTCGCCACTATGATCTGGTTAGCATTGGAGTTAATTTTTAGTGTACTTTATATGATCGATCTTTATTGTCTTTTCGTGATGCACTTGTGTGACGCCTCGGACTTCCCAGGAGGTCATCCATCCTAGGACTACTCCCGTCCTAGCACGCTTAACTCTCTCAACCTCTTTGGCTTAGCCACCACCCAAAATGCTTAAGCCGGGTTGAGAGGTTAGCCCTATTATATCTTTTATATAGGAATACTTGGGGTGTCACAATCTCTCCCCCTTTAAGCCCTGACGTCCACGTCAGGCTTCGACTCACAAGTACTAGGTGGTGTGAGACTCATCTCGCTAGCCTAAACCGGGGGAGCCGCGCTCTACCCATAAACCCTGGAGAGCCATGCTCTACCCATAACTACATCTGGCTCAGCCGAGACTCATCTCATACTTCCGGCTGGTAATTGGCTCTGATACCAACTGTGACGCCCCGGACTTCCCAGGGGGTCACCCATCCTAAGACTACTCCCGTCCTAACACGCTCAACTCTTTCAACCTCTTGGGCCTAGCCACCACCCAAAATGCTTAAGCCGGGTTGAGAGGTTAGCCCTATTATATCTTTTATATAGGACTACCTGGGGTGTCACAACTTGCTTGTTATAGAAATTAGTATGGCTATTGTTGTTTAAAGTTTAAACCAAATGATGCTTCAAATTTACTAAATGCATATGGAGTTGTGGCGAACTCTAATTTGTTAACTAACCTTTTGAAACTCTTACCTCTGCACAAAGACTAATCTTCTGTGTTGATTAGTTATGGAACTCTTCATTACCTTATTTTTTGTTTTTTTGTTTTTGTATGTATAGAGCAACGATTTTTTCTCTCTCTTTTTGGACGAGACGATGACGTACTCTTGTGCAATTTTTAAGGTTCATTACTGTAACTTTATTATCACCCCCTCAACGTTTATCTTCATACACAAAGGATCTGAAAATCACTCTGAATTTAAAATCTACAGACAGAGAAAGAGGACTTAAAAGTTGCGCAATTACGGAAATTACATCTCCTTATTGAAAAGGTAAAAACGTTTTTCAAAGTAGTAGCTTAATCTCTTTCTTTTTTATTTTTTATTTATTTATTTTTCTGTTAACATTTTCTTTTCTTGTATTCTTACAATGTTATTTGTCCTCTAAAAAATCAAGGCTAGAATCGATGGCAAGCAGGAAGTTCTCGACATTGGTTGTGGATGGGGAAGCCTAGCAATAGAAGTCGCGAAGCGCACCAGTTGCAAATACACAGGAATCACCTTGTCTGAAGAACAACTTAAGTATGCGACAAAAAAAGTGAAAGAAGCTGGTTTACAGGTCTTTTTTTTTTCTTTAACTCACTTGAAACTGAATTCAACGACTAAAATACTGCACAGTATGAACAATAAATTTTAAACAAATTCTCTTTCTTCAGTTTATGTTACTTGGTTCATTTTAATCCATTTTCAGGACCGCATTACGTTCTTGTTATGCGATTACCGCCAACTCCCAAAATCACACAAATATGACAGGATTATATCATGGTACTGTTAACTCAATTTTCCAGTGACTCTCTCATACTTATTTGTATACGTACTATAATTGTGATGATAATACTATTTTTCAGTGGGATGATTGAAGGAGTCGGCCATGAATACATGGAGGAATTCTTTGGCTGTTGTGAATCTATTCTCTCTGAAGATGGCGTATTAATCCTCCAGGTGCTTATTTACATTCATCTAATTACTGAATTAACATTTTGGTTAGTTTATTTAGAAAATTATATATTTTGGTTGTGATGAATGCAGTTCATTGCAATACCAGACGAAAGATACGACGAGTACAGGAGAAGCTCTAGCTTCATAAAGGAATACATTTTCCCTGGAGGATGTATTCCTTCTTTGAGTAGAATAACATCGGCAATGGCCGCTGCTTCTAGATTATGGTAATAATGTGCATCAAACTTTGGGTGCAGCATCTATTCATTTCTGTTAAAAGTGTATGAAGACCCCCTCGACTAGCGCCATTGCAACTAGGGCCACAAACTTCTTTTTCCTGTTCTGATCATTCTCAACTTTTGCTCATTTCGACTTAAATTCCATCAGAGAATCAGAGTTCTTGTTTTACTTAATGGTTCTGCCGAATTTTTAGCTGACCATAAAACTGCCAGAGCCGTTAATTTTACTGCAATCACCAGTGAAACCAAAAGAAATGAGTTAAATCAAAACAAGTTTATTAGGAGGTGTAATTCAAAAATGATCCAGTTGAATTAATCTTACCTTCATCTTTATTTATGTAAGTTCATTGTAGTTTCTCTCTAATGTAGCGTTGAGCACCTGGAAAATATTGGCATTCATTATTATCAGACATTGCAATGCTGGAGGAGCAATTTTACGGCGAATAAACAGTATGCATCCCTTTTCTTATTTTAGATGTTTATGATCATCTTTCCTAACTAGATAAGCATCATGAGAGCTTATATATATTAGTAATAGAGTTTCGATTTAAACACTATCAGTAGTTCCAGCAGATTAGAAATTTAAACAGTAAGAGACTTTAAAGTTCATCGATGGGTCATTAAAGTTCTACAATGAGGCTTTTTTGATCTAAACTTTTTGTCCGATTTTCAGAAAAATTCTCTCTCTGGGGTTTGATGAAAAGTTTGTGCGAATGTGGGAGTACTACTTTATCTACTGTGCGTCCGGTTTTAAATCGCGCACACTGGCCGACTATCAGGTAAACATCTGAAACAAGTCTTATATATGCTTCTTTACATTTTCTGATCAATGTTTTTTCCGGCTAAAATGCAACTCAAAATTTAATTTCCGAACAATTTGCTTAGTGTTTCTTAAATTCTGTATGTTTTGTAGTTAAAAAATATATATATTTATCCTTGATACATAATCATTTGCTTAATACTGTGTTAATTGTGTTACTGATATTTGTAGGTGGTATTCTCGCGCCCTGGTAACCTAAAAGTCTTCAGCGATCCGTTCGTGAGTTATCCATCGGCCTAGTGGTGACATCTCTATAGGTTTTAAATAAGGAGAAGTAATGCTACACAAGTATATATATTAAGTGCTTGTTTGGCCTCACTTTGTGTGTACGTAGAAGTAATGCTATATTTTATATAATACATCCCGGGCAGTGAACCAATGGAATAGTACTATCCAACCAAATATTTCTATCTCGTCTTAATATGCATAAATGTTTTTTCTTTTTTTCTTTTTTCCTATATTTTATTTTTCAAATTATCATTTCGCTTTTGATTATATTTCTATTCCCACGTCGCTCATTGGGCGTAATCACATGTGAAATACTCAGGTAAATCGATGGTTGTTCAGTTTCTTTCTTTTTCTTTTTTTTTTTGAGAAAAAGGTAGCACGCTATCTGCTTCATTCAATAAGTAAATGAATTTAGCTACATAGAGTGAGGCAGCCAGGACCTCAGAAGGGCTGAAAAAGCACAAGGATAGAGGTTCGAAAAAAATAAATAAATAAAAAGTAAGAAAAACCAACGAAAATGTCGACCAACGAAAATGTCGAGATAAGATCGTAACCCCAAAACAGACGTTACCCAGCTCTACAGGACTCAGCCCACTCTTTTGCCAACACACCAATATGATGAGCTGTTCGAGAAACATCGGTGGGTAAGTTTCTGAAAATAACGTTATTTCTATCGCGCTAGACCATCCACCAAGTGGCCGCGACCAGTGTCAAAGCCTTCAGAGCGTCGCTCTGCGGACGCCTCACTAGCAGCCACTCCCAGACGTTGTTGATATCTTCAATAAAAGGGTAGACGAGGCACTCCCCAAGGTGCGAGAAAAGAAGAAACTTACTAACAACACACCCCACTAGCAGGTGATCTACAGTCTCGAGCTCAGCACCACACAAAATGTATACGTTAGATCCTGACCATCCCCTTTTGAGGAGATTGTCCACTGTAGGTAGTCTCTTTTTAAGTGCTAGCCATAGAAAAATTTTAATTTTAGTTGTTCAGTTTCTTTCACTCATTACATTTTGGCCAAAGTAAGAAAAATTGTTCGATCATTATTTTCTGTACAACGAACCATATATTAGTGAAAACCATATCGAGAGATGCTTTCGCCAACGAGTGTATTTCTCAAACGCAATGCATGAGACAACACACACAAAATTGGCTCGTGGCCTAGGGTACGTTTGTTTCACCGAAATGATTTGGGCTATGGACTCGGCCCAACTCCTATTCATCAGGCCCACAAGTCTTTCCTGACGTGGTGATGTGGCGTAAGCCCATTGGCTGGAAAAAAACATGAGATTTCTAATTTGGTATTATTGAAAACATGAAATCGTAGAGGATATCAACCAGCTACTCTATGTAAGTGTATAACTAATTAGGAGTAGGACTATTGTGCTATTAGGAGCACAGCAGTCATTGTGCTTCTAACTTTTTAATCATCCATCAATTTTGATGGGTGGTTAGGATGGATGAGAGAAGAGAATTTGAGGAGAAATTTAAAGAGAAGAGAAATTGAGACATTCAAATTCTTCCCAATTTTTCTTCTCCCTCTTATCCTAACTGATGGGTGGTTAGGAACTTAGGAGCACAGGGACTGCTGTGCTCCTAATAGCACAATAGCCCTGCTCAACTAATTAGTATATATACCTAGTAGATATGTTCTTAATTTTATTCAACTCATACCACCACTCTCTGGGGCTATTGGTACGTACCCTTTCTTCGGGCACTGATCCGAGATCTAATCATGTTTCGATTTATTTTAAGAGTCATGCTATAAATTCTTAAATATTATTCTTATATATAATTGATGTGCAGTATTCAAAATTCCACATCAAATTTGCGGGTATATCAACAACTATAGGGGTGTTTGAATACCATATCACATGAGTTTTATGGTATCAATTTGAATATATTTGGAATAGAAAATGTGGAGAATTTGCAAAATATTATAATTACTTTCATTTTTTGTTCACTTTTACTGTGGATCTACTTTTTTGGATCAGGACAAAATCTGGTGCCTAAAATGAGATACAGATTAGATATAGAAAGATACCTTCTAGCTTTCCAACCCACAAATAATAATATTTTGATTTTGAAGCATCTTTTCTTTTGGAGCTTCTGCATTAATTATATAATAATTGAGAAAAATTGGCCAATGAGCATTTGTATACTGTGTTCATAAAAAATAAAAAAAATAAAAAGTAAAAATGTATGCACACCCCTCAACTATATGCCATGTTTCTAATAGAGTAAATAGATACCTTGTAGTAATGCAATTTGGTGGGATGTCAAAAAATATTTTCTAAACAAACATTAAAGAAGAGAAAAAAAAAGAAAGAAGGGTTAAAAATAATGCAAAATAAAAGGAAAACAAACTATTATTATTTTTACTTTTCTTTTTTCCGAAAATATTTTAGAAAGTAGTCTTCTCGTTAGAAAAGTATTTTTTTTAGCGGGTTTAATTTTCAAAACAAAATAGTTTTCGTGGAATTTTCTTTTGAGATTTCATAGAAAAAGTCTCCTTTTCATTTTTTAGATTTTTTTAATCTGAAAGAGAAAAATAATAATAATAGAAAAAGTGTTTGTCATAGAAACTTTTTTTTTCAGCGTTGAATATAATTATTGAAATATTATTTTCTTATAGTTTAAGTTTGTAGAGATAAATAATTATTCCTTATTATTATTTACATAATACCAAAGCAAAAAAAACTATTTTAATTTTCTGATAGTTTAAGCTTTTAAGGATAAACAATCATCTTATTTCATTTTCCTGTTATTGATCTACACACTCCCTATTCTATGAAGTTTTATATATTTTTTATTTTATGAAAAAGGACAACAATAAATCCAAACACACGTTTTCTTTAATAAAAAAAAATTAATTTCTTACATGCAAGCCTGCAAGGTCAGCTTGGATCTTCTGTACAAATTTCCTTTGTGAAAGAACAATAATAAAAAAAGTAGGGATAACTTCAAATACCACCCCTGTGGTTTCGTGCTTTCTCACTTTAGTACCATGTGGTTTAAAACGTGTCTCTTTAGTATCTGTGGTTTGGTTATTCTCTTTTTATTATCTTTTCGTTAATTTTTTCGTTAAATTAATGAAAAAATTAAAACTACAGGATAGTAAAGTGAATATTCGATAAACCATAGGTGGGATATTTGAAGTTTTTTCTGTATAATTTAACAAAAAATTAACGAAAAGATAACAAAAAAAAAGAATGACCAAACCACAGGGTACTAAAATGATACGTTTTAAACCACAGGGCACTAAAGTGAGAAAGCACGAAACCACATGGATGGTATTTGAAGTTATCCTAAAAAAATAAAATAAAGGAATAATTTCATATGTATCCCTAGAAAGTTATAAAATTGCAAACAACCCCTACAAATTTTTAATTATTGAATAATCTTAATTCTAAAGCTTCAGAGTATGTAAATACATTCTCATCAATTGACTACCATTAGTTGATTATTAAATTTTGGTTGTTTGAATCATTATCCCTTATAAAAATAGCTTTTTTAATTTTTTTTACGACTTAAAATTTATAGTTTAAGTAAAGTAACACAAAAGTTAGAATAAAAATATTAAATTTAATAAATATTTGTAATCATAATTAAAAAGAACTTTATTTAAGGGTAGATATATATTTTGTAGAATAAAATTTGACTTTAACCAAACATCTAACAGAGAGTGATATATTTATAAACTATACTATTTTGAAGGGGATATATATGATCACTCAGAAAAGCGTGAAAAATTAATTTTTAAGAAAATTTTCATGAAAATTTTCATGAAAAATAATATTTTTCATACTTTTTATTCTTCAGATAAAAAAAACACTGAAAATTGATAACACTACTTTTTTTGTAAAATCTGAAGAAAAAAAAATTACTTTTTTTACAAACAAGACGGACGGAAAATACCTTTTCAACGAGAAATTTTTTTTCTCAAAATATTTTTTGAGAAACCAACGAACCCCTAAAACAATTTTGACATTTTGTAGAGATACATATGCAATTAATCCTATCATTAAAAAAATGTTAATTTCATACTAGTTGCCTGTAAAAAAATCAAATAGCAAAAATATTTCTATAAAATTTAGGAATAACTTCAAATACCACCCCTGTGGTTTCGTGCTTTCTCACTTTAGTGCCCTGTGGTTTAAAACGTATCACTTTAGTACCCTATGGTTTGGTTATTCTTTTTTTTTATTATCTTTTGTTAATTTTTTTGTTAAATTATACAGAAAAAACTTCAAATATTCCACCTATGGTTTATCGAATATTCACTTTACTATCCTATAGTTTTAACTTTCTCATTAATTTAACAAAAAAATTAACGAAAAGATAACAAAAAGTGAATAACCAAACCACATGGTACTAAAGTGATACGTTTTAAACCACAGGGCACTAAAATGAGAAAGCACGAAACCACAGGGGTGGTATTTGAAGTTATCCCTAAAATTTAAGTGATCAGATTTGTCTCTCCGAAAGTTCTTATATATACATATTTATCCTTCTAATTTATTGTCGTTAGTCAGGTGTTTATTTTTTAATAATTGATAAGTGAAATAAAAATTTTGTCATTACAAATTTATCCCTCTAAAGAATCATCTTCTTCCTCTATTAAAGCCCGCCCAATTCTTCAGTGTTGCCGCATCTTCTCCGCCTTTTTCTCTTACTCCTTTTCTTCTTTACCTATCTTTCACATTTGCAGCACCTATTTTCTCTTCTCCTTTACCTATCTCCTACATCTCCGGCACTAGATCTCGCTCTTTCTCTTTTTCTCTATATAACCTCGCCGGAGAGCATCGTCGAACGGCTTTGTCGGACGACACGAAACTTTGTCTCCGAGCAGCTTTCTCTTCGTCACGCACCCTTCGACTCCGTAAATCGCCGAAAGCCCATTAGTTAATTAATGAAAATTATATAAAAGAGGGGCAACAAAGTTATTTTACTTTTTAACTAACTGTAGTTAAATTTTTGGGATAATTGCATACGGTTCCTTATAAAGGTACCAAATAGCAAGCAAATTCTTACAAAACTTAAGTAATCAGATTTGTGCCTTTATAAAAATTTTTGTCTATAAATATATTTTTCTGTTATAAAAGTGTGAAAGTTAATCATAATTAGGTAAGGAATAAAATAACATTTTTACTCTTTATATATATTATTGTATTATAGTATTTAGTCTATCATCTTTTTCCATGGCTATAGCTCGGCCTACGACAGTGACGACGTCAAAGGAAAGGCCCTCGGCCGCGGCGAAGACGCGTTACGCTGCGATCGGTGGCGAAGACGAGAAGAGAGAGAAAGAAAGATAGCTTTTTATAAATAAAAAAAATTATGACGGAATGGTTACTGCACGCACCCATTGTTACAAAATTAATGGTGCATCAAACGGCAGGAACAAATATGAAGCGTATCAGAATTTTAAAAAATAAATATGAAGTGTATCAGAATTTTATAAAAATATATCTAATTACTTAAGCTTTGCAGTAATTTATCTGATATTCGACATTTTTACAAAAAGTCGTATAAAATTAATCTTAAAATTTTTCATCTATGATTAATTAAAATTTTCCAATAAAAACTAACTAGCACGGTAAATATAGATATATGAAATTGTTGGAACTTTTTTAAGTAACAAATCTGATGGGAATCGTGCAACGTGTGGGACCTTTACAGCTACACATGATGGGAATCGTGCCACGTGTCCCAAATACTACATATCCTGTGGATCTAAGCGTACCCACGATGTCCCCTGTCCCCTCCACCTCATGAATTTTAGATTTAGGGTTAATTTCATACAGCTCCCTGTAAATATATCGAATAGCAAACATATCCCCATAATATTTAAATTTTTATATTTATCCCTACAAAAGTCCGGTGATATTCATATTTGCCCCTCTGGTTTGTTACTGTTAGAGCAATATTTATTTTTTAACAGAAGAAAGTGAAATAATATTTTTTTTCATCACAAATATGTTCCTCCAAAAGCCTTAACTGTTAAAATTATACAGAAATGTCCTCTTAAAAATCTCCAACGGTCATCTTCTTCCTTTTTATCATCACAAATAATATAAGAGGGATAAAAATATCAATTTACCTCATTCACTAATCAGGGTTAAGTATTTTACCTATGGTTAACTATATTTTTCTCTAACGGATCCTAACAGTAGGGATATATTTGAAAACGTTAGAACTTTTGTAAAGATAAATATGAAAAGTTAAACTTTGTAAGAATATATTTGATATTCGATATGTTTACGGAAAGTTGTATGCAATTAATCCTTATCGGTAAAGACTTAATTTTTATTAATTATTATAAACTTTTTTAAGGTAAAAATGTCCGGACATCGCCTATACTTTTAACTTTTTGAAATTCAGTGATTCTAGCCATATAAATTTTACCAAATTTAACGGTTTAAACTACTTTACAGTGAATGAGACTGGATTAATTAAACACTGATAGCTAATTAAGCGATAAAATTTAACAAAAAATTTAAGTTAATTACTGTAAAATTTTGATTTAGAAAAATTAGAAGCTAAAGATCAGGTTTTAACAAAATGATTAAAGCTGAGGGACCTGCTTCGAAATAGCCTATAGTTGAGGGGGTCTGCATACATTTTCACCCTTCTTATAATTATATGTTAACGTGACCTTTTAAAATACTTAATTTATTTCAGAACTTAAAATAAAGAGTGCACTGTAACCGCAGATGGAATCGCCCTGCAATTTGCAATTTTTATAAGGTGCAATTTGTGATTTTTATAATGAAATTGCTTTTTATTATCACACAGCCAAAAAAGTGTAACAAAATGTTCACGTGTTTTCATTTATTGAGGGTATTATGGTAAATTTACCTTGATAACGCAACAATCATTTCAATTTGTAAATAATGTTTAATTGCATGTAGCCACCTAAACTTTACAATTAAATCATACTAAAATGATAAAATTTATGTAATTTAACGCAAGTTTTAAAAATACATATGGTCAAATTTAATTTACGATATTTTAATTAGATAAATATTATTAAGCGATATAATTTTAGCAGCGATGGATTTGATTTATTACATCTAATTTATTCATCAACTTAAACTCAATTATAGGCCATTTTGAAATAGCCCCCTCAACTTTGAACTCTCTGAGTGTGATCCACTAAACTTTTAATATTTTAAAATTAAGTGATTTAAGTCCAAAAAACCTGCAAAGTTCATCAAATTTAATAACTTTAATCACTTATTAACAAATAACAGCTAATAGAAACCAAAAATCATAATAAATTTCCAACAAATTTTTAGGAGGAACTAAATAAATTATAATGATTCAATTCCAAAAAGCTCGAGGGGTCTTTTTTAAACTCACCTATAGTCGAGGGTCTCATGCAATTTGTACCTATTATTTCCCCTTTCAATCGTGGCCCTTTTGTGTACACGTAACCATGCAACATTAATGCTATTATTATTATTATTATTATTATTATTAGGGATAATTTTAAAAATCACTCGTGTGGTTTCGTGCTTTTTCACTTTAGTACCATGTGGTTTAAAGTGTATCATTTTAGTGTCCCGTGATTTCGTTATTCATTTTTTTCGTTATTTTTCGTTAGTTTTTTCGTTAAATTATATAGAAAAAATTTCAGATACCTCACCTATGATTTCTCAAATATTCACTTTACTATCTTGTGGTTTTAACTTTCTCACTAATTTAACGAAAAAACTAACGAAAAGATAATAAAAAAAGAATAACGAAACCACATGACACTAAAATGATACACTTTAAACCATAAGGTACTAAAGTGAGAAAGCATGAAACTACAGGGGTGGTTTTTGAAGTTATCCTTTATTATTATTATTATTATTGTAGGGTTGGGTTAATACATATTTATTTATTTATTTTTGTTAACAATGAAATCTTATCCTTTTAAAACGCCCAAGAGCCCGGGAAGTGGCAGCTTCTTCTCCTATCTCTTTGCCTCTCTCTCAAAACCCCCTCTCTTTCCCCTACAAACATTTTTTTTATTTTTTCTTTTATATATATAATATATATATTTTTTCTTCTATTATTCCACATTTTCTAAAACATTTATGTTTAGATTCATCTAGTTGTTTAGTTGGTCTTTTTGTTACTATTTTTTTTTCTCTTTTGAGTGAGATAAAGAGAGAGAGAATGCGGCGGCGGCAGCGGGTGGCGGTGGTCGGGGCGGGAATAAGCGGATTGGCGGCGGCGTATGCGCTCGCGAAGGCCGGCGCGGAGGTCGTGGTTTACGAGAAGGAGGATTACTTGGGCGGCCACGCGAAGACCGTCGCCGTCGACGGCGTGGACGTCGACCTCGGCTTCATGGTTTTCAATCGGGTTAGTCAATCGATCTCTCAAAAAATTAAAAAAATTATATATACCTATAGTTGAGTTACTATACTTTTAAATGTATGGAAGTATTTGTGTTTGTGATTTTTTAGCCACCGAATCGTCACAAGATTCATGCAGTACTATTAACGTTGTATTCCATTAAGTATTCTTTTTTAGTAATGCACGAAAATATATATATATACATGTATATATATATATACATTAGTCCGGCTACTATCCTCTTAAGAGGATAGAAGCCTTTGTCCTATCAAATTTTTGACCGTTAGATCTAATTTTTAATCATTTTCATCCGTTAGATTATATTATTCAATCAACAACCCACTCAACCCTAGGGGGCCCACTATCAACCTAACCATAACCAATCGCATCCTAGCCACACATCTTTTCATCCGAACGGTAGAAAATTTAGGAGGACGAAGGCTCTCATCCTCCTAAAAGGATAGTAGCTGGATTATATATATATATATATATATATATATATATATATATATATATTAAATTTCTCTCCAATTTGAATGGTTATAAACTTAGGAGCACAAAGGTTGCTGTGCTCCTAATAGCACAGTAACCCTAACTACTCATCAAAATCGATGAATGTTATTAAATTTTAAAATTAATAAGCCATTAATTGGTTCAAATCAAATAAATTAAAGATTAGATAGTAAAATTAGAAGTTTAAAGATTATATAGTTAAATCAAAATGGGCGGTAGTTAAGGTAAATTATGAATAAAAACGTATAGAACTTATCTGAACTATTTAATCATCTAATCTTTCAAAACTTTGACTTTGTCATCCGACCTTTTAATTTATTTAATTTGAGTCAGTCAACAGTACTCTGACTTTAAAAATTTAACTTAATTGTTTTTTTTTTTTTTTTTTTGAGAGAAAGGTAGCACGCTACCCGCTTCGTTTACTTTAAAAATAAACTTAGCAAGAAATGTGAATCAACTAGGATTCGAACTCGGGACCTCGGGTACCAACCACCATGCCCTTTGCCACTTGCGCTAGGGACGGTCGGTAATTTAACTTAATTGTTAACATCAATAAAGTTATAGTTGTGAGAAATGCACGAATATTCTAAATAAATAAATCCGTCAAGAAACGATGCATTTAAATTTTGATTTTAAAATACTGCAGATCAACTCAAATGAGAAAAATTAATAAATTGGATAATAAAATAAAAATTTTAAAAATTAAATACCTGACTTAAAATAATTAATAGTTTAAATAAATTATTTATATTTTTACGTAACCTACTACAACAAATAGACATGTGAGCTACCAAAAAAGATTAGAACGAGCACGTGAGTATTGTGTACGAAGATGGTCCTGTGGACCCTACCCACCCAAGGATTCCAAAATAGGTGTTTTCTAAAGTACATAATCAAACCAAAAAATCTAGTACATTTTTAAGGTTCTAAAATATATTAAGGTCAAAATATATTATTAAATAAAATAAATTCATGGTTGGAGCTCTTGCATAAGTTTAAATTTGATTTGAAACTTACGCTTTTTGACTTTGGAATAAAAATTTAAGTGTCGTCATACGAAATTGTGCCGAAAATTTACCAGCACGGTACGGCAAGGTGCGTGCCGAACAGTACCAATATATGCTGGGCTAAAAAAATACATATGTGCCGACATATAATGTTATGAAAATTTTATTTTATTTAGCAATAAAATATTATAATTACTTATTACGTATATTTATCAATTCTTTAGAATTTTATTAAGAAAATAACGTGCTAATTTAAAGAAAAAAGGATTTTCAGCTATGCCATTGGTACGGGTATTGTATCGTACCTATATATTATTGGCACGATACGATACAGTGGACACGGCCCGTGCCGGTGGGCAGTTAAGTTTTTGCTTTGGAGGGTTAAGAAGCCTACGAACAATTTAAAATAAAAGAAAAAAATGAAAATGCATGAGACCTCCTCGTTTCGAACCGAATATTATTTTAAGAATTGAGTGATTTTAGTCAGTTAAATTAAAAATATGATAAAATTTATTTGCGATCACTTCAAAACTTCTCTTGGATTGCAAGATTATATTTCAATTTTTAATCATATCAAAAATTTTGAATTTTGAATTTAAAATAAATTTTTTGTAAAGTTTTGATAGTTATTTCTAAATAACTCAAAGTTTAAATTAGTTCTGTACGCTTTTATTATTATTATTTTTTTTACGAATAAAACCAAGTGGGGACATTTTACCTGTCAATTTATGGGCCCAAATCATTGGACTTTTCTCTGGATACTTCTAGAGATTTTTTTTTTGTCTTTTTTACTTTTATTTGGAGGATGTATTCAATTTTTTTGATCTATAGCTATTTGAAATGTCTGTGGAGATAAGCTCCTTAGATGCATGGTGACTACTCTACACCACACAATCACGTATTGTATAGAAATACAACAAGCTCATATTATTTTTTTGATATATATATATATATATATATAGAGTTGGGCTTCTATACTATCCATAGTATAGAAGCCCTTGTGCTATAGTATTTTTAGCCGTTGGATGCGTTTTGAGATTCGTGCAAGTTAGTTGGGGGATTAAATGGGAGACTCCGTTAATAGTTAACGGAGAAAAAAAAGGAAGAGAGAGAATGAGAATCCCACTTATAACTCATTTTTCTCTTCCTCTCTCTCTCTCTCTCTCTCTCTCCCCCTCCTTCCTCCCCCCACCCCAATTTTATTGTAATTTTTCTAAAATTTTATAAAAATAAAGTCATGAGTACATGCATCTTTTAAATTTTTATTAAAAAAATTTCTATAAGATTGGTGCTAAAATAATTTCTATTTTTTCTGCAAAAAAATTAAATTAAAAATTTTTTTCAATTTTATCTTTTTTACTGATTTTTAAAATTATGTGAAAAAGAAAATACAAGATTTATGCTAAAAATTTTACAATTTTTTGCTGATTTTAAAAAATTTAATAAATTTTTTTTACCAATGTTTATATGTATCCTTAAAAATAAAATTATGTCCGCGGATGGGTTTGGAGGGCTTCGGGGAGCAGTGTCGAGCGGCGCTACCCGTGGATTTGGATGGTGGTACCGCGGGGGCGCGGATTTGGACGGCGGTACCGCGGGGGCCGGTGATACCGCGGGTACCTGCGGATTTCGACGGAGAGAGAGAGAGAGAGAGGAAGAGAAAAGTGAGTAATAAGTGGGATTCTCTCTCTTCCTTTTTTTTCTCTGTTAACTGTTAACGGTGTCTCCCATTTAATTCTCCAACTAGCTTGCACGAATCTCAAAACGCATCCAACGGTTAAAAATACTATAGCACAAGGGCTTCTATGCTATAGTACCGGGGCTCCGGTACTATAGTTGCTTTTTCGATCTTAGGGTGTTCAAATCAACGATCAACACCGTTGAAACTGATCTAGGATATTTGAAGTTCTTAGGAATAAAATTTTATAATTTTTCGACGTAGTTTACTTTGTGATCAAACCGTTTCAAAATTGTCAAATTTCAATGGTTATTATGGCGAGTTTGTAGTTTAACGGTGGAGAAGAATCTAAATTTATTCAAATTTTGATAGAAAATACTTTAAACTACATAGATGAAGGTCAATATCCTTGATCTTGAATTCGAAACTCCTATACTCAAATTTTAAGAATTATTCAATTTTCACCGTTCATTTTGACATGATTTATTTACTAAGTAAACGATATCGAAAAAAACTAAAATTTTATTCCTAAGAACTTCACATACCCTAGATCAGTTTCAACGGTGTGAATCGTTGATTTGAACACCCTAAGATCGAAAAAGCAACAATAGTACCGGAGCTCCGGTAATATAGATAGTATAGTAGCCTCATTCTATATATATATATATATATATATATATATATATATATATATATATATATATATATATATATATATATATTTGATTGTGTGGTGCGTGTAAGTGTACCCACTGTCTAAGCGGCTTATCTCCGCAGCCACTTCTTGTAGCCATAGATCAAAAAATTTGTGTACATGCTCCAAATAAAAGTAAAAAAAAATAAAAAAAATCTTTAGATGTATCTAGAGTGTCAACGAGCCGAACACGAGCGAGCTGAGGCCAGCTCGTGTTCGCCTCACTTTATAAACGAGCCAAACACGAGCCGGCTCGTTTAAATATCAAGCCGAAAAATTCAGCTCGTGCTCGGCTCGTTTATTAACGAGCGAACACGAGTTAGCTCACGAACAACAAGTTAGAAGGATTAGAAAAGATAAATATATAGAAAAAATAAATTTATGAAATCTTACCCATTAGACTTTGATCTAATGGTTGAAACTTTATATATAAATTGACTTTTTATAATTGAGCTGGGCTTTATACTTAGGTTTGGCTAAAAATCAAATAATAAAAATTTATATTTATATATAATTATTTATTTATATATAAATATAAATTATATAAATAATATAAATATTAAATATATGTATTCGAGCTGTTATCGAGCCGAACACGAGCGAGCTGACCCCAGCTCGTGCTCGGCTCGTTTATTAAACGAGCTGAAAAATTCAGCTCGTGTTCGGCTCGTTTACTAAACGAGTGATTCGATCTCAAACTTATTTCGAGCCGAACACGAGCCGGCTCGCGAACAGCAAGCAGGATTGCCACCCCTACATGCTGGTCTAATTCGACTTTTACTTCTAGTAGAGTACTAAGGTTTTGCTTGAAATTGTGAAACGATTGCATTTGATCGGACCGAACGAACTTCGTCGTATCACACCAAGCATCTCCTAAGTGTAGAAATTCAAAAAATTTGATATGAATGAAAAAATATATAATGAAGTAATCGCTAGTATATTTTATCAAATTTTTAATTTAACCGACTAAAATCAATTAATTCTAAAATTAATATTCATTTCGAAACGTAGAAGTCTCATGCATTTTCATTTTTTTCTTTTTTTTTAAAAAAAATTGTTCATGGGCTACTTAACCCTCCAAAGAGAAAAAGTGCATGTTTCAAATCACATTTAAACTTATGCAAGAGCTCCAACCGGTTAGGGGTATAAGCGGGGATAACTTTAGTTATCCCCGCTATTCCGCCAAACGAAACGAATTTTGGCCGGAATATTTTATCCCGGTCAAACTTCGTTATTCCGGAATAGTTGGGATTAAATATTTCACCCTTTTGGCGGAATAGCGCTATTCCAATTAAGCTTAATTTCTTGATTGATTAAAATTATAAATTTAGTTAAACATAAATTATATAGACATAATATATTTAATTAATAATAAAATAATAAAATATCCAAGCTAGATTTATAATAAAATATTATTTAATTAATATTTTGTTTATTAATTTATTTACTAATTAACTAAATAATTAATTAACTATTTAATATATTACTCTAATAAATATTTAATTAATTTTTGGAGTAATTAATTCATTATTTTAATTAATTTGCTAATTAAATAATTAATTATATTGATTAATTAATTAATATTTTGAGTAATTTAATTATTTTCTTAATTACATCGGACTATTATTAAATTATTTATTTATTAATTTATTATTATTTATTAAA
Source organism: Puya raimondii (assembly GCA_016920855.1). NCBI lineage: Eukaryota > Viridiplantae > Streptophyta > Magnoliopsida > Poales > Bromeliaceae > Puya > Puya raimondii. Next base: position 101,299,821 of record JABWPP010000050.1, on the reverse strand, counting down.
TTATTTTTAATTAATTAAATTATTAATTACCAATTAATTAATTTATTAATATTAAGGGTTTTTAGCAATATTCATTATTAATTAGTAAATTAAATAAGTTAAATTATTACTTAATTAATATTTTGTATTAATTAATAGATAAAATATTATTATTTAAATTATAATTATTCTTATTCTTACTATTCCAATCAAACTATCCAAACACTATTTTTCTTATTCCAGAAAAAAAAATTACTTTTCATCCAAACGCAAAATTAATTTTATTTCTACTTATCCTAACAATTATACCTATCCCAGGAATAGCTCAAAATTACTTATTTCCGAACCAAACGATACCAAAAAATGTACTAGATATATATTTTTGTTTGATCATGTACTCCTATGGTTGGGTAGGGTCCACAGGACCATCTTCGTACACAATTAATACTCACGTGCTCGTCTAATCTTTTTGGTAGCTCACATGCCACTATTTGTAGTAGTAGGTTAAGTAAAAACATACATAATTTATTTAAATTATTAATTATTTTAAATCGGTTCTTTAATTTTTTTAAAACTGTTATGTCACTATTTAATTTGTCAATTTGTCTGAGTTGATGAGCAGTGTTTTGACTTGAAAATTTGAATGTATAGTTTTTCTTTACAGATTTAATTAGTTAGAATACTTTATGCACTTCTCAATTGTAAATTTATTATTGTTAGCGATTAACTTAAATTTTTAAAGTCAAAGTACTGTAGACTGACTCAAATTAAATAAATTGAAAGGTTGAATAATAAAATTAAAATTTTGAAAGATTGGATGATCAATTTAAAATGGTCCATATATAGTTCAGATAAGTTCTGAGCGTTTTTACCTATAACTTATCTTAAATACCGTCCATTTTGATTTAACTATATAATTTTTAAACTTCTAATTTTACTATCTAATCTTTATTATTTGATTTGAATCAATTAATGACTTATTAACTTTAAAATTTAAATATGTCGTTTATTTTTGTAGACTTAAGTAGCATATTTTATGTAATTTATGTAACTATAAATTTTTAATGAGTAGTCGACTTAAATTCTGCACGAGAAGAGCCCATTAAATGACTTACTTCAGACAAATCGAAAGACTTTTAAAAAAAAATTAAAAATTTAAAAAATTATATAGTCGAATCTAAATGGCCTATAGTTCAAATAAGTTTTATATATTTTTACCTTCAAATAAACCCCAACTGTTTTTTATACATTTTTAAATTTTTGTTCTCCTTAGGTTTGCATGAGTATACACTACAACAAAATTACCTTTTAGCGGCATTTATCTCATAAATTAGCGGCAATTATAATCGCCGCTATACTCTTTACCGGCAATTGTTATAATTGCCGCTATAGATGGGGTCGCTAAAAGTCTTAGCGGCAATTATGTTGGCGGTTGGTAAAGAGCAAAACAATTGCCGCTAAAAATTACTCTATACCGACAATTACAAATGCCACTAAAAGCAAAATACATTTGCCCATAAAAGTCATTAAAAGTCATATATTCAATTAGTTATTACAAAGCTTCAAAAAATAATGCACAAACAACAAAAACTAAAAAGCCGACACTTCATAAAAAATCAAATAATCCGAATATAAAAGTCTATTACATTCTCAAAAGTCTTGTGAGTACAAATAAATGTCAAAATCAATTTTTATCACAAAATAAATGTCAATCAAACATTAGATAGCTAAAAAAAATTCAAACTATAAGAAAACTAATATGTAATGAAAAAAGTTTTATAGGCGGAAGGGAAGTTCTATGCGCTCCAATAGAGAAGTTCAAATTACACTTCAAGAAGACTCCTCCTTAAAGAGCGAAGATTGCAATAGAAAAGATCCATGGGCATAAGAAGAATAATCTGCAAAAAAAATATATATATAAAAATAAACGGTTAAAATATGAACAAATATGCTAAAAAGTATATTTAGAATTTATAAGAAATTATAGATTACCATGCCACTATACCGAGGTCTATGAAAAAGAACAAAAGCATCCTGCATCCTGTACAACTTTGTCGTAATGAGCACCTGAATCATCAAGAACCTATTTTACAACCACATAAGAAAAATAATTTACAATAGTATCTTCTATACTTAGACAAAATAAACAATAGACAAATAGAGAAAAAATATTTTAGAAATTATAAAGAAGAAAAAAAAATTGAATACCTTACAGTAATGTAATTAGATAGGTTTCTAAGCACTTTCCAGAAGCGAAAACAACCTTCACATGAGCAAAAAGAAATGTAAAACAGAGAAAAAAAAAATCAGAAACAGGTCATAGATACAAGAAAAAAAAGAGAAAAGTGAAAAAGGAAAGACATTTAGTTATAAATACACAATTCACAAGAAAACCCACAAATGCATCACCACAAGCTTGTAAGAACAATCAAAGTTCAGTTAAACAAGCCATAACATAATAGCACATTTGCATTCATACTATGTGTTTTCTAATTCTTTAAATTCTTTTTCTGTAGAGATTAGCTAAATTGTTTCTGATTTAGAAAACAGATATATGCAACCACTATCAAAATGAGATCTACAAACATAGTTAACTATGAAGCAAACAGCCATTTAGCAACTATACTATGATGCAGTTAAGACTCAAAGGTCATTTAGCAGCATATATTTCCTAAATCTGTATGCATCTACAAAATTTCTACGATGTGCAAGAGACAGTAATTATGTATCCAATCAGCCAGCAAAATACTAGCAAGAGTTGTTGCTATTCTAGGACAACAAAACAGTTGCCCTCAATAAAAGGCCCCTTGCTATGCTTGCAAGTCTCAGCACTAGAGAGAAAACACTAATTGCAACAATAAAACCGACAAAATTGCATAAGCAAGATGGGGAAAAAAAGCATAAAAGGAAAGTGGCAGCTCTTCGAGGTCTAACTAGCTACTTTCTCCTAATTTTCCTGTGTAATTTTCTCAAGCTCCTTCTGTCCGGTCGATATGAGGCCCTTCACAATGTCAAAGGCTGGAAATTGTCCATTTTGTTTGTGAGCAATCAGATGAAACAAAACGCAAAAAACAGAATAAAAGTAAAAATGCAGCGGTCCAATTGAGACCATATTAATTACTAATAAGATTTAGAAAATGAACTTGCTATCTGGCAGACTTTTCAGTGCATTGGGTAGAAAACCTCTATACAGCCCAAATTATGCTACTAAAGTTTATATCCCCAATTCATGATTGGTTCCTAAGGCTAACTGATGATGGTAATGCAAAGCTACTTGACCACATGTTAGTATATTTGTCTCTGAAATCGTACCCTTCATCCAAAAAAGAGTCCTTCAGAGATCCACCAGGTTTCTTTAGAATTTGGATGGCCTCCAAATTAGTGCTCCCCTGACACCAGCAAGAAAAACATGAATAGATATTAAAAAGAATAAAGGAAATCATGACTGCTGGATCAAATTAGCAATCACCAATATCAAAGGAAAGAAGGCAGAAAATTTTATGTTTAGGCGCAATTGACAGCAGATAAAAGTATATAATAACTGCTTAGTGAAAGTAAAATAATCATTATACACTACATACAAGTAACGTAGCAATTTATGTTCCTACTTATCTCCGCGAAAGTTGAGGTCTTGTAAGTACAGAACAGACAATTTGTCTAGGAAAAAACAACAGACAATAATGGGCAACTTGAAAAACAAACAATAATTCAATTAATGACAGCTCACATATCGGTTAATAACCAATCCATGTAAACATCAATACATATATATTTTACATACACGTACACGCATTACACATATGTACATAAATAGTAGATGTGAAGTGTAGTACCTTAAGCCTCAAAACAGCATCAACAGCAAGTTTAGCAAAGTACTCCTTGCCATGGGAAAGTATTTTTGAACTCAAAGTTGTCGTAGCAATGTTCATCAGATCAGATTTGAACTTCTCTGAAATAAAAGTAGGATATTCAAAAAGACATAAAAGATTTAGGTTATAGCGCTATAAACTACTAAAAACATAGGGAAGTCAGAGACTGCAACCGAAGCTAGTTGTCGCACCATATAATTATAAAAAACTAATTGATATGATAGATATAAAAGAATATCATATTATTCATGCATCACCAAATTGTTATACCTGGGTCTTGTTTGTTGTCAATGGCCTTCTCTAACAAAGCATTGCGTGCACATTCAGCAGCCATTCTGTAACCTGTAAGATCAAAGAAAGCTTCACGTTTCCGTATGCTATTCTTCAAAAGCATAATCATGACAAGCTGTACAATGTTATAGAAAATGGAAAAAAAGATGGAAATCAACAAGGATACATTAAAAAAGCCTGAAGCATGGAGCCTGAAGCATGCTTCCAATACTATCCACAATGATTAGAATGCAGGGATGCACTTAAGGGGTCAAAGGATGCAGAATCCTACATCATCATCATGATCTCTACCTAATGAAGACTATTAATCAATATAAATAGGCGAGTTTTCTTCAACAGTTCATATGTAGTCATTCTGAAGTTCTTTAATCAGATTTTGTAAGCCATTGAACAACCTTAACTCATGAAGATAATTTCAAAATTTTCTTGAATAAAATCTTCTACCTCAGTTAGTGACTAGCCTTTTCCCCTAAACCTACTGTTTATTGATCATACGTCAAGCTCTGCACAACTCAATAGTATAAACTCTATCTACATCACCGCCTGAGTAACATAGGGCAATCTCTGAAATAGCAGAAAAAAAAAAAGTTTGATTAGTTTCACGATTTTCTTGCTAATACTCCTTTTACTTTTTCATCAGAATGTTCTGCATTCACAGTGTATAAAAGCAACATAAGTGGTCTAAAATCATATAAATCAATATTTCAATTCCAATACCTGAAAATCAGCGTCGTGCATAAAAAACCCTCCACAGTCGATTGTTATTAATAGGTCAAATTGTAACTCTTGACATCAGCTAGCAATCTCAGCCAAGACTAAATACATCCAGCTACTTCGTTTTTATTATTGCATCTTATTTCAGCTTCCTATGTTTCGTCTTCCCTAGCTTAATTGAACATCTATTCAGTTGCTTCCGCTCTTTTTGTAAGGTAGAAAGCCCTAAAAGACATGGACTTCTTGTACCAATTGTGTCGATTAGTATGGGGATGAACATTCAAAACCGATGCAGTAACGGTTACGATGGGTACCTATAACACCTCTTTATGCTGCTAGCTTGTTAATCCAATTCTACCTAGTAATATCATTTTCTCACGTCAAACGAACTTCAGACGTATTATCGGATAAAAATATATAAAAGAACTGAGAACCAACCTTTTTAGATCAGAAAAAACGCAATGACAAAGCAAATGGAAACTCAATAAAGAATCTCTTTGGTCGAGCCCTTATTGCATAATTGGTGCTATTCATAACCATATCGTGTTTTACAATAAATTTTTACTCCAAGAGTTGATTCCATAAGCACATGAGCTGAGAGTTTGTCATGCAGATGAGCAAAACTAAAGGATCTTAAGCAAGACAGACTTCATGTAATTCAAGACGATATGAGAGAATGACTTCTCCCACTAGAAATGATGAACAGAGCCCAAAAATCAAGAATCGCCGATACCTATAATCTAAGTAGCTCAACTATAATCAGACAATCCACCACACTATAAAGCTCAATGCCTCTAAGATATCACAAGCTATCATATGATAATATAGAAAACTAACGCCAATAGCAATTTCAACACATCATGCAAGCGAGCACAGAATGTGATAGATGCTAACAAGAAAGGCATATCCCATGGACTCATTGCAACAATGCACTCCAAAGTCCTAAATAAATATCAATTAAGTAACAAACCCAATACTTTTAATTGCTTTTAAGATCCATCACAATCAAGACAATTTGTTAACACCTCATTTCTCTCTGGCAATCATGCATTAATTAGTATGTCGTAAGAGTAGTTAGAAGTAGAAGACGAAGAAGAATGAGAATTATTTCAACATACAGGGAAAACTACGCCTAAACCTACATCAGAATACAAGCAAAACACTATAAGCCACCTATAGTTTGTATCCACTTCAATTCATATATCAAACATTCAAACTCAGCATTAAGATAAAAGGTAGCAAGATATAATTCCAATTTGGCTCAAATAAACACAGTCACTTTGTCTTCAACTTGGACGATTACACAAGTTCGATTACAAGTATGAACCATTTTCTTAATCTACCAAAAAATACTCAATAAATTGCAAATCCGTTTTCTTAATCTACCAAAAAATACTCAATAAATCGCAAATTTCCCCGTAGACACCAGTACGAGGGGTCGGAATAAGGAGATCTCACCGTGGAAACGGCGCTTGTGACGGAGGAAGAGGACGAGCTCGAGGAGGACGAAAGGGGCAAGAGGTGAGGCGATCTCGTTGAAAGAGGGGCCGATCCACGGCGCCTGAGCCCCTGGAACACAGGTCCAAGCTCCTTCCGGTCCTTCCCCCCGCCGATCGCCGCCGCTGCCGCCGCCGAGGTCGCCGTCGCCATTGCCGTCGTCGCCGCCGCAGCCGAGGTTGCGGCCGCCGCCGAGGTCGCTGCTGCTGCCGCCGCCGCCGCCGCCGCTACCGTGCTCGTGGAGGAGGAGGCCGAGGGATCGAGCTCGTGAGGAGAGAGGGAGAGCTCGGATTGGAGAGAGGAGATGGAGAGAATGGGTTTTGAACGATGGAGTAGGTTTGGGTTAGGGTTAGGGTTAGGGTTAGAGTTAGGATTAGAATTGTGTTGGCCTTAAAATAAATAATTTGATATAAAATTATTAGTCGGTAAAAAAATACAATTTAAAATAATTGCCGCTAAATATAAGTTAATAATAAGTAATAATGGCAGTTAGATAATTGCCGCTATTAAATTGCCGCTAAAAGGTAATTTTGTTGTAGTGATATATATATATATATATGGATCATTCAATTTTACAGGAGTTCCTATAAAAGCATTGTTTATGTAAGAATTTTAGCATTGGATCTAACGAGTCTAACTCGAGCTGGCTCGAAATTAGATCGAGCGAGATCGGAATGTGCTCGAGCTCGAATTGAACTTGAGTGAAGCCCAAAGTGACCTTCCTCACTATTCGCCAATAATTATTTCAATTTTGTTTATAAAAAATAATTAAAAATTATCCAATTTATAATGTTTGAAGGGGATCATATACAAAACGTAGAACGCAAAAGTCAGACCATATAAGCACTCGATGTAAAAGTAACCTAAGGAATCATTCTCTTTATACTTGCTAGGAGATGAGTTCTTATTTTGTTAAATATAAATACTAAAAATATCATTCTCTAATATTCTAAGCTTTTAAAGATAAATGATTATTTCACATTATTTAACGTGTGGGCCAATCAGAAAGTCGCGAGATCAGACATAAGGAAGAGTTTTTAAAAATACCATTTTGTGGCGGCTTATGTTTTCAGAGATAAACGATCATTCACATTCTTTAACATGTAACATGAAATTTCTAGATATGATCATCTTTCTATAATCTGGTCTGATACTGCATGTTTCCACACTACATGTTCTCATTTATATATATATATGCAGGTAACATACCCCAACATGATGGAATTGTTTGAGAGTTTGGGTGTTGAGATGGAGAGGTCAGACATGTCCTTCTCTGTGAGCTTGGATGGTGGCAAAGGTTGTGAATGGGGGAGCCGAAGCGGCTTCTCCGGCTTGTTTGCTCAGAAAAGCAATGCATTCAATCCTTACTTCTGGAGAATGCTCAGAGAGATGATCAAGTTCAAGGAGGATGTTCTCAAGTGAGCCTTTTCTTGCTTTATTTAGTGATCATTTATTGTGAATTGTTGTAGTGTTAGTTGATTCATAGACCATTTGCTAGTTTTGAGGCCACTTGATGTGAATTGTTTATGTTGCTTGAGAAAGAGCATATATTTTTACTTTTTACTATATTTCAAAACCATTTTTTTTATATGCTTAGAGAGACTATCAAGATTAGGAAGGATTTTCTTTAGGCCCTATTTAAATATTGGAATAAGGTATCCAATGATAATTTATTCAGTATGAGACTTTTTTTGTGTGATTTGATTTTTGCTCTGTAAAAGTTCTTGACATTCATGAGTTGGTAGAATAGTATATGTCCCCTTCAAGGAGATTTATCTTATTTTGAAAAAATAGTTTAAAGGTCGCATTTTAGATATTGTATCACGCTCCTCGTCTCCTAAATATGTTAAATAACCAAGTTGTGATCTAGTAAAAGATTAAAAAGAAATGGAATTTGATAATAGTTTTGCATGTTAATTTTACCAGTGAAGTTATATGCTGCATGTTAATTTGATAATAGTTTTCCAGCTGTTGAATGTTTGGAAAAGTGAAGGAAACAATTCAATACATGCATTTGCTCTTTATTTTTTGATTTTATGGTTTCTACTCGACATTAGGAACTGATATTTATGTTGTTTCTTTGAAAGGTACCTTGAGGAACATGAGAACAATCCCGATCTCGGTCGCGACGAGACTTTGGAGCAATTCATTACATCGCTTGGATATTCTCAATTATTTCAGAAAGCTTATCTTGTGAGATTTTTTCTGCATTTAATCAATTATCATGCTCGAGTCTTTCAGAAAGCTTCTGCTCTACGCTAATTTAGAAACCGTGAAACGTTGCAGATTCCGATCTGTGCTTGTATATGGTCGTGTTCTTCGGAAGGAGTGATGAGCTTCTCAGCTTTTTCTGTGCTTTCGTTTTGTCGTAATCATCATCTTCTTCAGGTACTTTTGCACTTAGTTATGCTTTCTCCTCGGTGATAATAAATAAGATTTTGTACGTAATTTTATTGCTTATGCAATATATCTTTTTAGATACGCTTAACTCTGTTTTATTCGTTGTTAACACGCTGTATTTGCCTTCCGATTTGTTTTAGCTCTTCGGCCGTCCGCAATGGCTTACCGTCAAATGCCGATCACATTCATACGTGAATAAGGTAAGCAATACTTTTCTTTGTCCGCACAGAAAAGAGTAGTAATCTTTGTTAATCTAGTAGTAATTTGCCCCTTTTTTTATTTTCTGATGCTATGTCTTTAATGATATATATATATATATGTGTGTGTGTGTGTATTTACAGATAACAGAAGAACTGGAAAACATGGGCTGTCAAATTAAAACAAGCTGTGCAGTTGAATCAGTTGTAAGTATCGACGGAGGTAAGCAGTCTCTCTAGCAAATTTTAGTTAGTTTTTCTTCGAGTAAATGTTCAACACAACATTACAAATTTCGATGGCTGAAACTAGTATCGAGTAAATCGACAAGTATCTTTTATTTCGCACACTGTTTTGAAGTCTATGTTTTTTAGTAATTTACACAGATTGTTTTTACTAAAACAACAGTTTATGACAGGCTGTCGTGTGTCGGGGATAGACCATTCAGACGAGACATACGACAGTTGCATAATTTGCGCGCACGCACCGGATGCTTTAAAGATTTTGGGAACTCAAGTAACATACGAGGAATTGAGAATACTCGGCGCTTTTCAATATATAAACAGGTACATTTTGTTGCATTTTCTTTTAAAAATGCCTTTGAAGATAACTGCTACTAAGTAGCTGATCTTATTTAGTGATTAAGCTTAAGCATAAACATGTTGCTGCAATTTTATTTTAGTATCTCAAATAACATATATATTAGTTGAAACTTCCTATTGTGTTTCTTAATGTGCAGCGACATATATCTTCATTATGACAAAACTCTCATGCCACAAAATCCATCAGCATGGAGTGCCTGGAATTTTCTTGGAACTACAGAAAATGGCGTATGCATTACGTATTGGTTGAATGTGCTTCAGGTATGTAATGCTACTACTTATTTTAAGTGTCTATATGTTGTAAATTTTCTAATTTATCTCATGTATAAAAGTAGTATATATTTGTAAATATCCAATCCTTAAAATTTTATTTTTTTGGTCTTGAATAATTGTTAATCATCATTGCCGTATGTTTATGTAGAATCTTGGTTCCACCACCCAACCTTTTTTGGTTACACTGAATCCTCCTCGCGTTCCGGATCACACCTTACTTAAATGGCGCACCGGACATCCTGTTCCATCAGTTGCGGCCTCGAAAGCTTCTCTTGAGCTGAATCAAATTCAGGGCAAAAGAGGAATATGGTTTTGCGGGGCATATCAAGGTACATTTCACTTTATCCCGATTTAAGTAAAATTAGATTGTATCTAAAAATTCACTGGCATTAGTTTGCAAATTTAGTGTCAATAGTTTAATAATAGGTTTTTAATTTGTGTGAATATTTACAGGTTACGGTTTCCACGAGGATGGACTAAAGGTCAGATTAGAACCAAATAAATTTCAGTTCTACTTATCTATCACATCTTCAGTATTACATTTCACAAAGCTTATAGTTTCTTATGAAAGTTCATACTACTGTATTTGCCTAGTTATGTACTTTCTACTGAAAAATAAATCACAACAGGGGATTACTACTGAAATTTTAGGATATTTTGTAGGCCGGATTAGCCGCTGCGCATGGGTTGCTCGGAAAGAAGTGTGCTGTCCTTGAGAACCCAAAACATATGGTGCCTTCACTGACGGAAACCGGAGCACGATTTTTAGTTACAAGATTTCTCGATCGGTTTATCTCTACTGGTAATCTAACGTAAGTTACATGTTTCGAAATGTCGGTATTAGATACTATGCCTTACATAAAACTCTTGTTTTGAGATATCAAATCTTCTCTAACAAATATATATATATATATAGAGCAGGGCTGCTGTGTCCGTGCTCCTGAGCCGTTTTCAATGATGGAACTCCCGAATCGACGATCGGCTTCGTTGGGCTTGATCTAGCATATTTGAAGTATCTAGAAAATAAATTTTGCGATTTTTCGATATTGTTTACTTAGTGACCGAAAAGGTTCAAAATCAAAGGCTGAAAATAAAAATCTCATAAAAATTAGTGATATAGTACTAAAATTTTCGATCAGAGATATTGAACTTGCTGTAGATAGTATAACGAATTTTCTATCAAAATATGATATGATTTGGATACTTCTACACCGTTAAACTTGAAACGGTAGATATCAACCGTTAAAAGTTGTTGATTTTGAACCCTTTAGATTGCTATGTAAATGATATCAAAAAATCGAAAAATTTATTTTCTACATATTTCAAATATGCTAGATCAAGTCTAACGAAGCCGATCGTCGATTCAGAAGTCCCATCATCGAAAACAGCTCAGGAGCACGGATGCTCCTGAGAGCACACAAGACCTACTCTATATATATATATATATATATATATATATATATATAATTCAAATTTTAGTTTCTATTTTATTTTAGATTTGAGTTATGTTCATCATTGTACAATGTAGTGTCTGGTGTCAACCTTAAACTCATTTTGCCATGTTATGAAATGCAGGTTGCTTGAAGAAGGAGGCACTGTTTTCAGTTTCGGACAAACCGAAAAGAAGTGTTCTGCGAATTCCGTTTTGAGAATACACAATCCCTTGTTCTACTGGAAGGTTCTTCTAATTGTTATCAGTTCATTTGTGTTTATTTTACCAATTAGCTCAAATTCTTTTTTTTTCTTTTTTTTCTCGCTGCCAGGTTGCGACAGAAGCTGATTTAGGCTTAGCAGATGCATATATACATGGGTATTTCTCCTTTGTTGATGAGCAAGAAGGCCTTCAGAACCTTTTTCTAGTAAGCAGAAATTTAACGATTTTTTACGCAAAACTTGATTTCTATGTTTTAGTTCGTAAGATTTGCCGCACTTCTGTTGCAGATTCTGATAGCTAACCGGGATCTGAGGAGTACTTCTCACTATGTAATTGTTAAAAGGTATGTTTAATAATTACTGCTAATTTAACATTCGTGTCCATTCATATCTACGAATCGAAGGTAGTTCCTCACTAGCTTCGGCTTCTTTTACAATTGAAAGGGGTTGGTGGACGCCATTACTTCTGACGGCTGGACTCGCATCGGCCAGATACTTTTTTCGGCACATTTCGAGGCAGAATACTATAACACAAGCTCGTCGAAACATATCTCGCCACTATGATCTGGTTAGTATTGGAATTAACTTTTAGTGTACTTCGACATATTTGTAGTATCGATCTTTATTCTCTTTTCGCTATGCGTATGGAGTTGTGGTGAACTCCAAATTGGAAACTAATTTATTGAAACTCTTACCTCTGCTGAAAATCAAATCTTCTTTGTTGATTTGTGATGGAAATTTGGCTAACTTATTCTGTACTTTTGTGCGTGTAGAGCAACGATTTTTTCTCACTCTTTTTGGATGATACGATGACGTACTCTTCTGCGATTTTTAAGGTTTATTACTAAAACTATATTATCACTCCTTCGCCGTCAATCTTTCTACTGTCAGGATCTAAAAATCTCTCTGAAATCAAATTTATTTTACAGTCAGCGAACGAAGACTTAAAAGTTGCGCAGCTACGAAAAATACATCTTCTTATTGAAAAGGTAAAAGGTTTTACAACTAGCAGCTTAACCTCTTTTCTCTTTTTCATTTCCTTCTTCACGCTCTTGCGCTGCTATTTGTCTTGTAAAACATGAAGGCTAGAATCGATGGCAAGCACGACGTTCTTGAGATTGGTTGCGGATGGGGAAGCCTAGCAATAGAAGTCGTGAAGCGCACCGGTTGCAAATACACAGGAATCACATTGTCTGAAGAACAACTTAAGTATGCAACAAAAAAAGTGAAAGAAGCTGGTGTACAGGTCCTTTTTTTCTTTAACTAACTTGAAACTCAATTTAGTGAGTGAAATACTGCACAGTATGAACAGTAATTTTTAAACAGATACTCTTTCTTCGGTTTATGTTACTTGGTTCGATTTAATCTATTTTCAGGACCACATTACATTCTTGTTATGCGATTACCGCCAACTCCCACGTTCGCACAAATATGACAGGATTATATCATGGTACTCGTTAACTCCCTATTTTCGAGTGACTCTCTAATACTATATGTATATAAACTATAATTCTGATGTTTGTATTTTTCAGTGAGATGATTGAAGGAGTCGGCCATGAATACATGGAGGAATTCTTTGGCTGCTGCGAATCCATTCTCGCTGAAGATGGTGTGTTCGTCGTCCAGGTGCTTACTAACATTTATATGATTACTGAATTAACAATAAACATTTTGGTTGGTTTCTCTAGAAAATTATATATTTTGGTTGCGATGAATGCAGTTCATTTCAATACCAGACGAAAGATACGACGAGTACAGGAGAAGCTCTGACTTCATAAAGGAATACATTTTCCCCGGAGGATGCATTCCTTCTTTGAGTAGAATAACATCGGCAATGACCGCTGCTTCTAGATTATGGTAACTAATATACATACGTCAAATTTGTAGGTGTACAAGTTAAATTTTCAATCAAAGAGTCGAATTTTTTGTTTTATTGATGTGAAAACTACCAAAGCCATTAATTTTAATGCAATCACTATATCAATACAAGTTGAGGAGGTGTTACGCAAAAATGATCCAGTATGTCGACTCTTTTGAAAGGCCTATAGCATAGGGGATCTTGATATAATTTTACCTTCTCCTTTTACTTCTGTAAATTCACTGAAGTTTTTCTTTATTGTAGTGTCGAGCATCTGGAAAACATCGGCATCCATTATTATCAGACGCTGCGACACTGGAGGAGCAACTTTATGGCGAATAAACAGTACGAATCCCTCTTCTTATTGTCGATGTTTATAATTATCTTTCCTAACTAAATAAGCATCATGAGAGGTTCTATTATTATTATTAATGGAAAGCTTATTAAGCAGTATCAGTTGTTTCGACAGATTTTAATTTTAAACAATAACATTTCTCAATGTTTTTTGACTGTTCGCATAAAAATAATGCGGTATGGCCCATAGATCTTAAGTTTTACTATCTAACTTTTCAGTCTAATGTTTCTGTTCTCGACTTTCAGAAAAATTCTCGCTCTGGGGTTCGACGACAAGTTCGTCAGAACGTGGGAGTACTACTTTCTCTACTGTGCCGCCGGTTTCAAATCGCGTACGCTCGGAAACTATCAGGTGAGCATCTGAAACAAGTTTACGCTACTTTACGTTTTCTCTATGTTTTCTAATCAACATTTCTGGCAGATAAAATGCAACTCAAGATTTAATATCCGAAGAACTTTCTTGGTGTTATTGTCTAGTTTTCTTATATTCCACATGTTTTACAGTTCAATTGTTTATTCTTGAAATACGTTGGCATTTACTTAAATCTGTGTGAATTGTGTTACTGATTTATGCAGATGGTGTTCTCGCGCCCGGGTAACCTGAAAGCCTTCAGCGATCCGTACGCAAGCTATCCATCGGCTTAGTGGTGATATCTCTACAAGTTTTGAATAAGGAGAAGCGTCCATTGATCCAGATGATTCATATAGTTTACAATTTGCCTATCCTCTGCGCAATTTTCGATTAGTTTTTTGGATCACTACTATAATTTTTTAAATTTGCCTTGAGAGATGGCTTTTCCTTTTGATTCGCTATATTGTACTATTAAATTCGACGAAATGTGAAATCATTTCTTGAAGAATAATTTTTTTCATTTGGAAGATTCTTTTTTTTTATTCAAATTTTACGTACTCCCATCATTAAGTGCTTATTTGGCCTTACTTCTTATATAACTGCTTTTTGAGAATGAACTTTTGGAAACAATTCTCATTTTTATCCTATTTCTCAATTTTAAATTATCATTTTATCTTTGATTAGATTTCTATCCCTAGATGGCTTATTGGAGTTATAAATCGCAAGTGGAATACTCGCGTAAATCAATGGCTGTTTTGGTTTCTTTCGCTTATTATATTTTGGCACAAGTTAGAGAAATTGTTACGTCATTAGTGTTTTTTACTACGAACTAAATGAGTGAAACTATACTGAGAAGTGCTTTTACCAGCGATTGTTTCCACCTTTTCCATTTTGGCGAAAGTAAGAGAATTATTTTATTTTTTGCCAAGGAATATTCTTTTCAAATGCAATACATGAGACAACACACTAAAATTGGCCTAGTGATTATTATTTGAGTTGCCATATGAAAAAATGAGATTGGATCTCCTGCATTTCTGTGTTAATAAAAGACGAGATTTTGTTTTTTGAAAAAAAAAATTATGTATGATAATAAAAGATTTTTTTTTCTCTCAAATATAATAAGAAAGAAAAAAAATAAAAATATAAAATTCCGAAACAAGCGCTCAATCTTGATTGGTAGATCACAGCCGCTCATCAGCATCCGGTGCATTTACCGCCTACACCGCACTTGCCCAGCACGAGAGGGCAATTTGGTAATTTCGATATACGCCTTCGATGCGGCTATAAATGCCCTCCTCGTAAACCCTAGGGTTTCGTTCTCTTCCGTCGCTCGCCGCAAAGTGAGATTCAACAGAGAAGAGGAGCCGCTCCGAGATGGTAATCCCTCCCCGATCCCCAAACCCTAGCGCCCTTTTCCCCTCTTCTGTGGCTCTTCGGATTCGAAACCCTAACCCTAATCCGCCTGTTTCGTCGTCCTCGTGTTGTAGGGCAAGGGCACGGGGAGCTTCGGGAAGCGGAGGAACAAGACCCACACCCTCTGCGTGAGGTGCGGGCGCAGGAGCTTCCACATCCAGAAGAGCACCTGCTCCTCGTGCGGATACCCCGCCGCTCGCATCCGCAAGTGTATGCCCCTTAGATCCTCCTAGATTAAGAAAAAAGTTTAATTTTTGGTTGTTTATGGTCATTGATGTCAAAGATTTTCTGAGCATTTACCGTTTACTATGTTGGTCATCTTGATTTGTCGAAACAAATGGGTTTTTGGTGTGATCTATTAACTGTTGGGATGTGGAGATTGGTGTCAAGTTCTTGTGGAAGCGAAATTTGCTGCTTGATGTGTTTGATTGAGAAATTTCAAGTTATCGTCTCTTCTTTGATAGCTGAAGTACTTGTTTGGTGTAGTAATTTATGGTTTTGTGCTCTGATCATCAGTGTAGTAATAGGTGTTCTCCTCCCTCTGAGATTGAGTTAAACTGTTTACCTTTAGATGGTTACGAAGTCAATTTTTTCCTGGACATCACCTTTTACTATGTTGTTGATCTTAATATGTTGGAAAAAAATGGTTTTTTTCCTGTGGTGTGATCTCTTACTGATGGATGGAGGTTGGTGTCATTATGTATTCTTCTTGAAGCTAAATGTGTTTCTTCATGTTCTTGGTATTACAGTAATCTATGATTACTCCTTTATGATAGTTGAAACACTTCTTGATGCACTTGATGTTATTCCCTGTATTATCGTGACCTTGTTTGTGATAGTTTGTTTTATATCGGTACCATTCTTTGCAAACTATGAAACAGATAACTGGAGTGTGAAGGCAATCAGGAGGAAGACAACGGGCACTGGGAGGATGAGGTACCTTCGTCACGTGCCTCAGAGATTCAAGAGCAACTTCAGAGAAGGTATCTCTTGTTCCTTATTCCTTTTTAAATTTCCCTAAACTATTGGTCATCGAATAGAGTCGCGTAGTCGTTTACTGCACTACTTATTTATATGCAAGTAAGGTTTGGACAAGTTTTTGGTACTCTACATTCTATTTATCTCTACCTATCATTCGTACTTCCGAAAAAAGATCGTCGAAATGCCTGCCTAAATGAGTTCTTCTGTCTTTTAACTCAACCTTGGTGCAAATTTTTTCTTCTCCCCGTGTATTTACTATTTAGTAGCTTCTTGGCTGTTAATCAGATGTAGGACGGAATGCGGTATCTGTGATGCACATGTTTTTGCTTTACTTTGTATTTTCCAAATCTTTCATGATGTTGGTGCAGTCAATGATGCGAAACTTTAAGGCTTGTTTCTCAAAAAACATTCGCAGTGGCCGCCTGAGTGCTTTCGCCTCGCCAGGCTTGAGAGCTTATGCTGCTTAACTCTTCCTTCCTTGGATGTCTGAGACTGCCCTTTTTTAGTCCTTTTAACAGTTTTTCTTGCTAGAGATTGTTTTTCAGATCTTGTGTTAGAAATGCCTCTTTTTCCCAATTTATTTAAAAAAAGCTTGATTTGTTTTGTACTGGTCTGTATTGATTGATGCCAATGATGCGAAACTCTAAGGCTTGTTTCTCAAAACATTCGCAGTGGCCGCCTGAGTGCTTTCGCCTCGCCAGGCTTGAGAGCTTATGCTGCTTAACTCTTCCTTCCTTGGATGTCTGAGGCATCGCAACATTACTTCAAATTAACTATCATGGGATTAAATCATAGGTTCTTTATGTGGATTAAGTCATAAATTCTCATGTATTACTATAGTCATCTCCATTTAAGTTTTTTTTTTTTTTTTTGTAATTCCCCCAATTTTGCATGTACTTATTCTATTAAATTGCTGGTCTCAGCTTTTGCCTCTTTATTTTGTTTAACCTTAGTTAATCTTTGGGCCCAAGTTTTTGGACAATTTTTTTCTATCCTGGGCCGAATTTTTTTGAAGAGCATTATTCCATCTAGCTTCTTAGCCTCGATTTTTTATCAAGATCACTAGCAACTCTCAATTTCTTCCTTTTTTTAATATAGCAAGGTTATGATGATTTTTGTTAACATTTTTCTCAGGAGCTGAGGCTGTTTCAAAGAAGAGAGGAGCTGCTGCTGCTACTGCTACAAGTTAATGGATGATTTTTAAGCAATTATAAGCTTGGAACTAGCAATCAATTTAGTAGTTTTTTTTTATTGTAACATCTTGGTTTGTGTGTTTCTAAATTAAGATTGAGGGGAGAGCTTATTTTATGGTTCTGTTATTTTACAATTTACTGCAGTTTTTGGATTTTATTTTATCGAAAATGAGAAGCAGCTTTACGACTTGACCAATTTGAGTTTTATCTTTTTTTAAAAAAACTGTTCTTTACTGTTTCAGCTTTCATTGCTTTTGATTTCAATTTTTTTTTTATACTTATGTTAGAATGTATTATTGGTTCCTATCAAAAATTAAAAGTTAAAGATATTTAAGAGATAAAATAGTTTTGTTTGGTCGTATGATATTTCATTCAAAAAGTTTTTTTAGATTTAGAGAAGATCATATTGAAATTTTAAAAACTCATGTACAATTTGAAAAAAGCACTATAGAGTCCGATAAAAGGGGACAAATTTTGTGGGCATCGTCCCCAAACTAGTAGTTTGTGGAAGATGCTGATTCGTGCCGCGTGGCCCATCCGATGGCGCCCCCTCCTCTCTCCCTCTGCTGCTTTCTCTCTCTCTCTAAAAATTCAGGGCACTTGTTTTTCTTTTTATTTCACCTGCAATTTTAACTTAGGAAGTTTAAGAACAAATTCGACAATATATAAAGACTAAATGCAGGTTTAGTTTTTTATTATCCTTCAATTACCAACAAAACTAAATTTCTAGTGGTGACAGTCTTAGAGGAATCCAGTCTATGAATTTGGGGGGATAATGTGACTGTCGTTTGGGATAATTGGATGACAAGATATAGAACTCAGCCGACTCGTTCTAGGCTGACCGGATTGACAGCCTGTTGGTGGGTTATTTGAAAAAAAGTCAGAAACGATGTGATTTTTAGAAAAGTTAGTGCGGACCCGTTTTAACTTCTTTTTTTTTTCATCTCGACTGAGGTCTACTATCTCACCCATGTAGCCTAGTTCATACTTCTAATGAATGAAGCGGGTAGCATGCTATTTTTTTCTTAACAAAAAAAAATAATATAAAACCCGTCTTTTCTTGTCTCTACACATATTGCAACATAAATAACAAAACAATTGATGTAAAAAATACACTTCCAAGGGGTATGTATGCAAAAATTCCTATTTTTAGAATCTTTTTAAGGCCCAAAACACGAATTAAAAAATGGGCCCCAATAGGCCCTTTATACCCGGCCCATTAACGGCCTAGATTCTTTCCGAACAAACTCTTTAAAATGGAGAGATTTTTGAACTTTGCAAACCACTCGTTTTTTTTTTGTTTATTTTTTTTTGTCAAAAGCATCTCTGTAACACAAGTCGAAACCCTAGAAGCCGTTCTCGCCCCGGAGAAGCCGAAGCCGTAGCTTCTCTCGGATCCTCCCCGTGTGCGTTTTTATATATACATATATATTTCCCTACCAATCACGTCGATCTCTTTCGTGTAATTCGATCAGTTAGGGCGAAATCTTTGGATTCCGATCTCGTTCCTCGCGATTCGGCGGCAATGATCCGGTTTGCTTCGGGTAATACATCGAAATTCCCTATTTTTATGATTAATATTGGTTTTAATGGTCGTTTATTGTGAATTTTCCATTGGAATCGCGCGAATTATTGGGAAAGGTTGAATCTTTTTTGGTATTGTCGCGTTGATCTCACTTTTGTTACTCTGTTCGTTGATCTCCATGCTTCAGAATCTAACTTTTTCATGTCGAATCATGTTATGTGCAATAACCGATAGCAATTGCATTATCAGTTGTATGATTTCTTTTGAATTATGGAGTCGAAAGATGTTATCTTGGTTGGAATTATAGGTTTACAGTTGGGAAATTTATGATCTTTATGGCTTCTTGGACATGCACCTTGATCTTTTCTTTTCTTTTTTCTTTATGTTTAATATATATTTCAGGTGCAGCATGTTAAAAGTATATGATGACTCAATCCTGGGAGGATAATGCAAAATCATTCGCGGCGTCCGGTTTGCCATCTAGTTCCCATCCTGTGTGTCCGCAATCTTCGCAGTGTGCAAACTTGAGATGCAGGTGTCACTCTCATCATATCGCTTGCGATCTTTTTGGTGTTATTATAACTTATTTGCTTGTGCCACTTCCTCTCTCTCTCTCTCTCTCTGTGGTGTAACTAAGCAATGCTGCTTATCTTGAAGGCGACATTTAGTTGTCGCCTGGGATTAGTTGTCGGTTTCAGGAAAATAAGGATGTAAATTTTGCCTTTTTTCCTTTAACAAAGACTAGAAGGTTAAAAATTAACTACAGAAAAGTTGTAATAGTTGAGAAAAAAGCCTTCCGTTTCGTCAGTTCTTGAGAAGATCATGTCGAAGTTTGGTTGTACTTCCAAGTCGTAGAGATCATTGGCATTAACAAGGACACCCGACACCGTGTATGCTTTTCCATTCTAATCTTATGAACATAATAGAAGATCAATCCTCTTCTGTAGGATATTTTATGGGGGACAGTTTAGTTATGAAAAGCATGTTTACTGGAACTTATTAAAGAACTGCAAGAAAGAAGGAAATGATAAGGACAGCCTACCAAATTAGGATCTTAAGACTAGTAGAAAGATGCCTTTTGTGCATTTATTAAAAGAGGATTATGATTGTCTAGATAAGCTAGGCATTAATACACGAGGTTGCTGCTAAAGAAGATGAAAGCAGTCACTTCTAGTTGTTTAATGTAGAGATCTTTGTGTTGATTGAATTGAGGAAGGAAAGAATTGGCTTTCGTATTATTCATAGTGCGGTAGTGATAGGAATACTAAAAAAATTTCATTCTTGTGCATGAATCTTCTCTGGCGAATGGTTCCCTTAGGCCTATGGCCGGTCAAATGAGATGCCTAATCAAAATTGGCAAAGTTGTTCATCACAATTTGTTCAAGTGCTTCAATTATCAAAGAATCTTGCTAAATGGAGAGCGGAGATTTATGAGTTGAAGATTATAGAGGCCTTGTACTGATCAGGTGAGTCTTTTCAGTGGCCATGAGTTTGCAGAGAAAGAAACTTGCAATACATAATCTTTCTAACGGAGTGAAAGATATATGCATGTACATAGAAGGGTAGATTGTGAGAGTAGATTGACGAAGAGTAAACCAACAGAGCTTTTATAAGTGTGATGCCTGGTATGTCGTATGAACGCCAATAAATGCGGTCGCAACATTGAGGGGTAACGTTACAAAATTTTAAATTTTACAAGTTGATAACTTGAAATCCAAATGGATAGGACCTTCTATATTTATAATATGCTAAATGTAGCTGAGAATCAAGGAATCACTTAGTTTTAGACCTTAAGCTACAATATCAGATTCGAGCTATTGATTCCCTTCAATTTTGAATTCGGCCGACCCCCTACTTTTGCTGTACGTGACCTTTCTAATTATTATTACCCTATATATTAATGTTGTTCATTTGCTTTATTTGTTTGTTGACATGCTTCTCGTGAACTCATTTGCATAGCACATGTCAACCTCTGGTCTAATCTTCTGCTCTGGTGCAGAAGAATTTTTTGCCAGTAATGAGATTCTTGTATTTATCTTTTACTCAATTTGTCATTGCATGTTGAACGATCAGTAATTTTTTAAATAAAAAGAATAAAGTCTTTTTATTCATAATCATCACTTGTTGAAATACACTGTAATTTTTTTATTCAGTGGTGATAGGAATGTTGTCCGCTTGTTAGCTTTGAGGGAGATTTCTCCTCGTGCAAAACGATATTCCAAAAGGCGGTGGGGAAAAAGTTCAGATGGTGGAGCTGATTCTACCAGGCTTAAATTTGGAGTGGTAGACGCAAAACATGCTCTTCATTCCTGGTAAAGAACTTTTCTTCTCTGCATGTTAGATTGGCGATCTCTGATTTTTTTTTTTTTTTTTTTGGGTTGGGGGGGTGAGGGGCACAAAATAAGCTCAATTTCTCAACTTCTTCTCTTTCATAATGCTAAAATTGGCTCCCTTTGCTTTGTGGGTTGTGCCGTGTTAGATATGCTTAAATTTGTGATTGTATATTACCGATAATAGGTGGCTTCGACATATACATCCCTGCTAAATTACTTATTTACTTATATGCCCCTGTAGAGTACGAAGTTCATTCGTATTTCTGAAAAGTGCAGTTTCTCTACCCATAAGTTAGTCATCCATTCTCATGTGGAAATTCAGTTTTGTGTCGGAAGCTTCTTCAAAAGAGAATTTTCTTAGTACAAAGTGTATAAGCAAGAATTTTTTTTTCGAGGCACCATATGAAACTTCAGATTTTGCTGGTTACATTTTTAAATAGTTAATTTTCAGGAGTATACTTATGTAAATATTTCATGAAATAAAGTGCTGATTCTTTGAAGCATCACTTTGGTAGGGTGGAATCAGAGTCATTGCGCCATTTGACAGCGAAATACTGTCCCCTTCTGCCACCTCCTAGGTCCACAATTGCAGCAGCATTCAGTTCTGATGGAAGGACACTTGCTTCAACCCAGTAAGTTGATACTCCTGCTCTAGCTTTTGTGTAATATATCTTTGGCTAATTGTTTATGTTTTCAGTGGTGATCACACTGTGAAGATAATCGACTGCCAAACTGGAAACTGTCTGAAGGTGTTGAGCGGTCATCGGCGCACACCCTGGGTGGTATGTCTGCATCTGTATTTTCTTCTTTGGATTTGTGTGTCATTGATTTTGTTTGATTTATTGCTCGAATTTAGTTTCTTGCATGAGACGTGTACTTTCTTGGTCTCTCTTTTTCGGGTAGGAAAACAGTACTTATTAGGTTATTTCAACTTTATTACAGTATTGATTGGATCTTGAGATTCATGTTCAAGATGACTAGCTTCATTATTCTTTATACTCGCTGATAGAGTAGATTTTGTTTGACTTTTCTGATGTGATAGAAGCCTGTATTATTTCGGTTCAAGAGGCTTGGAGCTATTAATATTATGTGAAGAGCAGTATTTTGTTGTTTGATCAGTTAAAAAGTGGAATATATTGTGCTTTCAGAATCAGTCGATATTGTTGATTCATATTATTTGTAATAAAGTTTTTAGACATTTTATAGATGCAACTACAATTAAAGAAAGAGATGTCACAAATTGTTATTTTATCTCTATTGTAATATGTAATTATTGATCATATAATTGATATTGTTTATTTTTTTTCGGCAACTTACCATAGCACCTTTGAACTTTTAAATATATAATTTATGGCCTTTGTTTTTGGATAGTAAGCTATTAAGTGTTCGAAGTGCTTCTTAGGTTTTTCAAGTTCTGATTTATTGCGGACTATTTATAGTTTTTCCCTGATTGATCTCAATTCGACCAAGTTCATTGACTTGGATTGTCTAAGCTTCCAAGTACTTCATTAACTCAGCATAGTTTGATACCGAGTCCCCCAAGTCACAACTGTGTCAACTCTAAAACCTAAGTACTCAGGTCGATTCAACTGAGTTTCAAGACTTGCTGGTGAGATTTTGAACTATTAACCTAGTTCAAAAATAGTGTCAAGCTATTGATGATGATTCGATATCATTTCGTTGTGTTTGTTTATTCGCTTTCTGACTTGGGATATCATAGAATGGTGACATTTTAACTTTTTAATTGCTTTCATGTTGTTGTTTTGGAAGAAATGTACTATCCGACTGATTATGTGCAGGTTAGATTCCATCCTTTGTGTTCCGAAATACTTGCTAGCGGTAGCTTGGATCATGAAGTTCGTCTTTGGGATGCCCGTACTGCAGATTGTATTGGGTCACGCAATTTCTGTAAGCATAATTCATTTTGTTTTTTAATAACAATTTCGAAGAAACAGTGTTCTGATTTTGCTGTTTTAAGTAATTTGTTACTTCTGACCTTCATTAGGAGTGTCCAATGCACGCGTCATTCCCCCTTTTTTCTACTTGCAGATCGTCCAATTGCCTCTATTGCTTTTCATGCAAAAGGAGAAATTCTTGCTGTAGCTTCAGGTCACAAGGTGAATTATTTTTGAGACTCGCAATGTTTGACGAAGGAAAAATGCACTGGTATCCATTGACTTGCGAGCTTCTACAGATGGCCATTTGAACTTTGGACTGTTAATATAAAGTACCTGAACAATTTGGTATTTCAGTCGACGACCAGCGCTTAATCTATCAATTCTCTGCTCTGACCATTAGCACATGACAGTCAGATAACCCTTAAAAGTTCTCATATCCTGTGCCTCTTCTTTTTTTCAATGCCTGTATGATTTTGGGGGCATTTGAGTCATTTGTATTTCATGTGATTTACAGTTGACAAGAAAAGATGATGGAGATAAGGGATAGGTAGTTGATAGAAATGGGCGAGTTGCTTTTCTTAACTTTTGGAAACTTCCAATGGCCATTTGCAAAAGCATGATAGTTCATAGTGATCTAGTGCATTTATTCCTGGTTGAAACTGCTTGATCATTTGTCTTCATTTGCCTCATTTGGTAGTTATGCTCTTACTTTAAAAAAATTATGGTCCAGCTGTTCATATGGAACTACAACAAGAGAGGGGAGGCTTCTTCCCCAACAATTGTATTGAAAACTCGACGATCATTGCGAGCAGTGCATTTTCATCCCTGCGCTGCTCCTTTCCTACTAACAGCCGAGGTATTCTCTTTTTTTGGCATTTCTAATTTCTCTAAATGCACTCTTTTGATTGCTAGCAACTCATGTAGAAGCTTCTTTTGCAGGTCAATAGTATTGATTCCTCAGATCCCCCATTGACACTCGCAACATCTTCTGGCTATTTGCACTACCCTCCTCCAACTTACTATTTTGCAAATACAAACCCAAGTCTCCTATCATGCACAGAGTCTAATGAACCTCGTACACCTTCTCCTATGGATATATCTACAGGTGAACCTTCTGCTTCTAATAGTTAAGAAAGATGCATCTCTTTCTTCGTCACAAACAGGAATGAAAACATTTACCTATTTTTCTGTTATTGGAATTACAGAAACAACTGAAGGGCAGTCGATGTCGCAGCAAACCACCTCCACTGTCAATTTTCACTACAATGGAGTGTCTTTTATGATACCTTTTACCCAATCTAGGCCTGGTGTAGCTGGTGCTCCTATGAGTTTACCTACCACTAACGGCAGTAATGACCTTCAAATGCTTTTGAGAGATGCAGAGGGCCCGCACCTTCATCAATTTATCTCTTTCAGTGATCCATCATGCTGGGACCATCCATTTTTGCAGGGTTGGTTGATGGGTCAAAACCATGCTCATCATGCAACCGAATCAGAACGCTTGAGACCTGAATCACTTTACAGACGTAATGCGGAAGCACAAGGGCCTCCCCCGTTGGTTGCAGCTGCTGTTGGGAATTCCATTACCAGCGGACTACCTGAATCAGATCATCCTCGTTCTATCAGTATTGAATCTGGACTTCCCACATCATTGGCTTCAGCAGGAGTTACTGAAATACCTTGTACCGTGAAGCTTAGAATATGGCCGCACAATATACAAGATCCATGTGCCCCGTTAAACCCAGAAACATGCCGGCTAACTATATCACATGCGGTCCTTTGCAGGTACACTCGCTCTATTCTATCAGAGAGGCTATTACTTTCTTTCTTGCATGCTTTGCGACGCTTACTTTACGTAGTAATTTTCTGAAAAAGGTTTGCAATATTATATATTCTTCCTCGACTTTGGCGATTTGCTGGAGCTTAGTTCATTTTACATATGACCCGACTTAATCTTCTTGTTTTATTAGATATTTTATTCTGCTATTAGTTTCATAGTACAAACAAGAAGTTTAATAGATGCTGTTAGCTTTAGTTGTATGTACATCCTCTCAATTATAGGTGATTTGGGAAGAGGTTCATGGTGTTCATTGTTTGAACTTAAGCCCTTGAATGCACTGTTTGGTTTTTAGTTAGTTTCCATTATATTTACTTGTTTTAATATAAAAAGTTGTAGGCTATTCCAGCAAAAAACAGAATATTTTGATGAAAATCAATAGAAAAAGAATCGGACGATATCTTTCTCGAAACAAACAAAAAGGAAAAGAAAGATAAAACATAAATCATGATTATGGAATATCCCATCAGAGACAGTTAAGTTCTAACAGAATCTGAGTACAATCAAATAATACGATAGTTGGCAGGATCAAGTCCCAAAAGAAAAGGGTTACTTGATCGGCCACTGAATTTGACCTGAAATTTCTATTAGGTTACCAAACTGTAATTTGTTTCAATTGAGACACTGAGCTTCAATTTCTATTTCAAATGGGTTACTTCATTAAACTTAGTGTAATTTAATAAACAAAACGACAAAGCAGCAATTCAGTTATCATGTCATCTTAGTCGTGACGTGATTACCAATCTAGAATCAGTTATTGAATCATCTCTTCGAGGTGATGGAACAGTTTGCTAAAAATGTTTTGAGATGATGTAGCTGTGTTGTTTCTGATTGTTGGTGACAATTTAAGATGAATGATAAATGTCTACAATATGGACAGTGAAATGGGTGCCCACTTTTCTCCGTGTGGCCGATATTTGGTGGCTTGTGTTGCCTGTTTGCTGCCTCATACGGAATCTGATCCTGGAACGCGATCAAGCATGCAAGTTGATGCTGCATGGGCTGCAACATCTCCTACACGCCACCCATTTTCCACTCACCAAGTAATATATGAGCTTCGTATCTATTCTCTTGAAGAGGAAACGTAAGCAAACTTCTGCATTTTGTTACAGATATTTACATATACACTCCTGAAAAATTATTTATTTAAATGTCTCCTTGTAAAATTTGAATTTTCATATATGATATATGCTCTTCAAGGTCGTAATTTCTTACTTGTATATCCTTGTACTTAAAAAAAAAAAAACCCCATTTAAAGTAATTTTTATTTAAATGATATCAGTTTTTCCTATGAATGGATGACTCTCTAACTTGAGACGACAATACTACGTAGAAAACTGCACTTTTGTTGGATACATATAAAAATTCAGATTCTACAATGGCATACATATGATTGATAATTTTACATGGAGACATGTAAAATTTCATTTGTTTGTTTAAAAAAAAAGTGAATTTTATGCGGAAAATCGTTCCATGTGATTTTTATTTGTGGTCAACCGCAGGTTTGGAAATGTGCTAGCTTCGAGAGCAATTAGAGCTGCTCATTGCTTGACTTCTATTCAGGTCAGCTACTCTTATAGTAGTTCTAATCGTACCAACCAATTCTTGAGCCTCTAATTTGGCTGCAGCTTACACTATTATTGCTTTTAGTGTCTTTTCCAACTGAGCAACATTAGTGTCTTTTTGTTAATTTTCGGAATCATTAGATAATTTGTGCATTGCTCAGAATGAAAATAAGCTCCAGAAAACTAACTTTTTGTTGCTCGCCACAAATGGTAAATATTGTACTCCCAGATAGATTGCATAGATTCAGCAGAAAGTTTAGTATAAAAGATAGGGCTTTGCCCAGCAATGCTTTTGTACAGGTGAACTAAGTTAACCAGACTTGCCAGTTCCACGAAAATCTGCCAGTACTAATGAACTAGAAAAATCCCCTGAGCTATTCGGGATTACAATAGCAAGTTTGAAAATCTATTGAGGCATAAATAGGTGTAGAAAAGTAGTGTCTTCTGTTGGGTCTTGGTAGTAGTATTACGTATTTGGTGGTGTTTGTTATTTACTGGCTCTATGTGTTATTTTGATTCCCTTTTCTCTTAATCTCCTTTCTGTGTTCTCTTTCAGTTCTCTTCCACATCAGAACACATACTATTAGCATATGGTCGGCGGCATGATTCACTTCTTAGAAGCATTGTGATCGACAGGGAGATGACAATACCTATATATACAATTTTGGAGGTAGCTGGATTTGCTTACTTTTTTTCACTTGTTTATATCATGTGATTAATATTTGTCATTTTTGTAGACAATACTACATTTTCTTTAGTTCGATATTTGTCTCTCTATGTTCTATTGATTTCAACTGCGAATTATGTATATCTTATGGTCATATTACATAGAGCTTACCATATTATGCAACATCTTTTATTCATAAAACTTGATTTACCTAGCTAGTGTCACGATCTTGATTTTAGTTGGAAACAATAAACTCAGGATGGACTTGGTTACTACCTAAATGAAAGGAGCAATGCCCTTAGATCGCCAAAATTTTAGAGACAAGAGGATGCTTGTATTTTTACAAACAAAAATGTTATATTCTTTGGGAATGTCAGTGCAAATGCAATAATGTTCACAAAAGGCATTAAATTGAAGGTAGACGATAGTCACAATTAAGGCCTTAAGTACGATTGTCTTAAAATTATATTTAAAGTCCACTATACCCTCTTTTACTCCCCAACTTTTCCCCTATATGACCATAAAAGAATTAAAATCCATGCCGCTAATTCTTGTTTGATTCCAGGTTTATAGAGTTTCTGATATGGAGCTTGTAGGAGTTCTTCCGAGTGCTGAAGATGAGGTAAACGTTGCGTGCTTTCATCCTTTACCTGGAGGGGGTCTTGTATATGGAACCAAGGCAAGTAATTACTATTGAGTTTCATTCCCTAGGGACCTATATGTTTTATATAAACTTCTTATTTATATTCCAATGGTAAAATGTAGGAAGGCAAGCTGAGAATTCTTCAGTATGATGGCCCGCAGGATGGATGCCGCGCGACGGCAAATTCTTCCGTGGAGGAAAATATGCTCGTGGTATGTCTCTGGTTTTCTATCCTTTCACTATGTAGTTCTTAAAGTTTTTATAGTTTGCGTTCTTTTCTTTTTCTTTACTATTGGTAGGTCACATTCCTTTTAATTAGGCATAATCTATCATTAGTTGATAGTTCGACATACTAACCAAGTGCTAATTTGACCCTGATTCGTCGACCTGGTTGGTTTGGCCCTTCTAGGAATACATATTGATTGCATATTCAGAAGAATATGCCCAAATTTTAGGTTGCTGTTGGTATAATCTCGACTTGTTTATTGTAATCATGTTCTCTCTCTCTCTCTCTCTCTCTCTCTCTCTCTCTCTCTCTCTCTCTCTCTCTCTCTCTCTCTCTCTCTATTATGGAAGATCGGAAGATATAATATTTGGTTACTTAAATTTTCTACAGGTTTGAGCCAGATTGAAGAAAGTTTCCGAGAAGGCTTGTCGACAATCGACCAGGTTTTAATTTCTTCATTTGTAACCTTAGAAAACTTTTATATCTGATTACCCCTGGCCTCAATTGAACAGTGTATTTTTAAATCAAATTTAAGTTACATCTAGTTCTTGGCAATATCATGATTCACTGCCTCTTTGCATGCCCATTGTTGCGCTTATCTTTTATGTGGTTAGCGAAATTCCTATAATTTTTTTCTGCTGTGTTTTAGGTTTGCGATAGGTAATAATTGCATATTTGAAGATCTGCAGTGTTGCTTTGAATAAGTTTTACGTAAAAACTATTGGAGACCCTCTTACCTATGGTCCATTTTGAAATAGACCTTTTCTTATTTGAATTGTTTCAGTCAATTAAATTCTAAATTTTGTTGAATTCTTAGTGACTCCGTCAAATTTTATAGCTCTAACTATATTTGAGTTTAAAGAAGTGTGGATTTTCGTAAGTTAATGGTTACCATCAATTTTACTGTATTCCTCACAATTTAAATAGCTTAAATATTTTAAATGAGAATAAATGAAACTTAAAGCGCTACCAATAACAATTTTCTTTTGACAAGTTTTTAGGACTCACTCGAAAAAACCCCGGGACTATTCACTAATTTTAAGTCCCTAAGAAGCCGGAGGCTAAATTACCCTATTGTCAAACACCCATGGGGGTTTAAAAATTGCAAAACGGGCTATACGTGGAGGGTCTATTTTCAAAATGTGCTGTAGCGGCTTTTAAAAAGTGCATTATTATTACCTATTTTATTTTAGTTTAGTTTATTGTATGTAAGGGATGGATTGATCAAATTTTCATTGGGTGCATGAAAAGGACCAGCAAGGATTATGTGTTAACTTTTTCATAGGCTTTTTGTTTGTGGGACAACGAAAACTCGAATGTGTTTACTGTGTGATCTCATGTGTGACATGAGACTCTTTTGTATTTTCGTTTTGTTTTTTCTAATTTTATTCCCTCTCCTTTTTGTGGTCCTTTACTCCTAAAAGCTACTACTAAATAAAAGGAATCAATAATGGTGTATGCCCACACTCCAACCTATCTTGTTCTGATTATGGTGATTAATTTATTACTAAATTTAGGCCCATTTTGATTTATCCCCAAAGGTTCTTTGATACAATATCTGTTATTGGAATTTCATATGCTCTTCTTTCGTCCCAGAAAAATCCCTTCAATTGTAAGATCTCTTGAAGTGGAGAGTGATTTGAAGTGATAAAAAACAATGGCTGGACTTTTTTTAGCACACTTAGTTTGTAATTAGAATCATGAGTAGATTAGTCACTTTCATTATTGTGCCTTTTGTTATCATATATATGGTAGATTAGAATGAGTGCATAGCTTTGTTGTTGGTGTGTCTCCATTCGTAGAAGAAAAGTTGACTAATAATGGGTGGAGAGAGAGAGGGGGAGAGAGAGAAGGGTGTTGGCATGGGCTAGCGTCTTATTGCAGCATCGTGCGCAAAATTTTTTTGCGCATGAAGCTGTTTGTACATAATGTGCGAGTCTTTACGAGAAGAGAAAGGAGGGTAGTAGGTGGCTAGATAGAGAGAGAGAGAGAGAGAGAGAGAGAGAGATTCTACACATGGGGTTGTACGTAACGTGCCTCTCCTTATGAGTAGAGAGAGGAGGGTGGTAGGTGGTGGTAACATCATGAGTATTGTGGGGGAGGGGGGAGGGGGGGAGAGAGAGGGTGGCGGCATGGGATTGGCGCCTTATTGCGGTATTGTGTGCGAGATTTTTCTGCATACGGGGTTGTTCGTAAGTAATGTGTGGCTCTTGATGAGTATAGTACAGAGAGGATGGTGTTGGATGGCTAGAGAGAGATTTTGTGCATGGGGGTGTACATAACATGCATCTCCGTACAAGTAGCGAGGATGGTGGTAGGTGGCGGCAAACATCATGAGTATATGAGAGAGAAAGAGAGAGAGAGAGACAGAGAGAGATGAGATCTGGAATCAAGCTTAACTTGATTTTTAGAGTGAGAGGTCAATTTTAGCTCTTCTTTGGCCCAGCTTTTGCATATGCCCTTGCACTCCTGGTAGAAGTAGATTGTTCGGTCAGACTGTTGAAACTAGTGTTCTGCCATTGTAATTTTGCTGCATTGCATCTTAGCTTGAACACCTGAACCAAACTCCTCGCCATGTGCTCCTAAATCGAAGGACCGAACCCAACTCTACTCCAGAAGCACTTTTGCAGAAGCTCCAATCATGCTAAACTTGCATTTTTCTTCAATCTAGTTGTCCAAATAGGAGTAAAGAATGTAACATGGCAAAATTGTGTCAAATTTATTACTATTTGACCCGTGAGTTACGGGTACAGCCCGAATTTTTCGGGTGACTAATTCCAATTATTTATTATCTTAATTTAAGTCCTTATTGATTGTTATTTTGTCACATTATCATATGGTGTGAGGGACCAGTTAATTAATGTAGGGAAGGGACCACATTCACAATAGAGCTCCTCTTACACAGTTACTCACATGGCAACCATTATGCAGAGATCACAACAACAACATATTATTCTCAGCAATAGAGATGCAATTTGTATTTTGTGGACATGAGCCAAACACAAACTTGGATCCAACCTGAATCTGAGCAACTGGTCCCATCCACCAACCCATTCCGGTCGGTCGCGTCCGTTCGATCTTGTCGGTTCGAATAGACTGCTAGTTGCTGTTGTTGCTGCCGCCGCCGCCGCCGCCGCTGCTGCTGCTGCTGCTGCTTCTCGCGAAGAGAGGTGGATGGTGAGGGAGATACAGAGTGTTAGATAGGTGTTATATAGAGCCTTTTCTATCCTCGGAAATCGAATTATGGATTTAAAAAACAAACTCTAACTAGAAACTTCTGCTTCTATTATAGCGTGAAATTGTATTGTGAAATTTTTTGACGAAAGAGCTGTTTGTGATTCTTTCAATAGTTCTTGTCAAGCAGCATTTTTGCAGACTTTTCACTCACACAAAATAAAATAAAATAAAATGAAATGAAAGAGAAAAGAAGGGCCTTTGGTGAAACTAGAGCAATATGAAGCCAAATTGCCATCTTATCCTTAGGCTTCCATTCTCCCATCTAATGGGTTTGTGGGGCTCTCCTATCCTGCCAAAAAAACAGTTGTGTTTGGGTTTTTAAATAAGAAACCAGGATGAGTCTCTTTCATTGAAGGAATCCAAAGTGGGGGGGAGGTAAATTGCAAGAACCAATTGGGCCCATGTCTAAGAGAATTGCTCATGACTTTGTCAACAAAAAAAAAGAAAGAAAAAAGAAAAAAGAAGAAGATAAATGAATAAGGAAATTAGCAGGTTTGGTATCTGTCATTCCTGGGGTTGGTATCTTTCATTCCTGGGGTTGAAATGTGTGTTATCCTACTATTGGCTATACATCAAGGAAATATAGACTTATCATGGTAATAATGCATTGAAAAGTGTGCAACAAATTTGTTTGGTATCATCTTGGGGAGTGTTCCAGTTCCATTCCTTGGGAATTAATTTGACATAACAGAGAGGTGTTGCATCAGCATGCTGTCCTTTTGAGGCTCAGTTGTTGATATCTTTAGACTGTTTTGTTATTGTCTATGGCAGAGAAGAGGGTCAGGTGGTTAACAAACTTATGTAAAGGCTTAATTACATCCTATTAGGCTGTACTTTGCTGTTTTTCTTTTTTATTCGTTATACTGCACTATTTGCTCTTTGAAAGACACTTCTTAAAACTACCATTTTCTTATGAATCTCTAATTTTAGATTTATTTTCATTTGTTGCTCTGTACTATGTATTTTCCCTAAGACACCGTTATAGTATAGTTTTGGGGCAATCGCTTATATACCCCTTGAAAAGTTTTCAACTTTCTTATTTACCCCTCTTAGAAGATTAATATTAAAAATGCCTTTTTAACTTTCTATGTTATTTCAAATATACCAGTTAGAGTTAAATTCTGTTAGTGAACTGTTAGCAACAGCCGTTATTTCTGT
The DNA here is from genome assembly GCA_016920855.1 of Puya raimondii. Lineage (NCBI taxonomy): Eukaryota > Viridiplantae > Streptophyta > Magnoliopsida > Poales > Bromeliaceae > Puya > Puya raimondii. Next base: position 101,267,108 of record JABWPP010000050.1, on the reverse strand, counting down.
GAAATTATTATTTTATCCTTTTAAATGTACTATTCTACCGTCACCAATTTTTCTTACTTGCTCTTAAGTTAGGAACAAAAGAAGTATTTTGATTTTTTGTCGTTTAAAATACGCCCTTTTACCGTCACCAATTTTTCTTATTTGCCCTTAAGTTAGGGATAAAAGAGGTATTTTGATTTTTTTTAACTCCGGTAGAAAAATTTAACTCGGATTTAACCCGAGATAACTTAACGGATACTAACAGTGGTGTTATTTTTGAATAACGGAAAAATATACGATTATATTTGAAGCAAAAAAAAATAGGGGTACATTAGATGTTTCAGAAGTTTTTAGGTGTATATTAAGATATTATCCCTATAGTTTTCATTTCAATATCTACAGCACTATCAACAGATGTATTATTTTAAAAAGAAACTAAATAACTCCATTAAGATGCACTGGTTAGATAGTAGGAAATGTGCTTTTAAATGGAGCTAGTAGTTTCCATTTAAATTAACCCAAAAAAAAAATGATAGTTCAGTGGTGTTGTTGGAAGAAAAAAAAAAAAAAAAGGTGAAAAAGAACTCCCAAAGTAAAGTGGATTATAGAGTAATTAAGCCATTTATAAACTAACAAGTTTTATTCTTCTGTGGTATGAAGTATTGTATTTTTTCCTTTTTGTGGTTTCAGATTTGTTTTTTTTTTTTTATATATATAAGGATGTATAATTAAATATATATATATATATATATATATATTACTGAGTAATAAAGTGCTACATTTTATCATGCTAAGATTTGTAGTAAGATATTGTATTTTGTTACCTATTTAATGATTGACACCAAAATAAAACAAGATCCACAGAGTAGAGAGGGAGGTTTTGAATTTTTTCTTCTTCTTTTTTTCCCTGTTGATTGTGAGTTTAGTATTTGTCATCATTGTTATCATAAAAGGTTACACAAATATGACATGAAAAGTCTCAGGAGTAGGTCTTAGAAACCATCTGTGTTGTGAATGGCATTAAAATAGTTGATGAGAATTTCCTCCATGGGAGATGGATTAGTTGTGTTAATAGTTATGAATAGTTTGAAGTCAACTAAAACATTAACAATAATAAAAGAAAGTTTGTTATTTCATATATACTTAGAATAATAATATAATTTGGTTATGATTATTATCCAATATGAGACTTGTAATTCTAATCAGATTAGAATAAGTATTAAGATATTTCGTTAGGGGAGAAATACTTATCTAATCTTATCTCAAATCAACATACAGATATTTAGCGCAATTGGTTGATATCTCAAATTACTGATAATAATAATAATAGAAAGAAAAAAAAAACTGCAGGAGCCATTGTGAATTTTACTTTAGTGGATAATCACTAAAAATGATTGGTCTGCAGTAATAATTCCTGTCCTTGACTATTATAACAAAGGGTGGTCCAATAAAATATTATATATACTGTTATATTTATTTTTAGAGAAAATTACTGCTCTATTGTTATAAAGTTGCAAAATTTTATATATATCCTTCATTTCACATATATCCTTAAAAAAAATTATTTTTCTTTCTTACATATTCTTATTTTAAGGGTCTATCGGAAAGAGTTTTTTTTTTTTTTTTTTTTTTTTGAGAGAAAGGTAGCACGCTACCCGCTTCGTTTATTTTTAGAAATAAACTTAGCTAGAAATGTGAATCAACTAGGATTCGAACTCAAAACCTCAGGTACCAACCACCAAGCTCTTTGCCACTTACGCTGAAAGAGTTTGAGTTCTTATTTTACGGGTTTATTGGAAAGAGTTTGAGAGCATATTGGGAAAATAAAAAAAATTGGTTTTTAAGGGATAAATATAAGGCTAAATTACAGAAAATCTTCTTATAAATATCCTTGTTTTTACTTTTTTTCTAATTTTTAAAAATCTATATTTTATCACCTGAATATTTCAACCTGTTGCATTTAGCTCCCATCTGTCAGGATTTTATCACTATTCCATTCATTTCTTACAATTTATACCGAAAACGTCTTTCAAAATTACAGAAATATATTAAAAAACAAAACTTACTAATTAGATAAATTTAAACTAATTTGAATTAAAATTAAATCAAATTTTATTAACTTTTTAATAAAAATTATAGTGTATTTTCAAATTTTTGATTTTTCTATCCAACATTTCAATTTTGTTTGATCTGAATCGGTTAAAAATTTATAGTTGCGAGAACCGCATGAAATATACTAATTAAACAAATTGATACACCGGATAGTAAAATCAAAACTTTCAAAAGTTGGATAGCCATATTAAAACTGTCCATAGTTCATGTAAGTCCAGCACATTAGTGATTCTATTTCTGATTTCAGCTGTCAGTCATTCTACTAAAATATTTAGCAAATAAATAAGATTATGACACTTGTTTACAAGATTTGAACATAATTATTTCTTAGTTAATATTATTATTTAAATAAAATACATTATCTAACTTTTTTTTTTTTGAGAGAGAAAGGTAGCACGCTACCCGCTTCGTTTATTTCTTTTGAAAATAAACTTAGCTGGAAATGTGAATCAACTAGGATTCGAACTCGGGACTTCGGATACCAACCACCAAGCCCTTTGCCAGCCACTTGCGCTAGGGACGGTCGGTTAGAGATTCTATTTTTGATTTCAGCTACCAGTCATTCTACTAAAATATTTAGCAAATAAATGAGATTATGACACTTGTATACAAGATTTTACCCGCTTCGTTTATTTTTTTGAAAAATAAACTTAGCTGGAAATGTGAATCAACTAGGATTCGAACTCGAGACCTCGAATACCAACCACCAAACCCTTTGCCACTTGCGCTAGGGACTGTCGGTTACATTATCTAACAAACATTACTAGATCTTACAGCAGAAAAGCAAAGTTACTGCCACTTCAGTCAAAGGAGAAGAAAAACAGTTTACTTCCCCTGTAAAAAGATGTTGTTATGTATGTGTGTATGAGTGTGTCAGCAGCCCCACCCACCCCCTTCTTTAATTCTCTCACTCTTATGTGAGTTTCTCTTTCTTCTGACTTGGGATGGAAACAGAGGGGGGAGGAAAGTGTGAGGAGTCACACATCTTGCTGCCTAAATTTTATCACCATACTTAAATGGAAAAAAAGGGTGGATACTTTGCAGTGACAAGGAGAATCCACTAGATCATTTCCACCACATCATCATCCATGAACCTCATGAATAAAATTTTAACAGAAATAATTTAATTTAATCTAATCGAAAAAATTTATGGCACTGATAACTAAACTAAACTAAACTCTTTCCGGTGATTAAAGATTGTCATTGTTGTTTATATGGCTATTTTTCTGCAAGGTGATTTACGATCGAGGCACACGAAGTACCAAATCTAAACCATAATTAGCTGTAAATAAGTAATTCTTCTTTGTATTCAGTACTTTTCGTACTATCAAATAATTTTATTATTATCATAAATTACGACTAATCTTGTAAATCTGATTATGAAATAATTATGGACTCATTTATGCCACAGCGTGACAATCAAAAATAGTTAAATTTATACGTCAACTCAAGTGATATACTGAATATCTTAACAACTTATTTTAGGAGTTAGATTACCTCATATAGATTTTTAGTACTAATAAAAAAGAACGATAATAGTAATAAAACTAGCATGAAAAAATGAACCTCTGAGTGATTATATTAGAATTGAGCTCCTATACTTTTAAAAGTATAAGTCATTGGAGCTTGTAGGTTTTCGGCCCTTGGATGAAGGAATGTGCGGCTAGGATGATAGCGGCCCTCTAGAGTTTAGTGAGAGGTTGGTGAAGTAGCATAATCTAAGAAATAAAATTGGTCAAAGGAATAGGTCTAACGGTGAGAAACTTACAAGCGCCAACTGTTTGGTGCTTTTAAAAGCACCATGGCCGGACTCGGTTATATTAATATTACTCATTAATATTTTTACTGGTTGAGAAAGCTGTTTATGACTTGGCAGACCAAGTGTAGCCGGGAATAACAAATTAAACAATCCGGTCTCACAAGCATGGAGCAGCATTGAGGGCATTTCCCTTCTCCACACGAGATTCTCCCTCTCCCCTCTCTTATTTATTTATTGTGCCCTTCTCTCCTCTCCCACATTCCCCACCCCCTCCATAAAAACTACACCTACGAAGAAGACGACGAAGAAGAGAGAGAGAGAGAGAGAGAGAGAGAGAGAGATCTAGAGAGAGAGAGAGAGAGGAAGGAGAGATCATGGGGCAAGTGGTGGGGAGGTGCAGGGAGCTGCAGTCGAAGGTGAGAGAATTGGAGGGGGAGAGGGAGGGGGCGAGGCGGGCGAGGGAGGCGGAGGCGCGGGCGTTCGCGGGGCGGGAGGAGGACTGGCGGCGCGAGCGGCGGCGGCTGCTCCTGGATGCGGCGCGGCTGCGCAGCCGCATCAAGGAGCTGCAGGAGGAGGAAAAGAAGACAACCAGTCCTAAAGCGCAAGAAGAAGAAGGAATACAAAAAAGGATGAGAGAAGAAGAAGAAGAGCAGCGGCAGCAGCAGCGGCGGCGGCAGCTGGAGGTGGTGGAGAGGATGAAGGAGGAGCAGCGGAGGAGGGAGGAGGCCGTCGAGAAGTGGAAGCAGCTCTACCTCGCCATTAAAGCCGAGCTTGATGATCTCATCCAGAGAACCCATCACCAAGGTATCAACTTCAACTTCTTCTTCTTCTTCTTCTTCTTCTTCTTCTTCTTCTTCTTCTTCTTCTTTTCTTTTGGTGGTTGTGGAGCTGCTGACTTGCATTTTTACTGCTCCTCTGATCCTCTGACAACGAGGATCCAGAAAATTTTGGTGAACTTACTCATCTAAACTATGAACTATTTTGATCAGACAATTTAATCTTTTAATTTTTTAATTTGTTTGATCTGAGTAGTTCGATAGTATTTTGACTTTAAAATTTTGAGTTAACTAGTTATCTTAATGAATTTATAATTATAAAAATTACGAAAAATATACTAACTAAATATGTAAAGATAAATGACGCATTCAAGTGACTGACTCAAATCAAACAAAGAAATGTTGGATCGTAAAATCAAAGTTTTAAAAGATTGGGTAGCTAACTCAAAATGATTGATAGTTCAGATAAATTTTGTACGTTTTTTTATCTTTTTATAATTTATTTATGACTCGGAATGCTCCAGTATAATTTAGTTAACTAAATAGGTGATGTACTATTGATGAGACAGTACCCTAATTGATGACGTGACAATGATTAAAATATTATATTACAGTCGTATCAGCAATATCTTACCGTTCGATCAATTAAGGTAAAATGTGAGATTTGATTGTAATATTCTATAAATTGTGTCAGAAACTGAATAAAAATTAAAGTTTGAAAATCAAAGTGCCGCTTATCTTGTAGTTCTAGTACCAAATGTGTAATTTAACTATTTTTTTGTTAAGGTAAAAATGTGTGAACATTATTAAAACTATACGGAATTTTGAAATAAGTACATAAACTTTACACATTTTGATTTAAGTACTTGCTATTATTATTTATTGTTTTGGTACGTGTAAATTAGAATTTAATGATATTTTGACTTTAGTACGTTGCTAAGCCAAGGGTGATGACCTCATCACCAAGATAAAGGAGATTTTTTTTTTAGTTATTTATTATTTTAGGTAAAAATGTACGAAAATTATTTGAATTATTCTGCATTTTGAAACAGGAATTTAAATCTTGCAATTTTGACTTTTTCTACGTAATCTTATATAGTTTGTTGGATTTACTATGTACTAATGAATCTACAATTTAATGATATTTTTTGATATTTTGTATAAAATATTTAGTAAAGGCATAAATATATTTACTTCTATGTGATGAAATATTTTTTAAGTCTTTTAATAAAACCTAAAAATATAAATAGAATAAAAAAAAAATATGTTAATAAATTTTTATTTTCAAAAATAAAATAAAAATTTTGTAAATTTGATTTGTTATTTCAAAAAAAACACGATAATTTAACATTTCATCCCATGCTTATTTAAAAGTACTTATAATTAATTTTCCATAATATTAATATAGAAGGATTTTCTTAAAAAATATATATCAATGATAAATAAGTTAATTGCTAATATTGGGTGTTATATATTTAGTCAAAATAGAGAGAATATTAGTTATTTGTTTTGGGTGGCTATTCGATTAAAACCACTAATAAATATTAGAAATAAAATTGTAAAAATTTAAAGTAAAATCTTGGACAAATGTTGGAAAATATTGTAATCGTAAAGAAAAAAAAAGTTACAACTGTGATGGACAATTAAGATTGAACCTTTAATTTTATTTTGTAAATAACACAAAACAGAAGAGCCCAACTAAAGATCTCAAACTATATGACTTAAATTAAATTAAATAATTGTCACCATTACGTTACATATATTTACATTAAGGGCGCCAATTTCCAAAAGGAAAAAAACAAGGAAAAGCACACGGCTTTTGCGAACGACTTCAAATGATGCTGTTTCCTAACCGTGACAAATTTTCTAGCATATATTAATGAATATATGATCAAAAAAATACTTTATATATATATTTATATATATATAGAGTTGAGCTAAAATACTATCTATAACAAACGGACACTTTTGTCACTCATTTATTTTCGATGATGAAGCTTCCAAATCGACGATCGGTATCGTTGAAAATGATCTAGAGCATTTAAAGTATCTAGAAACTAAATTTCATACTTTTTCAATATTATTCTTGTCCATCAAGTGGACATAAAAATAGATGGATATATATATATATATATATATATATATATATATATATATAGAGCTAGGCTGGTATACTATCGGTAGCACGGAGGCCTCCGTGCTACCAAGTTGTTTTCGATGATGCGGCTTCCAAATCGACGATCGGCTCCGCTAGACTTGATCTACATTATTAAAAGTGTTTGGAAACTAAATTTCATAATTTTTTGACATTATTTGGCTAGTGATCAAAGGGTCTAAAAATTGACAATTTCAATGGTAGATGAGATACGTTTGTGAGTTTAACGGTGTAAAACAATCCAAATCTGATGAAATTTTTATAGAAAATTCTTTGAACTATTTAGAGTAAGATCAGTATCTCTGATCTTAAATTTAAGTCTTTTATCATCATTTTTTATGAGATTTTTATTTTCAGCCGTTCATTTTTTGACTACTCGTTTGATAGGTAAATGATATCGAAAAATTATGAAATTTAGTTTCCAAACACTTTCAATAGTGTAGATCAAGTCTAGCGGAGCCGATCGTCGATTTGGAAGCCGCATCATCGAAAACAACGTGGTAGCACGGAGACCTCCGTGCTACCGATAGTATACCAGCCTAGCTCTAGCTCTATATATATATATATATATATATATATATATATATATATATATATATATATATATATATATATTCCACAACATAAGAGGGGAAATGATTTCAACAACATTAATATGTAGGGGGACCAGATGGTATTCAGTAGTACTATCCTTATATGACTTTGTCCTTATCTTGTAGTGCTTTAACTACACTTATAGCTACCAATCTGAGGAGAAGTGTGTGTTGTTATTATTATTATTTTTACTTTTTACCAAATGGATCTAAATTTTTTTAACTAATTTACTTAGGGTAAATTGCACATTTGTTCACAAACTATGAGGCAGGTGACACTTTGGTTTTCGAATTTTAATGTGTTGTAATTTTTTACTCGAGCTTTCAGAATTATTGCAGTCGAGTTTCACAATCTAATTTAGTTGACTAAATATTGACGTATTGCTGATGTAATAGTGATGTGGCATCTTAATTATTGCGCATAATCAATCACAATAATGCTACTTCACTTTTATATCAACGATGCGTCAATATTTAGTCAGCTAAATTGAGTTGTGAGATTTGATTGTAATAATTTTGAAAATTCAAATCAGAAATCGTAATAAATTATAGTTTGAGAATAAAAGTGCCTTCCGCCTCATAGTTTGAGGACCAAACGTGCAATTTATCCTTTACTTTATTAATTTTTCTAGATTTGAAACCATTGAGTTGTGGGGTTCATTAAAAGGACTCGAAACTAATCCAAAAGTTTAAGCTTATAAGTGGAGATACCTTCATGTTATATATAGGCTGAAATTCTTTCCATTATCTAGTATTAAATATTATTCTAAGGAGGGTAGTGATATGATTGGAGTTATTTTTAGGTAAACTTTAATTTGCTCTCACTTGATTTAGCTCATTTTCATTTTCTCATTCTGTAATATAAAAAATTATCTTTAAATATCCCGAGGTTTAGCTCAATTTTACTTTGTCATCTTGTGGTTTAAAAATTTGCACTTAACTATCATATCATTATTTTTAAAAAAAATACTTTGCTACTCTATTTGATAGTTTATTTTTTGATAAAATTAAAGATAAAATCACAGAATAGTTAAGTGCAGTTTTTTGAATCACAGGTAATAAAGTAAAAAATGAACTAAACTACAGGAGGACAAATTAAAGTATATCCTTATTTTTACTAATTGTATATTACATTTATTGAGTGAACGGTAACAATGATTCAATGAACTGATTTGTGAATAGTAAATTCTAATCTACTAGTGGTCCAACCACAATGTCACTTGTGAACCTTACTCATTAAGTAAGAGATGTTGGGTATTTTACTATTTTCTCAGCTATCAAATAACCTTTTAAATCATCAAGAGCTCTTTCAAATTTTTGGGACTTAGAGAGAGTTGGGGGACCATTTAGAGTGTGACGTAATTAATACATTGTTCTTCCTCCACTTGGTGTTTATTTCATATACTTTTATATCTCTCATTAAAAGTATCCGTAAAAACGTACAATGTACCGCTAATAGTCTCGTTGTTATGGGTCGTAAAACACCTCCCTTGTAAGGGAGAGTTCGCAGGCTCAATTCTGCTTGGGCACTTGCTTTAGCAGGTAACGAAAAGAACTCTGCTAAAGGTGTGAAGCAATTAGGCTTCGAAAATGAGATATCTGATACCAATTATCAGGTCTTTAGCCAATTGCGCTAGATATGGTCGGTAAGACACAATAATATTAATAACTTTTTTTTTAGGGATAACTTCAAATATCACCCATGTGGTTTCGTGCTTTCTCACTTTAGTGCCCTGTGGTTTAAAACGTATCATTTTAGTACCCTGTAATTTGGTTATTCTCTTTTTTTGTTATCTTTTTGTTAATTTTTTCGTTAAATTATACAGAAAAAACTTTAAATATCCCACCTATGGTTTATCGAATATTCACTTTACTATCCTGTAGTTTTAATTTTCTCATTAATTTAACGAAAAAATTAACGAAAAGATAACAAAAAGAGAATAACCAAACCACATGGTACTAAAGTAATACGTTTTAAACCACAGGATACTAAAGTGAGAAAGCACGAAACCACAGGGGTGGTATTTGAAGTTATCCCTTTTTTTTAACAGTTTAACAATCAATAGCATCAAATTTTGACAAACAGAAAGAAAATCAGAAGCCAAGAGTAGTAATAAATGGTTAGAATATTAGACAATTAAACTTTATAATCTTTTTCATGTTGATGCATCCACTTCAAAAGGTACAATGAAATGTACTACATTTCAGATAGATTCCATGTGTTTTTCACCTCTCTGTGCATGCAATCATTCACTCATTCATTGAAGCATAACTAAAATTACTTCCTAACTTTGACAGGGGAGAGATTCTGCTGGGGAGCAGCAGAACAACAAGAAGGGATGATAGAAGCACTGCAGAGGGAGCTAAAAGCCAGAGAGGAGACAGTGGAATCACTCAGGCTTAAGATATCATCAATGGAGAAAGAAGGGGTGAGAAGGGACAGGGAGATTGATATTCTCAGGCAGAGCCTGAGAATTCTCAGCTACAGCAAAAGGAACAACAGAGGCATTAGAAGGTCTCTTTCCAGGGGCCTACGCATGTGAAAAGAAAAGAAGGGAACCAAAAAAAAAAAAAAAGGAAGGGGAAGAAGTGCTTCTGAGGCCTAGTTTTGAATTTGTGTTCTTCTGATGCAACTGTTTTGATACTGTCATGTCTCTGAAAAATCCGATTGTTTTGAAGCTCTGCTCCTCGAACGAAAAAATACTTTTGACACCCCACATACAGCCTTTCGTAGACTGTTGGTGTGCCGGTCATCCCATCTCACACTTTGAACTGCATGCACGAACTAATCAAAGCCATCCAGATTATCGATGGTTCATAAGTGCAGCATTTTGGGACTAAACCTTGCAATAGGGATAATCGGGGGGATGTTTCTCTGGTCCTGCTATCGCTTATTCCGTAACATTGGAGGAGCAGAGCTTTAAAGCACTTTCGAATTTTTCATGAAGGCCCTGAAAATATCAAATCAGTTGAATTTGGAGAATGCATTTCCGAACTTCGTCTAAGAGATCAACACTATATATGTATTTGTGTGGTCACTACATTTCTATAGATTATTAGAGAAGAATATGGAAGGTTTAGCATTTCATGATATTGTAGAATGAAGCAAATAAGCTATGAGCCAGCACTGTGTAGTAGAAAAACTTTCTTATTGATTAATCATCATGCAAGGAACATGTTTCATGGAGCCAAAGCAAAGAAAAAAAAAGAAAAAAATAATAATTCAGAAATTGTATCATAGCTGCACCAAGCCACTTTGCTTTTGTTTATATCATCACTATAAACATTTAATAGGTTACGAATCCCACAGTAATTTAATGTGTTCTACGACATTTAAACGATGTGGCTCTTGCTTTACCGTTGATTACTGAGACTACTTATACCTTAAAAGTAGGTTTTTAAACACCTCATAATGTTTTGTACGTAAGCATTTTAGATAGTATAGATAATAGATTACATATATCAGATTAGATTTTTTTTTTCTTAATTTAAAGACATAAATCACTAAATATTAGTTGTGGTGCGTGACATATACAGATACAACATCTAATGGGCCGGGGCATTAAGGTGTGTTATTCTCTTTGGGCCTCAAATTGTGGTTGGGGGCCCAGCCCTTTATACCTAATAATAGAATTACTTACTTTTATATTATTTTCGGTGACGGGTTGTCTAAATCGATGATCGACTTCATTAAACATAATCTACATAATTGAAAATATGTAGAAATCAAATTTTATGATTTTTCTACATCATTTACTAAGTGAATGAGTAGTCTTAAAATAAATAGTTAAAAATAAAAATATATTAAAAATAATGAAACAAGACTTCAATTTCAACACAGAAGCACTAATCTTGCTCTAAATACTGGGAAAAAAATTATTCAAATTTTTACCTGATTTAAATTGTTTCTAACTGTTAAATTTATAAACAAGTCACTTCAGTCATTAAATTAGTCAATTTGGATACCTTTCAACCACTAGCAAAATCATGCCAAAAAATCATAAAGTTTGGTTTCTAGATACTCTCAATAGTATAAATTATATCTTACAGACACGACCGTCAATTCAGATGTCGTATCACCAAAAATAATTTGGAAGAACGAAAGCCTTCGTGCTTCCGAAAGTGCTTTAACTGGACACGATTATTTACATAATCTCCCTAAATTTAAGTTCAACACTAATTGATTTCATTACAGTATACAGCTTAACTAGTATAACAATTAAAAGAGTAACAATCACTCCTCCCTTCTCCCCTGTATTCTAACATCTGTTGCTTAAAGAGTTCAACTTTATTCAGACAAATTGACACCTATAAATCCTCAATTGTACAAAAGCAATGAGGAGACTTGATTGTTATATCTACTAAACAATAATAAATCCTAAATTCCTAAATTTGTCACCCTTTCAATACAATTCAGAAGATCTGTCTGTAATGTACAACAACAAAACTGATTAATGGAATGTGGAAGTACATAAATCCAGTTGTACAAGATCTATTTTCACTGTTTTACAGCCAATAAGAACATCAAAATTATATACCATATCATTCGAGAAAATCGCTTCTCCGATTCCCATCTCGACGTGTGAAGAAGCAGTTCTAGCTCTTACTATGCACTAAAATGGTTAATGTCTCATCTCCAACTCCTAAGAATAAGGGGTTGCTAATGTAATACTCAAATGCATCAAAAAATCAATGTGAGAAAGAGAGAGAGAGAGAGAGAGAGAGAGAGAGAGAGAGAGAGAGAGAGAGAGAGAGAGAGAGAGAGAGAGCAACAAACTTATCCTCTCTCATCACCAACCCAATTGTTCTTCTCCTTTGGACCTGTTGGCCCTTCCTCCCCGTACAACTCCGTCGGAAGCTTATTAAACAACCTCTCCATCTTGTACCTAAGATTGAAAGGAAAGTAGCTAAGTATCTTCTCAAGCTCTGTTCTCGAATTGTACACGATCTTCGGCCCCCACTCTCGCATAAACTGCAACCAACAAGGCTCATCTATAACATTTCGAAGGTACTCAGCGGCGACAATTCGATACTTAACACTCGAATCCACGGAAAGATTACTCCGAACTGCATCATTCCTTATACCGATTCCGAGCTTTCGAGACCCTTGTAGGTAATCGCCGCGGTGCGGGAAACTAGCATGCCCACTCTTCGATGAATACACAACAGCTTTGTTTCCTTCAACATACTCCAAGTTAGAGGCATCCACCCACACCCCTCCACTGTGTTGTGAGAAGTATAAACTCCATAGCTCACCCGATAAATTACTTATTCTCAAAGTGAAGTGTTCCCAATCACCTACATGTTGCCCAATCTTGCCTAAAGGAAAATTCATAACGCCGATCTTTAGGGTCGCAGGGCCATTGAAGGGGCAAAACACCCACATCGCGATATCGGTAAAAGTACCGCCTAAAGCGGGCTTAACATGAACATAAAGCTCCGCACTTTCGAGGTCTCCGAGTTTAAGATAAGTACTCCGATCATCATTGGGTAAATCTATCCAGTATTCTCCATCATTATCCCCACCTCGAGGGAGGTTTGTGCCATCACGTTCGATGGCCTCTCCTTTTGTCTCCTCCCCTTTCTTATGAAGAGTAGCTCCATTCTTGAAGAACCACGAAACCGACGAAGGTAAGTAAAGCTCTTTAGGGTGGAAGAACACGGTCGGACCGTAATGCTTGATCAATGAATTGATTTGGTCGAGTTTAGGCATCGCGGATAGATCCAAGTGAATGTTCTTTAAGCAAGCAATTGTTAGGTCATCTTCAGAAGTACTACATGAGAATGATCCTATCGGGACACCTTTCGCCCACATTCCTCTTTCGGAAGGTCTCGTGCTCCATACTCGAAAAGGGAGGTCGGAAGACACCGATTGAACACTAAGGATCAAACTGTGATCTTCACATTTATCAGTGAGATCAGATCGAACACATCTGACTTCATCGAGCGAGGGCTTATTTGGTTCTCTCGTGACCAAAAAGCCCGCGGCTTTATAGCCTTCTTGAGGACAAGGGAGCCAAAAATAGCCGCTTTCTCCCTCATAGTTATCTTCTTGCAAACCATTTGAACTCCAAACAAGTGTGTAGTCCTGGGGTCTCTGCAGCGCCGGTAGATCTACTTCTTTCGAGGAAAAAGTTTCTCTAGCGACAAGAACGAAACCATGCAAAAGTCGGTCATTTCGTTGGCCGTAATGACCAAGGACGAAGAATCCTTCGGGTATTTCGATCGGTTTGTACAATACAGCTCCTTTGCTCTCCTGCTTCGACGAGCGGTAGCTCCAAACGCGCTCAAACTTCGTTATTTGAACAACTTCAAGATCGCCAATGCATATCATTCCTTGGGCAAAGCCCCCCCCTAAGATGGGTGCATTGATTTTTTTAGCTTTCTAGTTCTATAGTTCTCTAATATCAAATATTTTAATATGTGCAAATTTTATATATAGACATGTCCAACCAGATGTTTAGTAGCATTTAATTCCTTTCTAATTTCTAATTAGGGAATACACTTTTGGTCCTCAAACTATGAGGTGCATGACATTTTAGTCCTTAAACTTTAATGATTATAATTTATGACTCGAACTATGAGGTGCGTGACACTTTAGTCCTCAAACTTTAATTAGCTGTAATTTCTGACTCGAACTATATGGCCTGTGATATTTTAGTCCTCGAACTTTTTAAATTGTTACATTCAAATCCCACAACTCAATTGTTTTGAATAATTATTGATCAACTACTAATATCAAAGTAATATAGAATTTTAATCATTATTGCATCATCAAGTAAAATATTGCTACAATTCAGAAAATTCGACGACTAAAATGTCGCATACCTCAAAGTTTGAGCTAGAAATTACAACTAATTAAAGTTTGAGGACTGAAGTGTCACGCGCCTCAGTTCGAGCTAAAAATTGCAACAAATTAAAGTTCGAGAACTAAAGTGTCACGAGCCTCACAGTTTGAGGACCAAAAGTGTAATTTATCCTTCTAATTATTATTATTTTAAAAATTTTGCATGTTTTTTGCTTGTTATTAAAATCCCTCTATAACCGAGTGGAAGTGTCAAGTACAAATGATCGAAGCTTTATTTTTTAGTAGCTTAAGTTTTTTTTTTTCTTTTAATAACAATAATACCATTTGATTTCAATACCTATAAACCTAAAATCTAATCCTCTAATCATTCACCTCTCCAAAGAGTAAATTAGATATTAAAAAACAAACAAAAAAATGCCCAAGAAATTCTACACGATTGAACCAAAAAGAATCACGTGATCATCAAAAATATAATGCAAAATTGGTCAAATACTAAGCTATAAAGCAAATCAAAAGGAAAACTAATTAAAATTCCCAGTAACTACTTCAAATTTTGAATCGGAAAAATCGCACCTCGAGGCCACTGCGGGATCGGGGAGGGGAGGGAGAAGGGCTCGGGCTCGCGAAGCGGGGGATTCGAGGAGCACCCTTCTCGCCCCTCCCACAAGCACCTCCACCAATCCATCTCCGCCCTATCGAAACCCTAATTTCTCGGCGCGCCCCCGATTCGATCCCTCCCCGATCGAGGGTTTCGACATTGGCGACGCCGCATGGATTCGGAGCTTCATTAATGGCGATGGCGATGGCGATGGCGACGGTGGGGTGGGGGATTAGGGAGTAAATTATTAACATGGGTTAGGGGATTGGATTTATACACGAAGCCGAAAAAAGGTGCGAGAATCGAGGAAAGGGTACGATGCACAAAATTTTATTTAAATTCGAATCAGTGGATTTATTTGTTGCTGAATGGATATGGTTCTGTATATACATGTGAAAAACAAAAATCCGAAAGAGTTGGGTTCAGATATGATTTTTTTTTTTTTTTTTTTTTTGTATCCGACCCAAATCTGGATAGATTTTATGTTATAAGAACCATATGAATATTTGATCTTAGATTTAAATTTATATTTTAATATTATATATTGTGAAATATAGTAAAGAGAAATAATTATTATTAGTTCGGGTTGTCTGATTTGGATTCAGTAGTTGTTGGGTTTTTGGTCGGATTCGGTTTTGAATATGGGTTTTCAAAACCCAACGGATTCGGATTCGGATTTCGAGTTATTGATTTGATTGGCAGGTTTGGATTCGAGTTTCTAAAAAAATATTCCGAATCCGATCCGTTGACATCTCTAGGCAAGATTAGAGTAATGCTACCCATAAAGTATATGTGTAAATTTTACACCCTAGCTTTTTTTCGGTCAACATTATTAGCTCACTTGTCTTCTTAATTATTTTTTAAAACTAAAACTCCAAATAACCATATAAATAGCATTTTTTTTAAGTTATTATCAACCGTACTTATTGCAGTTAGCTAAGACCTTAATAATTGATATATGAGGTCCTGAGTTTAAAACATAATCTCTTCGCAAATCTAGTTGAGTTTATTTTTTACAAATGAATGAAACATATAGTTTACTGCCTTTCTATCACAAACCAAAAAAAAAAAAAAAAAAAAAAAAAAAAGGAAAAACATATTCCTAGTTATTATACAGGTTTATTATTTTATATGACATTCAAAAGGCATGCATACCAAAAACATATTCCTAGTTATTTTTTCAATTCTTGAAGATTAATCTTACTATTCCCAAAAAATTTGAGTTGCATCGCTTTAAATTGCATATGGCCATAAGAATTAGATACAAATAAAATTGGTGCATCTTTATCTGCACGCATCTCCAATTATATGATTTATATGATCGCACCAAACCAAACATCTCCTGAAATTTACATGCATTTAACACTTATTTCTCACAAATTAAATAATAGCCCTTTCCTATCAAATATTGACATTACTTGATGACTACAGACCGTTTGACATTAAGGCAAATCTAACACTGATAAGCAAAATAAAACCGTGACAAAAGCATGAACAAATATGCTTTTTCATTTTGCAGTGAAATCACAAATCATTACAATATATTGAACGTGATATTACGTACGAAAACAAACATAATATTTTTCGATCATAGTACATTCCTCACCACGCATTGCAATCCCAAACCGAGCCTTAGTAATAATAGAGATTTAAATCTTAAAATTTGTTACAAATAGATTCCTCAGATGGTATAAAACGCATTAGCCCAATTGGATTTTGTAAACGAGGTCTGAGAATTGCTCGGGAAAAAAAAAAAACTGTTTAATCGCTCCCAAATTATTATTAGTAGTAGTAGCAGTAGCAGTAGCAGTAGAAGTAGAAGTAGTAGTAACAATAATAATAATCATCATCAAAGGACTTTGTAATTGCCCGGGAAAAGAAAAGGCTAAACAACTGCAAGATAAAATGATGATGAGTAAACTTCTCAAAAACTGCAATGCGGTTACTCACCTTTTCATAAACTGCATTTTCTGTCAAAATTGGTACCAATGATGAGTAAACACATTGCAACTAAGATTTTGAGTAAAACACTCAGAAGATCAAATTGCAATTTGTCGAGAGTTCAAGGACTACTACTACAACAAATTAAAATTCCAGAAAAACTGAGCAATTTTCTATTGGTACTGGGACTGAATTGATAAAAGTAGACAGAAATATCTAAGGAAAATGCAGATCAAAACATGTGGAATTCACTAATATCCTGCGCAGATAAGTTATACGCTATGGTGAGTTAAATTGGATTTACAAGAAAAACCGGCACCATATTTCCAAATCATCAAATCCTATACGAGACCTGTATTAAGGCTGTTGCAAGCTCTTGGCGCCAGTGTTTAGTTCCGACAGCAAAGGAGTTAGCTCTCCTTTCTGGTAAAGTTTAACAGTATCTGCAGCAAACAAGTTCATTAAAAAAGACATCAGATTAATGTCTCAGCCTTTCTCTTTAGATATATCAGAAGTGTAATATAGTTTTTCTATTCTTTTCGGTAATTCTCTACTGAACTTTTTGTGCTCTGAGTTTTCCTTACTTCAGTCTAGCGAAATTTCCAGGAGATGGATACAAGGCACGCCAGGACAAAGCCTATGCATTTTTAAATAGAATACTCTTTCTAACCATTAGTCCATTAACAAGTTCCTGGACCATTTCACAGTATTAATTCGAATAATTATCCATCAAATTATTAGAAATTCCTGCATTAAAAATTACTGGCGAGAGAGGAATCTATCCTTTCTAGAGTGAACTGTGTTGCCTAGATAAAAAAATAAAGGGAAATATATTGTTACCTGTACAACCACCAATGTGCTTTCCCCCTGCATATATGAGAAATAAAGTAATTAGTAGATTTTAAAATAAACGATAATTATATTAATGTCGAGTTAGAGCAATGCTGACTATGAGACCATATAGTCCGTCGATATATAGGATCGCGCACACATAGAAGTACTACTTTGCAAGCCCATAAGTAATAGAATTATGTATATTTTGGCAGTTGATAAATTAAGTCAATTGTATCAATAAGAGATATAATTTATTAAAGACAATTAAAAATTTTAATTTAAAATTTTTAACATGACGTATTGAAAGGGATTCAGAAGTTGGAGGGGTAAACTTGTAATTTTATATAACATGCAAGATTACTTGTCTTCAGTAATCCAAGATACACCCCAACCCCCTCGGTAATATTTTCGGTGTAATCTTACACCTTTTGTAATGCTGCAATACCGAACAGATTGCATACCGGATGAACAAAACGCATTAATCCTGGCAGGATTGCCTGTAATCCTGCCAGGATAACCCGAACCAAACGCACCCTAAAAGTTATCTTGACAATTTTATGTAAACTATTAACAACCAAAAATTTATTTATAAATGAACAAGACGCTTCAAATAAAACAAAAGAAGTATGAGTTTTGCAGTAATCAATTAGTTCTGGATTTACATATATCTTAACAAATCAAATGCATTTCACTAAATATATCCCAACTAGAGACGCAAATTGGTAAGTAATATAGCTCAAAGAGAGAATTAGAATTCATCACAAAGATCGAGGGTAAAGAAGTCTTGCATACCTATAAAAACATTTGGAACGGTAGATTGTCCTGTCAGTCTTTCCAACACCTTTTGTAGCTGTGGCCCTTGAGGACCTGAGAGTAAATTTGAATATTTCAACTTCGACATTGTTATGGATATTTAGAGGACAACATTTTCACAGAGATATCACCATATCATCAAAGAAAGTGCAAAGTTCTCTTAAAATAGCACTTATCAACACTATATTGAATATTCTCAAACAGATCTTAAATAATAGACTAGTGAAAAACCTAGGAGGCTTAATTGTGGATGCTGAGGGCAGAACTTGCTGTAAGGATGCTTTTCTTCACAAAAAGATTAAAAATCATATTATTTGCGCCTCTTTATCTCATCCATACATGGAGGCCTTCTGCCAACAAGCACGATAGATTATGAAGTTAGCATCATTTGGTGGTGGTGGTGGCGGTGTTGTTGTTTTCCTACTTTTTTAAGAAAAAAAGCAGGAAAGTTTGCGACCTCGTCAATTCTTTCTGTTCCTCTATCTTGTTTATTCAACTTGTACTTTTACCACTTACTAGCTTGAAAGCGACATTACTAAGACAAATTTGTACTTCCTCCAACAATCCCTTAAAATTTCAATCACACATTTCACATGGTATTTGGTTTGGATCCAATCTGACACGAAAAGAAGAGCCTATTGCGGATCTTTGGCTGGAAGACTCGAGAATTTGTTTTTTGTTTTTTTTTGTGTTCAGTAATATGATGGAAGGAACTACATATTACCCTCAAAAGCAAGGTGGATAAGTGGAAAATGAAGATGAAGAAGTCTAACTTCTATTTCTAACTTTTCTTCTTTTTCTATCTCGTGGTTACATACAACTGTTGCCTTAATCAATACAGGTTTTCCTCAAAGAGTCAAAGTACGCACAATCCACTTCTCTTCTTACATGTGAAAGCGTCAGTGCCTACGGACTGAACAAAATAGTCTGAAAAGCCGCTTGAAATGACACCACAGTCACAAAAGGAAGCATATTAAGTAGGGCTTATTCTCTTAGAAGTAAAGGCGTGATTAGGACATTGATATAATTTACTAAGGGTAACATAAGGAGATATACTCAACTATATGATTAGCAATATGTTGGGATATAGCAAGAGAAAAGAAACCAAAAGAAACCATTTTATGCCATTTAAAGCAGGATGTGTCCAGAGTGGAAGGGGGCAACTACATTTAGATAGCAGATGTGACTTTGGGCACAGAAACCATCATATGGAACAAATGAGTGCAAATAACAGATCATTTTGAGCGGCAAAGAAGCTAGCCGATTACCCAACTTATCTAAGCTAAGCCTATAGGCCCTAAACCCTCAACAAGATGTTCAAATGGATAAACCTACCATGAGACACCATAAATTGGTAAATGAGGAGCTGTGCATGAATATATAGATGGCAACATACATGTTTTGCCTTCTTCTAGGACCTCTAATTAATGTACAAAATTCATAAGACAGACAAAACATGAAAGTCACGGGAAGGTAGGACTAAAAGTGACAGCAATGACTCTCCTTTCAATGTCACCTAACCAATTAAACAAGCCTACATATTACGCCTGCACTATATTTACTGCAATATGCACATTTATTATCAAGTACTGAAGAGGCTTTCTTTTTTGCCCCACATCACATACACACAAACTTTCAATATCTGTTCACTTACTCTAGATCAAGAATCCAGTGCTTCTCTAATCATTAATCAATTACTTTTGAGCTATTAGTTGTGCATATCATTCGTGCCATGGATACCATGGAAGAAAAGCTTGTTAAATACAAAACAACCAAAAAAATTGCCCACTTTTTAAGGATTTATCTAATAATTTGTCAATTGATGACATTTGAAGCACTGCCATTCACTTCTCGAGAAGCTACCAATGCTACAATAAGACATGGAATGAATTGGTAAACAAACATGCATAATCAACTCGCGTATACTGAGCAGCTTATCTCAATACCCGATACATCAAATTTCTAGTGGGAAATCCAGGTACTCCATTTCTTGCACAATAAGAACTAACTATTATTCCACGAGTCATACCAATTTCCGTATATTAATCTCAAAAAAGGAACAGTCGACCAATAATTACAATAGCAAATCCCTTGATTAAGCAAATAGCAACCACTAAACCCTAAATTAACTGAATAATATACAAAAATCGATGAGGAAAATTGTAAAAATCCAAAACAAAGTGCTCACCAAGCTGATCTAGCTCAATAACCTTCGGCTCCACTCCGAGCCGCTTGAACAGCGCCTTCACCTCCGACGAATACCTGAAATTCCCCCAAAAAACCCAAATCAGAGATCAAAACCCTAGCAACTCCCACTAACAAACCATAGAACTCGACGAGACTTGGGGATACTCACGAGCACCAGGTCTTGGAGTAGACCACCACGGGGTTCTCCGCCACCGTCTTCTTCACCGACTCCTCCAATCGCGATCCGAAGGACGACGACGCCGACGACGACGCCGACGACGACGCCGCCATGGATCGCACGGCGTAGGACCCCCATCGCCCTCGCCCTCGCCCTCGCCACGCCACTCCTCCGACGCGGCGGAGGGGGAGAGATGGGAGAGGCGAGGGGGCTGTAAGAGGTAAACGGCAAGCGCACCGCGCGGTGACGATGCTAGGGCACAGAGCTCGCACTAGGGTTGAGCTCTCCGCCATTGTTGCTTCGCGAGAGAGAGAGAGAGAGAGAGAGAGGGGGAAAAAGAGAAAGATCGGGAGGTTTCTTCGGTGTAACGGGTTTTAGTGTATGTTGACATGTCGTGCGTTAAAGAGACGTTCAGTGTAACGAGGTGGATATGTAACCGTGACACTGAAGTTGACGTCCCCTCGTGTTGGCAGATTCAGCGAATCCGGACAGAGTCAATTGCACTTTGGCCCCCAACCTTTGAAAGTGGCATGGTGATCCTCAAATTTTAGTTTATTATAAACTATTAGTTTTATTTTTAAATTATTATAATTAAATTTTTCAGTACAATTTAATTAACTGAATACTGATATTATGATAATAACGTGCCTATCATTTTAGTAATTATCACGTCATTGATCATTTTAGTAATTATATTACTAGAATATTAGCGATACATTATTATTTAATTCACTAAAAAGATTGAAAAACTAATAATTATAAAAAATTTAAAACTTGAGTTAAAAAATATAATAAAATTAAAATTTGAGAACCGAAGTGTTGTGCACGTCAAAGGTTTGAGCACCACTGGAATTTTAGCCGTTTAAAAATGTGTTTGCAAGCTTTCAAAATTTAGAAAATTATATCATTTTTAAATTTTGAAAAGGTATTGATGTATTATCACAACTTTTAAAAGCAAGAGTGATATTTAATATGCTCTTTAAAACTTCAAAAATATCTTATTTATTCATGAATGAACAAAATATTTTTATTAATTTTTTAAAAAAATTAAAATATATCTAATTTTCTTAGAATTTATTTAAAAAGATATTTTGATAGCTTCAGAATAAATTTGAAAATTTTAAATAATAGTAAGAGATAAATAAGAAAAAACTCTTAAAAATATATATAACCAATTATCCCTGTTATTTATCTACTGAGAAAATAGCAAATGTTTAATTACACTTAAAAAAAATAAAATTTCACTACCTATCTCATTTGCCTTTTCTGTATTAAAAATTTGGTTGATTTTTATCCTGTAATTTTTTTTACACTAAATAAATTTAAAATTATACACTAATTTGGTTACTAACTTTTATAAAATTAAGTTAGTAGAGACAAATTCTACAAACTAACTTAACTAATACCATTCATAAACTTATTTTTATAGAAAATTATAATCAAATACAACAAACTATTTATCAATATATGAGATGGGAAAAAAAAAAAGTAGGGTAAAAATTAGGGATAGCTTCAAATACCACTCCTGTGGTTTCGTGTTTTCTTACTTTAGTGTCTTGTGGTTTAAAACATATCACTTTAGTACCCTGTAGTTTGGTTATTCTCTTTTTGTTATCTTTTCGTTAATTTTTTCGTTAAATTAATGAGAAAGTTAAAACTACAAGATAGTAAAGTGAATATTCGATAAACCATAGGTGTGATATTTGAAGTTCTTTTTGTATAATTTAACGAAAAAATTAACGAAAAGATAATAAAAAAGAGAATAACCAAACCACAGGGTACTACAGTAATACGTTTTAACCCTGTTTAAACCACAGGGTACTAAAATGAGAAAGCACGAAACCATATGGGTGATATTTGAAGTTATCTCTAAAAATTAACAAAATTTTTTACATATTAAAAAGTAGGGATAACTTCAAATACCACGACTGCCCTGTGGTTTAAAACGTATCACTTTATGTAACGACCCAGCCCACTAGCAACAATAACTCGTTGGGCCCAATCAACAAACCCAATGACAACCCCATTCCCATCCGATATGGGACTATTGGGGTGTCACAGACTCCCCCCCCCCACTTTAGGTCTGGTGAACTGGCTCTGATACCAAATGTAACGACCCAGCCCACTAGCAACAATAACTCGTTGGGCCCAATCAACAACCCAAAATGCTTAAGCCCAGTTATTGTTACTAGTGGCCCAAGTCTCTTATAAACCCAATGACAACCCCATTCCCATCCGATGTGGGACTATTGGGGTGTCACACTTTAGTACACTGTGGTTTGGTTATATTTTTATTGTTATCTTTTCGTTAATTTTTTCGTTAAATTAATGAGAAAGTTAAAACTACATGATAGTAAAGTGAATATTCGATAAACCATAGGTGGAATATTTGAAGTTTTTATGTATAATTTAACGAAAAAATTAACGAAAATATAACAAAAAAAGAGAATAACCAAACCACAGGGTACTAAAGTGATACGTTTTAAACCACAGGGTACTAAAATGAGAAAGCACGAAACCATATGGGTGGTATTTGAAGTTATCTCTAAAAATTAACAAAAATTTTTACATATTAAAAAGTAATTGAGATGTAAGGTATTTTTGTAATTAAGCCTTATATGTTGGGTAAATATATATGAGATCCTCCACGACCTTTCCCGCCTCCCAACTCTCTGCTTCTAGAAACTAGTGCGTGGACTTGGCACACCACGTTTCCGTAAACCGCGTCATGAACTGTACATATTAAAGTTTAAATTTTTGTAAAAATAGATTATTTTATTTATTTATATTGGGTTTAGGCGTATTTATTTGCATTTAATAAATTTTCAATGTATTTTTTATTAGTATTGTATATAAATAAATGCGGTGTATGATATTTGTGCATACACCATGTGCAGTTAAACAATTTTCATAAATGGCAGGGTCTTATTGGGTGTGTCGTACCGAAACTGCAAAGAAATACAAAGGAAAAAAGGTAACGGGAAAAAATTAATTTTAAAAAAAAGAAAAAAAGACACGATCTTATAATTACTTTGCGTGCACCTGATGTATACTCACATTTCATGAACCACAATTATAATTAATAGATTAGAAAAATAAAAATTAAATTTGTGGATACGATTTACAATTATAAAAAGTCAATAAAGATTCAATAAATTCGATAATAAATTCTCTATTATATTGTAGGAATTTAAAGATGTGGTGCATGAAAAGGATTTGTACACCGGGTGCAGCGAATAAGTTTTGGTGGTTGGTTCGTGTAATTTAGCGTGAGAAAAGGGGTATTTTAGTAACATTGAGCCGAAAAATTCGAAATCTCTGTATCGCTCGAGCTCACTCTCTCTTGCTCTAATGGCGTCGTCTTCTTCGCCGCTCCAATCCCCTCTCTTCTCCCTCCTCTCCGCTCCCGGCGTCGTCGTCCCCAAGCTCGAGCCCTCCGACTTCAATGGCGGCGGCGGCGACGGCGAAAACCCTAGCCAGCTCCTCACCCCCGACCTCCTCCGCCGCCTCCTCGACGAGCTTTCCCCCGCCGCCGCCCGCGACGACGCGCTCCTCTCCGACTACCTCCTCCTCGCCAAGCTCAAGCTCGCCGCCGCTTCAGCGGCCACCTCTCCCGCCGCCGCGGCGGTCACCCCTTCTCCTTCCTCCGTGATCTCCTCTGACGCCCTCGCAAACCCTAGCCCCAAGAACCGCCGCCGCTCCGGCGGCCTGGTCCGCGTCTCCCACCTCGGCGCCGCCGACCACGCCTACTTCCGCGTCCTCGTCCGCCGCGCGCGCCTCACCTACGACTCCCTCCGCTGCCTCTACGCTCGCCGCCGCGGCATCCGGGACGAGGTCGTCGTCGGCGGCGGCGGCGGGGGCGGCGGGGGGTCCCCCGGCCGGAGGCGGCGCCCCGACCTGATCGCGGCGAAGACGATGACCGATCGCGGGTTGTGGCTCCACCGCGACCGCCGCATCGTCGGCCCCATCCCGGGGGTCGCCGTCGGGGACGTGTTCCTCTACCGCGCCGAGCTGTGCGTCCTCGGCGTGCACGGCGCCGTCCAAGCCGGCATCGACTTCGCCCCCGCGTCCCAGGTCCCCGAGGGCGAGCCCATCGCCGTGAGCATCGTCTCCTCCGGGGGCTACCAGGACGACGAGGACGCCGCCGACGACGTCCTCGTCTACACCGGCAGCGGCGGCCGCGTCGGCCGCAACACCGTGTGGCACTCCGCCGACCAGAAGCTCGAGCGCGGCAACCTCGCCCTCGAGCGGAGCATGACCTACGGCATCGAGCTCCGCGTCGTGCGCGCCCACCCCGCCGACGCCTCCCCCACCGGCCGCGTCTACGTCTACGACGGCCTCTACAAGGTCGTCGACTGCGACCGCCATGTCGGCCGCTCCGGATGCCATGTCTACCGCTTCAAGCTCCTCCGCATGCAGGGCCAAGACGATTGCGGCCTCAAGAACCTCAAGCTCGCCGAGCACCTCAAGGCGCAGCTCGCCGCGGGGGCCAAGCCCGAGGGCTACGCCAAGCGCGACATCTCGCGGAAGCGGGAGCTCCTCCCCGTCCCGCTGTTCAACAACATCGACGACGATGTCGATCCTCGGCTGTTCGACTACGTCGCTCGCCCTGATTTCCCTCCCCCTGCGGTGGCGCCGAGAGGCTGCAAATGCGTCGCGGAGTGCTCGACCAATTGCCTCTGTGAGAAAAGGAACAAGTGTGGGTTCGCTTACAGCAACGGCGTCCTCCTGCGGGGGCGGCCGGTGATCTTCGAATGCGGAGATTCGTGCAAGTGCCCGCCGACGTGCCCTAACCGTGTGGCGCAGAAGGGGATGAGGCATCAGTTGGAGGTGTTCAGGTCGAGAGACACGGGGTGGGGGGTCCGGTCTTTGGATGTGATTCAGGCCGGGTCATTCGTTTGCGAGCTCAGCGGGGAAGTGCTCACAAGGGAGGAGGCTAAGCATGTTTCTGCTGATCACGCTACTTATTTGATCGATCCCAGCCGATTCCCGGAAAGATGGAAGGAATGGGGTGATGTTTCTGAGGCAATCCCCGACCGCCCACCCCCGGAGTTTGCCAATCGGCCCGAGCCGGGTTACTTTTTAGATGTTTCGAGGAAGCGGAATGTTGCTTGCTATATCAGCCACAGTAGTGTGCCGAATGTGTTTGTGCAGTTTGTGCTCTATGGTCATGAGGCTGAATCGTATCCTCATATAATGATCTTTGCTATGGAGAACATTCCGCCTCTGCGGGAGCTGAGCATCGACTACGGGATAGGGCAAGAATGCGTTGGGATGTTAGCCCAATAGTGACACTGAAGTGTTCTTTGGTAGAACGTAGATTTTTTTTTTTTTGAATCTTTTTGAGATGAACAACCATAGGGTGATTCCCTATGGGAAGTAGATTGTAGATTTTGAAGGTATTACAGAAGCCTTTTCTGACAATGTGGCATCAGGGACTTCTTTGATCTGAGAGGTAAGCTTTCTTTTCCTTGATGGTAACCTTCTCATTCCTTCTAGATTAGTTAATACTTGTTTTCTTTTGTGTTGGATGGAAAGAGCATGTTTTTGTTCTCAAAATATCCCTAGAATTCGTTGCATGTTAATCTGCAGTAGACTTCTAACTACGTTTTTTCCGCTGCAATTAGTTGCACTATGATGTATGTTGTGTTTACAAGACCACCTACACCTTAAGGTTTTCAGAACGAATGATCCAATATCAATGTATAATGATCATAGATTTTTACTGTATTAGTTGCAAAATCTTCAGTCAAGATGAAACAGAGATGCAGCTATAGAACATATCAGTTTGATTTCTTTAGAACCTACAAATGATGTTTGTGCCAGCAGGTGAACTATTGATTCCCATGTAGTGAGTAGAATTTTCATACTCACTTCCTTTTAGAATACCTTACATGTCACCAGATAATGATAGTAATGTGTATGTGCTCATTGGGGAGCTGAAATGAACAGATCGACCTTTAGTTTCCTACTTCTTAGTAATCTCTATTAGGTGTACAATAAGTTTTATTCTGCCCTTTGTCGCCTTCATTAATTGCTTGGCACTCAGCACGGCAGAAGTAGTTATCCATCACATTCAAACGGATGAACTTGGTAAGCTTCTGTTGTGAACTACTAATTTTGCACATAGACACACTGCAAGTGCCATAAGTGCAAGTCTCAATGTTAGTTAGGGTTATACTTGGTGCATGGCACAGCATAGTGTCAAGAGTTGGTGTATATAGTCTGAAACGAGACATACCAAATAAACAAATGGTCCAAGAAAAACTGTTTCTCTTCTGTAGTTTCCCCCTGATAAGAGGACAATAGCTGTTGTGTTTGTCTTGGCTTCGGAAGTATCTTCTCTATTCTGTAAAAAGTTTGGAATTGTTGCCGTGGTGGAAAGTCAAAATTAGCTTTTGGGCTTTAAAAATAGAAGCTTTAATGTGAACCTTCTACTTGTGCCAAAGCAAAAAATTGACAAAACATATTTTGGTAGGGAAGTTACTAGTGCATTTTCAAACAGCTGTACTCAAAGAGCACTTTTGTAGGCCGTCAATCACTTGGTTATGTGATAATAGTTATTTTCAGTGTGCGGTGGAGTTTGTTGTCTGTGCCGCTTTTCTGTCAGGCAAGTTCGATGTATATGAACTAGTTGCTTTACTACTTGAGAAATATGTGTTTCATGACACTAATACATTGAGCAAAAAACTGTCTGATAGTTATCATATACCGTGCATTTAGATTCACTTTCATCTTGAAAGAATATTAGGATGATGTTATGCAGATCGAAATCATCAAAATCAATAGAAAATTTTCACATCTTCACATCTGTGTCTGCATATATACCCAAACCCCTTGCTTTATCATTGCGAAAGCTTATTATGTTTCTCTTTTCGCAAATATTCATCAGAAGATAAACTACATTGTCTCAAAAGACTGAAAATTCAAGCTGGATAATTTGTCATGACTAGGTAAATTTAACACCCAGTAGTGCTTCTGAGTTGTAAATGCGGTGGTTAGTAGCCTTTCTTACATAGATGGTGGTGCTTTCGATAGTATCTATCTTTCCTATCTGATTTATCTCTATCTACTGCTGTTTTTCTGATGTAATTCATGTTCTAAATGGAAGTTCAATCTCTATTTGTTTACATTTCTATATTCGATCAAGTCCTAGGCATACTTCTTCTGCTGCCAACATGAAATTTAGCTCAATCTCGACCGTTCAGAATGGAACACCGATGACACAATCTTGCGCAATCCAGCTGCTGCCACTGCACCGTCTTTTTGGTGGTTCTAAGACCTACAGCTCTCGAAGATCAGAAATTTTGCAGTATGCTTCTCTCTTTTCTTTTTGAGATACTATATACGATCGTCTTAATAACGATGTTTGTATAAACGAAACCATGGCTCTTGTAAATGCAATATGCAATACAGAAAACTCCGGAAAATAGTTACTCAGTTGATCAATCTTTCATATTTATCACTGTATATATGAAGTGGGCAGTGGTGCGGCTAAAGGGCTACAATGTTGTGTTCTTCGATATTTTTGAAATTGCTTTTGCCCGACGCAATTTACTGTTGTATGATGTGTTTGGTTCGAAACAGGAATCAAGAGGGAGCAATATCAAGGTCTACAGGAAACATGGTGGGTTTTTGTTTTGCTGCTGCTTTTTTTTTCAGTGGCTATTGAAAATTTTGTTGAATTGTGGATCTCAGGTTTTGTCTATATGAGCCTTCATCCAACAGATCATAGTCCTTTTGTATGTAACTTCTCTGCAATATGATTCAATCTGAAACAAACAACTTGTTTTTTCATAATGTTTTTTCGAATTGCATCTCAAATTTGAGAGTTTGGTTTAGTTTGTTGTTTTTAAATCAGTGGCATTACTATCCGGCTATCATTTGAGTTCCTGAAATATTTATTCACAATCCTTACATTCATCTACACTATTTATTTTTCCTTGGTTTTTTGGTAATAAAATCAATCTACACAACTATCATTGATACATGCTTACACAAATGTTACAGATCAAAAATGAAGGGGAAAAAAAGAAAAACTAGATACAAAATTAAGAATCAGCAAACCATTGAACCACAAGAGAGCCTCTTATTCTGAATCAAAGGTAACCGGATTTCGGCGAGGTGCTAAACACGGGCTTATCCTTGTCCACCACATTGCTCGCCACCGCCGTGCCGCCGCTCCCGACCCCGGAGCTCCCGCTCTTCCTGCGGGGCTTCGCCTCGCCGAGCATGGTGAGCACGTCCCGCATCGACGGCCGGTCCTTGGGCAGCTTCGCGGTGCAGAGCACCGCGATCCGCAGCACCAGCAGCATCTCCTCCTGCACGTGCTTGCACTGCCCCCCGCCGATGCTCGGGTCGAGCACCACCTCTGCCCGGTTGCTCCGCAGCCTCTCGCGGATCCACCCGACGATGTCCTGGCTCTCCCCGAACTCCGGCTCGATCGGCCTCTTCCCCGTCAGGAGCTCCATCAGCACCACTCCGTAGCTGTATATGTCGCTCTTCTGATCCACCTTCAGAGTGTACCCGTACTCTGCGCAATTCATCAAACACTTTTAGCATGTAAACGGTGGATTTGACGGTCTCACGGCTCAGAACTACTGACAAATACCTGGTGCAATGTAGCCGTAGGATCCGGCGACCATCGAAAGAGTCTCGTTCTTGCGTGCCACCATCCTCGCGAGCCCGAAGTCGGCAATGCGGGCCTCCATGTTCACGTCGAGCAGGATGTTGTTCGACTTGATGTCGCGATGGATGATCGGCGGGTGGCAGTCGTGGTGCAGGTACGCCAATCCCTGCGCCACTCCCGCCGCGACATTGTACCGCGCCACCCAGTCGGCGAGCACCTGGCCCCCTCCGGCCTCTCCCGGCCCGTGCAGCGCCTCCCACAGGCTCCCGTTCGGCATGTACTCGTACAGCAGCATCGCGTCGGCGTCGTTGTGCAGGTACCCGAGCAGCCGCACTATGTTCCGGTGCCGCAGCCGGCCCAGCACGCTCACTTCCGCCGCCGCGATATCGCACCCGGGCTCCGATCCCGCGCCCTCGGCCCCCGACGGCCGCCACAGCTTCTTCACAGCGATCACGGCGTGCGGCCGCTGCAGCTCGGCCTTGTACACAATCCCGGTGGCGCCCATGCCGATCACGTTGGACTCCTTGACGCAGGCGAGTATGTCGGCGCTGGCGAAGCCGAGCCGCTGGAACGCCGTGAGCCGCCACAGCCACGCACCGCTTTCCTCGTCGTCGCGGTCATCGCAGCACCCTCCGCCACCGCCGCCGCGGTCCATGTACCACCTCCGGTACACAATTCGGCCGGCGAAGAGTGCGGCACACAATGCAGCTACCGCGGCGATCCCCGCCAGCCACCCGACGGCGATATGCTTCAGGTGCTCGATCCTTTCGCTCGTCGTCGGGAATTCGCGGCCGATCGCACCCGAGCACTGCGGGAGCACTCCGCCGCAGAGCCCCGGATTGCCGGCGAGGTCGTCGGGATTGATGGAACGTAGAATTCCGTTGCCGGGGACGGGGCCGGAGAGGTTGTTGTACGCCAAGTTGAGCGTCTCGAGCGCCGGGGAGCTGCCGAAGTTCTCCGGTATCGGGCCAGCGAAGAAGTTGCTAGAGAGGTCGAGGACGGCGAGCGCCGGCATTGCGGCGATCGCGGCCGGTATGTCGCCGGTCAGCCGGTTGCTCCGGAGGTTCAAATTCACGAGGCGCTGGCAGGACGCCAGGCTCGGCGGCACGCCGCCAGTCAGCCGGTTGTTCGACAGGTCGAGCGCCGCGAGCGCCGGGCAGTCCTGGAACTGGTCCGGGATTTCGCCCGTCAGCTGGTTGTCGGCCGCCGCGAAGCTCTGGAGCGTCGGCACGGCCAGGATGTTCGAGGGGAGCGACGACCGGAGATTGTTGTGCGAAAGATCGATGAACGACAGCGACGTCGACAGCGCGAGGTCGGTCGGTATCTCGCCGCCGAGCTCGTTGCCCGCCAATTCAAGCCGCTGGAGCCGCGGGAGGCGGCCGAAGCCGCCGGGGACGGTGCCGTTGAGCCGGTTGTTCTGCATGCGCACGCGCACGAGCGAGGCGCACGCGGCCAAGCTGCCCGGGATGCCGCCGGAGAAGTCGTTGCCGAAGAGTATCAGTTTGGTGAGGTTGCCACCGGCGCAGAGGCCGGCGGGGATCGGGCCGGAGAGCATGTTCGACGACACGTCGAGCCACTGCAGCGCAGAGCTCTGGCCGAGCCCCGCGGGGAGCGGGCCGGTCAGCGAGTTGTTCCACAGCTCCAGCACCTCCAGTCGCGCCAATTCCCCGATCCCGGCCGGGACCGGGCCCTTCAGCCGGTTGCACAGCACGTTCAGCAGCTGCAGATTCGTCAGCCGCGCCAATTCGGCCGGTATCGGCCCCGCGATCGAGTTGTCGGAGAGGTCGAGATAGGCGAGCGCCGACGCGTTCCCGATCTCCTTCGGGATCGCGCCGTCGAGATTGTTCTTGTACAGGTACAGCGTGGTCAGGCTCCGCAGCCGGCCTAATTCAGCCGGTATCGGTCCGTTCAGGTTCCCGACAGCGAGGTCGAGGTACCGGAGATTCGCGAGGTTCCCGAACTCCGCGGGGATGGTCCCTTCGAGCTCGTTGTATCCGATTATGAGCTTCTCCAACGAGGAGACGCCGCCGAGCTCAACGGGGATCTTTCCGGTGATGTTATTGCCGGAGAGGCCGAGAAACTTGAGCTTCCGGAGGCTGCCGTAGGACGCCGGTATCGGGCCCTCGAAGAAGCTCCCGCGGAGGTCGATAATCTCTAGCGACGTCGCATTCGACAGGTCCTCCGGTAACACGCCGACGAAGTTGTTCCCGGACGCATTGACGGTTACGAGGCCGGCGCAGGCGCCGAGCCCCGCGGGGAACTCGCCCACGAAGTTGTTCTGGCTCACGTCGAACACCTCGAGCGCCGAGAGAGCGGCGAGGGACGCGGGGAGCGCGGTGGAGAATGAATTGTACGAGAGGTTGAGATAGGCGAGGCTCGGGAGGCGGAGAATGTCGTCGGAGACGGTGCCGCTGAGATTCATGCGGGAGAGGTCGAGGCGCCGGACGGTACCGGCCGTGCCGCAGCTCACGCCGGGCCAGCCGCAGTGCGGGAGGCCGCTGGCCCAGCCACTTAACGCGCCGAGCGGATCGACCAGACCCGATTTGAACGCGAGCAGCACCGACGTCTCGTCGGAGCTGCTCGCGGCCCCTCCTGCATTGCAGGAGAATAACAAGATCACGAACAAAAACAAGTAGAAGAGAAGCAACTTAGAATAATTAGGCATTGTGATGTGGCTCCTCTGTCTCTGCTGATTTTTTTTTTTTTTTTCGTTAATTCTGCTTCATTTGGTCCGAAGAAACGGAGAGATCATTCGATAGTCAGAGAGAAATAAGGAAGAGTTTTTGATTATATATATATATATATATATATATATATATATGTACATGACTGATGGAAGTGGGGAGGAAATGGTTTCAACTTTTTTTAAGGTTTTTTGCTTAATGTTGTGATTGTTTTATTTGTTTTTTATTTATTTTTAAAATTAAAATATTTGAGAGCTCGTGGGGTTAGGCTGTAATGAGAGATCAATGAGTAGGGCTTAATTGACAGCTTTGGAGGGGGTAGTGGGGAGAGTTTAGATGTGGATTTGGCTAAATTGCACTATTGATCCTCAAACTATAAACTAGCGACATTTCAGTTCTCAAACTTTAATATATTATAACTTTTGGTTCAAATTTTTTAAATTATCATAATTAAATTTCATACTGCTATATCAATACCACATAAATGATATATCATTATTTAGCAAACTAAATTATCCTATAGGACTTAATTGCAATAACTACAGTATTCAAGCTTGAAATCGTAACAAATTAATATTTGAGGATCGAAGTGTTACATACTTCATAATTTGAGGACCAAAATGCAATTTAGCCTTTGGATTTTAATTTACTTGGAGACATGCTCCAAACATCAAATGTGGATAGAATGTGCTATCATAGCAGTTGAGGTTGTCCTTTTCATCTTCTTTTGGGTTAGAGAGAGAGAGAGAGAGAGAGAGAGAGAGAGAGAGAGTTTCTTAAGCTTTTTTAACCTTCTTGATGAAGATTGAAGCTAAAAATAAAGCTCTTTTCTTAAAGCTTTTATAGCAAAGTTATATATAGACTATTAGGTTAACCTTTTGGTTTAGGGTGGAGAGAGAATAACCGTAAAAAGTGTGAAAGTATACTGGTAATTTATTTGGTTCTGCTGTATGATACAGTACTATTCAATAAAGTATTGTATGAGTAATATTCTAGAAAAAATACTCTAGTATAAACTAGTAAAGAATTTTGAACTTCATAATCCTACTTTCTTCTCTTACCATAGCAGAATTTTTAATATTTTCTATTTGTAAAATACTACGTTACAGATTCAATAACTAGAAATACAAATTAAAGCAGGCTAAACAGATACTCAGCATTAAGTGTATAATTTTAGAGTGAACATTTGCTTGATCTTAAAATCTTTGGATAAAATACATATTTTGCAAAGGAAAAGGGCTTAATTTAATAAAAAAGCTACTAGAGAATTTCATTAAGCCCAACTCAAATAACAATTTAGGCACTTAAAGAAGCTTTGTGGTTTTAATAAGAAAAAAAAAAAAAACCTTGGTGATTTGACTTTTTTCAGATGTTAAATCTGCTTTTATAAAAAGCACTAATAATTCCTCTGAATCCACTGCTGTTTACATCAGAGACTCCTTGAATAATCTATTTTATATAACAACAGTAAAAAAAAAAAAAAAACTTGGCTCTGCATACACTTTCTCACATGTCCTTTTAAACAAAAAGAAATATTAGTGGAAGTTTTGGGAAAATATAAATTTATTTTTTGAACTCCTATAACAAACCTAGTTGAAAAGTACAGTGTCATCTGACACTTCAAATGGTCCTTTTTTATAAATTTTTATCTCCTTTTGTAGAGCTCTACTAGGGCTCTAGAAGCCCTAGGACAGAAAAAAATTTAAAATGCAACGGGTGTATTGGTAACGCGCGTGACGTTCCAAACCAATCAAATATCTCTTTTTATATATATATGTCTCATTATGATTATTAAAAAATATTTTTATTGTATTTCTTTTAAAAGAATAGATATAATTTATTTGTTATTGATGACGTGGTGCAAGCGTGACAGTGTAGACTTCCTCGGAGGAGAGGATTCATTCCCACATATGCATTATTGGATTCATCTTTTTTTTTCTTTTTCTTTTTAAGTGAAATATATGAATAGGATGTTATCCAAAAGAATTGAAAGTAATTAATTTTTTTTTTGGATAACTTCAAATATCATCCCTGTGATTTCGTGCTTTCTCACTTTAATACCCTATGGTTTAAAACGTATCACTTTAGTACCATATGGTTTGATTATTCTCTTTTTTATTATCTTTTCGTTAAATTATACAAAAAAAACTTCAAATATTCCTACCTATAGTTTATCGAATATTCACTTTAATATCTTATAGTTTTAACTTTCTCATTAATTTAACAAAAAAATTAACGAAAAGATAACAAAAAGAGAATAATCAAACCACAGGGTACTAAAGTGATACGATTTAAATCACATGGTACTAAAGTGAAAAAGTACGAAACCACATGAATGGTATTTGAAGTTATTCTTTTTTTTTTTTACAATTTAATATCTGAACTTACGATTTAAGAAAATTGACAGAATTTAAAAATTAGCCCCGATATGATTTTATTTAAAAAATCAATCTAATTAAACATCCTGAAAATATAGATAGTGACATTGATAGAACTGATATTATTAAGATGAATACGTGCATTAATTATGATTATAATAAATATAAATATTCATTAAGAAAATACTTTGCCCATTTACTAGTTTTATAATTTTTTTATTTAAAATTTGCATGACAATTTCCTATTTATTCTTTTTATTATTATAATCATAATTTTACTTATTAATTAAAACAATTTTTCTGTGAATTGTAGCAGTCACCAGGTTAATGTTTTCCAAATCAACATATTAGTAAAATATTATAAAATATGTACATGAGTATAACATTATTCATTAATATCACCACCCTTCAAATATATATAGGCTAAGTTAGGGGTGCAAACGAGCCGAACACGAGCGAGCGTGGCCTTGCTCGAATTCGGCTCGTAATAGATTCGAGTCGAATTTGAGCTGGCTCGAATTAATTTCGAGCCAAAATAAGGCCCGTTCGAGTTCGGCTCGAAATCTAATTTGAGCCGAATTCGAGCGGCTCGAAATAGTTTTTTTAAATTTTTTTGTTTTTCGATCTAATTTCAAGTCATTGTTCGAATTTGGCTCGAAATTGTTCGATTCCGAGCCGGCTCGTTTATAGCTCAAAATTCTATTTTTTCTTCTTTATTTTTTTCAATTTTAAAATATTTTTGAATATTCGCTAATATTATACTATGTATAATAATATTAATATTTTGTATTATTAATAATAATAATATTTTATATTTTATATTTTTAATTAGTTATATATATATATATTCGAACTATTTCGAGCTGAACACGAACAAGCAAAGACCTGCTCTTGCTTGGTTTGAAATTATTTTCGAACAAAAAAATTCAGCTTGTTTTATATTTAAAATTAATTTCGAACGAACCATTTTCGATTCTATTTCGAATCGAATACGAGCTGGCTCGCGAGCGGCGAGCTAGACTTGCAGCCCTAGGCTAAGTTCTTCATAAAATAGTAACCCACCTTATTAATTAATTACTAGCTAATTTATGTACTCCATCCCCTTCATTATGTTACCACTCTCTCTCTCTCTCTCTAAAAACAAAAACAAAACAAATAAACAAAAGCTTTACTTTAACTCAACTTGTAGAGGAAAAGAATTAGTTATGAGACATGTATATATAGTACAAAACTACCATGACCATTGTCCTTTCATACAAACCAAATTAATACTCAATAAATAACTTTTCTCAACTACCTTTCATGCACCTTCTTTAATTTCCTCCTCATTCTCCTCCCCAAATGAATGAAAAACCCAACAATTAATTTTAAAATTTTAAATCCCTTAGCCTTATATTGTGGCCAAGTGAACAAAAAGCACTTGAGAGAGCATTTCATTTTGGCTTCCCTGGGAATCTTCCCATGTTATCTTTGTGCTGTTATAGATAGAGAACACCTCAGCTTTGTAAATTATACATTCTTTTAAGAGAGAGAGAGAGAGAGAGAGAGAGAGAGAACTTGACATTTCATGTTAGGGAAAAAGTTTGGGAAGAGAGAGAGAGAGTTGAAAGCTACTTTCTACTACACCAGGTGCATCTGTATATCTGTGCACTGTGCTTTCAGTTCCATCTCATCTCATATTTTTAATTTTATTACATCCGTTCTCAAATAAAGAGAAGAAAGAAGATATATAGGATGGACATCGATCTGGTAGGAAACATTCTAGGAATAGTTCGAAAACTCTTTTGGCATTGCGAAGATCGAGTAAACTGTTTATCCAATTTCAAAATGAGAAAATATTGTAAGTGCTTGGAGTATGATAATATTTTAGAAATAATTGTAACATTCTTACTTCTGTTCTTGGTGGAAACGAGGTGAGCGAATCATGTCGCATGCATTAATTGATAGAGATTTCAAGAACCGTAATATTATCCATCACGCAGCGGATGTGTGGAACTGAACCCAAGGCTTTTTGGAACTACAAAAGCTCAACAACAGCTCTAAGGCTATATTATCTAAAAGATTGATTTGATTAAAAAAAATAATTTAAAATATTCTTAACAGTGTGCAAATAAAGTGCAATGCACAAACTTACAAATATATACACTAGGTGCAAACAATTTTTATATTATAGTGAGAGAGCATTCATCAACATGCAATTAATCATAGAGGAGCTAACACCAACCTCCACTACCACTGTCCCACATGTGCACACATGTGGTAGAACCACTTATATTCAAAAAAACAAAAACAAAAAAGAAACATAAAGAAAAAAAAAAAAAAAAAAAAAAAAAAAAAAAAACCATGTGAGAGGCTCTTACTATGCACCTTCCTTTATTTTCTCCTCTCTCTCTCTCTCTCTCTCTCTCTCTCTCTCTCTCTCTCTCTCTCTCTCTCTCTCTTTTAATTAACTTAATATGTCATTATTGGGCATGATTTAATTTTTTTTTCCCTCCCCCTCTTCAAATTTAAAATGGTAATATTCTTTTGGCCCCCATGTGAGAGGCTCTCTTTTGGGTCATGCATGTTGGAAATCCTAATTGGTGTGTTTAGGTGATGCATTAATTTTGTTTAATGGTTGGATATATGTATATATATGTATCCTTTTTTGTACTTTTTGGTGGTGTTAGTGGGGAGGTGCTTGTCAACTTGGTTGTTTTGAAATTAAGTGCTTTTGTGTTGCCCACCTTCTGAAATTGCTTTTCCATTTGGTTGGTCATTTCGAGTACTAGCAATCATGCATTTAAGTGAATGAATCAATGAAATGTTTAGAGCATTATGTCGCGGACTTGGTGTTTTTGCTCGTCAAAACCCGTGGGGCATCCGTCTTTCTGCTCGAAAATGGGTAAGTCTGCCTCGATCTTGCTAGTGCAGATCTCCACGACCTCAAAAACTAAGTGCAAGAAAGAATAAATGAGAGAGGGGGATAGAGGTTTTGCAAAAACTAAGTACTCTATTACTTAGAAGCAAAAAATACAGATACTCTCTCTCTACTCTCTCCCTTGACCTCAGCTACCTCTCTATTTATAGGTAATCTATATAAACCTATGAATTCTCATATCCTTAAGCTGATGTGGCACAACCCCTTAATTTAGGAGTGTGGGTCCCATTAATTTTTTTATTTTTTTTAATTAATTAAATTTTTTTATTTAAAAAGCCTGGAATATGAAGAGTCATATATATTAATAGAAGAAAATGAAAAGTCATCTTAGAATATGAAATGTCATTTTAAAGTCTATATAAAAAGTTGCACTCATACTTATTTTGGATGAATAAAATGATATACTAAATATTATTTATTTTGTCTCAAGAAAATTGTCCGCATCTGCCTGCAACGATTAATCATATTTGACAGATTCTTCTTTAATTTGAATTTGATGCTTTGTTTGTTTACTTAGATTTTCTACTGTATAGTATATTTTAAATTATGTGGGATTCGACTCTTCTAATTTGAGATAATTTTTTTTTAAAATTTCTATATATTTTTAATATTTGTTTTCATTATTTTGGTTACTATGTTATAAATTTTTATGTTTATTTTTGTTTACAAATCATATTGTCTCCATTATATAATGATTTGATTGTCTTGAAAATTTTGATGAATTTGTTTATACTGGGATTTAAAATTTTTGAAATGATTAATTATTACGCAGCCTAACACTATACTTAGCGAAATATAATGGATATGTTGGAATTTGTTGCTAAATATATTTTCTATTGTTTTTTATTAAACCTACACGTCACTACCTATATAATAAGACATTTATATAAAGTTCTCGGAAATAGATGTGGTTTGATACCTATCGTGATACTTCAGTGTTAAAAATTAGAATATTCAAAAAAAATTATTCTTCATACTTTTCAATATAGTTTAAAATTACTAAAACTTTTAAAGTAAATGTGTTCTACTCTCTACAAAATAACTTATAGAAAAAAATTTAAAAAATTATAATATATCTACCCGCCGCATCGCGCGGGTCACTAAACTAGTTATACATTAAATACACTCACTAACATATAGAAAACTACTCACATAAATACAAGGTGAACCCAAGGGTTGCCCATAATCTTTGGATCTTCGCTTACAGTTTTAGATATTTTGATTACAGCAGTTACATAACCCTTCATCTTCCACAGAAGGTGCTGAAATGATGCCTCCCTGACAGCCCATTTCAACTAGCGAAGTTAAGCCAGGGATTTGGACTGGGCTGAAATTTTTCTAAGTCTCTGACAATAACATTGAAATAAGCTTTTGGATTTAAAGACAAATTCTAGAATTTGAATTTTGTATTTTCACTATAGCCAAACATATTGAAAAATATTTTACAAAAAATGATTTTAGTACTTTTTTGAATTATTTTCCTGGTTTTTTTTCTTTTCAAATTACTCTGCCGAAATAGTTCTTCTATATAATCCGAACAGACAGACCGGCCAGTACCCAAGAATTGTATTGTAAAGAAACTGCTTGGATGCATCAACATTAGAATTTACTGCTCATCTAGATGGAATATGTTAGTGTTATTTTAATTAAAAATATGAGGTTTAGAGGCTTCTGAAGATGAAACGCAAAAATAATCTTATGTGCCTCTTAAAAGATAAAATAATTAATAATATTTAAACAACAAGCTCTTATAAAACAAGATACAATAATACTCAATTAAAGTGTTATATTTTAAATCATAGGACGGTAACGCATAAACAAACTATATATATATATGCCACAGAAAGGTTTAAAAATTTATGCCACGTCATGTCAGGCCGGCTTTTCCAAGGCCTCACAAGGCCTCTCTGGAGGCCCAGACAGGTTTGGGCCAGGCCAATTTTTATTTTCTTTTTTAAAAAAAAGTTTGAAAATTCAATTTTGAAATTTTAATATTAGTTTCATAAATTATATATAAAAATATACATATAGTTATTTGTTAATAAAATAAGTTTAGAGATTTTTTAAAATAATTATTTAAATTTTAAAATAGTTTAAATTGTATTTGAGATAAAAATATATTTAAGGGTAATCCCCAAATTACCCTCTCTCTCTCTCTCTCTCTTTTCTTTTTTCTTTTTTTGGTTATTATTTCGCCGCCTCTCCCTCGCTCTCCACCACCCACGCGCGCGCCGAGCATGGAGCGCGGAGCGGCGGCGTGGGCGCTCCTCGAGCGCGTGAGGCGCAGCGCCCCGCTCGTCCACTGCATCACCAACCTCGTGTCCATGGACCTCGTCGCCAACGCGCTCCTCGCCGCGGGGGCCTCCCCCGCCATGGTCCACTCCCTCCGCGAGGTCCCCGAGTTCGCCCCCCGCGCCGCCGCCCTCGTCGTCAACGTCGGCACCCTCTCCGAGCCCTGGCTCCCCGCCATGCGCGCCGCCGCCGCCGCCGCCGCCGACGCCGGCCGCCCCTGGGTCCTCGACCCCGTCGCCGCCTCCGCCTCCGAGTTCCGCATGGAGGCGTGCCTCGGCCTCCTCGCCCTCCGCCCCACGGTCGTCAGGGGGAACCCCTCCGAGATCATCGCCCTCGCGTCCGCGTCCCGGATCCGCGACGCAAAGGTAATAAAGATTCCTTCTTTGTATCGGAGTTCGTAAAAAAAGCTGTGTTATGTCATGTTAGTGTGTCTATTAGGTGTTTGAGTTTATGCGTGAGTGGTTTTTCGTTTAAGATGCTCAATCAGATATAAAAATTAAACGTATTATTCTTTAAATCCTTATACTCCCGGTTTCGCAATTTGCAAAGGTAATAAAGATGAGTTCTTTGTATGAGAATCCATAAAGCTGCTTTATGTATCATTTTAGTGTCTACTAGGTGTTTGATTTTGTGCGTGAGTGGTTTTTCGTATAAGATGCTCAATCGGATGCCAAAATTAAATGCATTATTCTTTAAATCCTTATACTCCCGGTTTCTCAATGCAAAGATAATAAAGATGAGTTCTTTGTATGAGAATCCATAAGCTGCTTTATGTATCATTTTAGTGTCTACTAGGTGTTTGAGTTTATGCGTGAGTGTTTTTTCGTTTAAGATGCTCAATCAGATACCAAAATTTTATATATTATTCTTTAAACCCGTATATTCCCGGATTGCAATGCAAAGGTAATAAAGGTGAGTTCTTTGTGTGTGAGAATCCATAGGCTGCTTTATGTATCATTTTAGTGTCTACTAGGTGTTTGAGTTTATGCGTGAGTGGTTTTTCATTTAAGATGCTCCATCAGATACCAAAATTTTATATATTATTCTTTAAACCCTTTATATTCCCGGATTGCAATGTGAACGTAATATAGGTGAGTTCTTTGTGTGTGAGAATCCATAACCTGTTTTATGTACCATTTTAGTGTCTACTAGGTGTTTGAGTTTATGCGTGAGTGGTTTTTTGTTTAAGATGCTCAATCAGATTCCAAAATTTTATATATTATTCTTTAAACCCGTATATTCCCGGATTGCAATGCAAAGGTAATAAAGGTGAGTTCTTTGTGAGAATCCATAAGTTGCTTTATGTATCATTTTAGTGTCTATTAGGTGTTTGATTTTGTGCATGAGAGAATTGTTGCTTGTTTTATGAACTAGCAATCAGATACCAAAATTAAATGTATTATTCTTTAAACCCTTATATTCCCGAATTCACGACGCCAAAGGTAATAAAGATGAGTTCTTTGTATCGGAATTCGTAAGTTGCTATGTATATATATCATGTTACCGTCTATTAGGCTGTTGAATTTATGCACGAGTGCTGTCTTGTTTAAGATGCTTGTTTTATGAACTATCTATCAGATACCAAAATTAGATATGTTCAAACCCTTGTATTCCCAGATTTCCAGATTTCCCAGATTTCCAAAGGCAAAAATGTGTTCTTTCCATCAGAGTGAATAAGTTGCTATACGAACAATATGAATGAAGTGAAATGTTCTTGAGTATGTTCTTTGAAGGAAATTTAGCTATATTGTTTGGTTTAGTGAGGGAACCAAATAAGCGCTTTGATGTACTTTAAACTACAATAAGTTTGAATCTATTCGTAAGTTGTACTTTATGTCAAGTTAAAATCTTTGACGTATTATAGAATCACCCTCTGGTTTTATTCAAAATAAAAAATATTGAAACTTGGAGCTTTAAAATTATATCTAGTATATCCTTTGAATTAATGAGAAAGGTGTTGAAAATCAATCCTTGTTTTTACTGTTTCACCCCTGTTGTAATCTCTAGCATTTTACTACACCCTTTTCAACAGCATGTAAACAACAGGCCGTTATGTAAAACCAGAACAGCAACTGTACATAAGCAAAATGCTAAACAGCCTAAACTTTGAACCACTACCATACGGTCATAAAGTGCAATCGGCCTATACAATAAGTAGGTCTTGACATAAAAGAACTATATCCTGTATACGAATAGCTTATAAAAAAGAGTTTTGCTGCTTTTGACATAAAAGAACTATATCCATAGAGGAACTTAGTTTAGATAATTGGTGATATTCCTGATATAAATTGTCACCTTTGCATCTGGAAGTTCAATGGGTCGTTTTCTTCCAGCACAGCATTTAAGGGGAACTTTATTAATAACTATGACATAATATAAAATTTGTCCAAAGTAATCTAGACAAAATCCATATTGATGATTGATTAAAAAAGTAAACAACAAGCTTACAGGATCCCTTTTCTTTGTTAAACAATTGTGAAGCATGCTAAACAAAAGTAATTTCAGCACAATAGAACTGTAGTACTTTCATAAATATGTTTTGCTAATTAGCAATTTAGCATCTACATGAATTCTTTTCTTACTGTTTGTCACTTTCAATTTGCTTGTATTGATAAATAGGGAGTTGACAGCTCCCATGAGTCGATTGATGCCGTGGAAGCTGCCAAGTCGTTGGCATTATCCAGTGGTGCGGTTGTCGCAGTATCAGGAGCCGTCGATTTTATCACCGATGGACAGAATGTGATCGGTGCGCACAATGGGGTGCCCATGATGCAGAAGATCACTGCAACAGGATGCGCTGTCACGGCCCTCGTCGCCGCCTTTGTTGCTGTAGATCCAACAAACACCTTGGAAGCAACTGCTTGTGCTCTCTCCATCTTTGGCTTGGCTGGAGAGCTAGGGATGGAAATGGCAAAAGGACCGGCCTCGCTTAGAATGCACCTGATCGATTCACTTTATGGACTCGATGAAAAAACCGTAGTTTCGCGGGTTAAAATATTGCGGCACTCATAATTCATGGTGGCTCTTTTGCGAGGTTCGGCAGCATTCTTATTTCTAAGTACATGTAGGTCAGAAATAAAAGAGTCTTTGAATTCATACCTTCATATAAATAAGTGGTATCAATCATTGTACTCTAACTTCTTTTTGTATCACATTTACTATGATTTACAAACAGGATTGAGAACCACCAACTATTTTATGACTGTGTAAGATCTGTACTATTGCAGTAATACTTTGAATGAGTTTCGATCTGGTTCACATATCTTAACTGAATCACATTTTATCTGATCTGATCAAATTTAGCTGCAGTCCTATATAATCTTATTTGTGTGTATTCAACACCTACCTGAATCTTTAAAAAAATAAAAAATAAAAGTAAAAAGTTGTTTCTAATTTGAAATTAGGTATATATTGATAATTAGTTTGGCTCGATCTTTTCTCTGTTTGGCTTGCTTTAAATCATGTAATCCTTGAATCTGATCAGACTCAAATAATTACTGAAGTTGCTTTCTTTTGAGAAATTATTGCATTACAAAGCTATTTTTGCAAGAGCTCTCAGTTCTCCTCACATATTGGCTATTTTGCTATTTATACGCCCGAGATTGTAAATAGATGCACGAATGGACTTCGGAATCGAATGAGCGAAGTTTTTGTTTTTGTTTTGTCGATTTAATAGATGGGCTTGATGAGGTTTGAATTCAGGATTGTAATCTGCCACCATATGAAACAACCGCTTTCTCCAAAATTTATAACCAGCACCAAAGAGAACAAACTATGCGAGGACTAGGAGAGCCTTAAAGGTTCCCTTGATTCGAAACTGGAATAAATAATGAGTTTGGATTAGTTTGCATTTGTCACTCCACTGAACTAATGTTTCATGGTACCGAGCTGCATCCAAGTGCTAATTTTGGAATTGCATTATTGTCTAAACCCTCCATAGGAGATTTACATTCATTGTACTCTGCTTGATGCTTTGTTAATATCCTCCCATTTTGATTTGATGCTTCAATTTTCCGTTGTTTCCACCATGAGAAATGGTTGTTGCCAATTGTTCCATAGAGAAAGATCATTTTAGCACATCCCACCTTTGCTCCATTTCCTTTTCATAGCTCCAGCACCACAACTGCAAATTTGTTAAATTTGTTGTTAGAAATCAATGCCAAGCATATTAATTTTGTCACATTTTAGAGAAATGAAATGTATCCATCATATTAAGCCTTGTACAACAATGTATTTTACATGTGTCCTTCAAAAAATAAACTACACCATTAGTCACTGAAATAGTCCGAATACTAGATTGCTTCGAAAAACTCAGTTTGTTTTGTTGATTGATTATTTTGTAGAGAATAGATACATAAAACCTCCTCAAAAGGTTAATATTTTATGTATGAAGAGAACTTACAATCAGAATCTGTAGTGATCCACTGCCCTGTTCTGACACATTCCTCCTCAGTGTTTAGGCTGCAGGAGTTTCTGAGATCATCACACTCTGTGCTTTGCAGAGCAACTGAGAGGTTGGAGCAGCTCTTCACTATCATATGTTCGGTTCGCGCCGTGGATGCGAACGCCGACAACGGCGAATACACCGTCGACGTCGACGAGCAGCTGCCGACGTCCCACCGGAAGCTGATCTTGCTCGAGTTCGAGCTCATATGGTCATCAAGTGGGTCCTTCAGTGATGCTCTGTTTTTGAAGTGCAAGACCTTCAACAAGAAAAGAGAATGCTATGTCAAGCTTAGAAAGGTTAGTTAAAGGTTTATTAATTTCTTTTAGGAGAAATTATTGCATGACATATAAACCGTTAAGTGCGATTTACAACTTCTAATTAGTGACTTATGTATGAAAATATTTTATTATAGTTGTTGAGACATATAAACCGTTACGGCTATATCTATTTTTCCTTAAGAGATAGTGTGGAAATATTATAATTGATGATCAATAGCTAACTGAGTTGCTAATTTTACCGAAATTCATTCAAATCAAAACAAATGAAAGTTTACGAGGTGTCGAGGGCCTATTT
This sequence comes from Puya raimondii, assembly GCA_016920855.1. Taxonomy (NCBI): domain Eukaryota; kingdom Viridiplantae; phylum Streptophyta; class Magnoliopsida; order Poales; family Bromeliaceae; genus Puya; species Puya raimondii. Next base: position 101,222,452 of record JABWPP010000050.1, on the reverse strand, counting down.
TAAAGTAACCACATATTATCAATCTCTTTACCTTCCATGCTTTGCTACCAACTTTGTGGGACTTAGCTGCTGCAGCCCACTTGATGAGCTCCTTCATCCGCGACAGCGCGCGCCGCCTCTCCCCACTCCGCCCAGCCTCCTTCTCCGACGACCCCTCGCCACCACTGTCCACGCCGTTGGGCCCGATCGCCGAGACCGCGTCGCAAATGGGTAGGACTTTGCACCCCACAGTAACACCCTCACCCTTGTGTCCCATTTTCCTTTCTCCAGTAATCTTAAAACTATGCAACAAACTGTAACTAGTGATTGTGTTGTATATGCTTTGTAGACACTTCAGGTGCAAAGTACTATAAAACCAAGCCCTACTTTTGCTCTCCTCACTCTCCTCATCATCACCATCCTCCTCCTCTCCGCCGTCCTATTCGTCGTCTCGAAGGTACTTCACTACTTCATCTGATCATCATCAAATAACAACCAACAATAATATGTCTTTACATGATACATACGCATACATATAACCATGCTCATAATAAGCTTAATGAGTCATTACCAATATTGCAGCTTCTCTCTCCCTTGCTTGTGACATGAGGTGATGATCTAAATAACCATCGACGAATCTAGCAATGATTAAGCAACAAAAACCCATCATTTATATCTCGTTAACGTGGTCGCGACCGGTATTAATCATTGTTGTAAGCCACATGTAAGTTTAGTATAACTGTACAGCCACACATAAGACATCTAAAATATCTCTACCTGCATGTTCTCCACCTGCAATATCTGTAAGGTTGGAATCTTAAGTAGGTGGTCAAAGTAGGAATAACACTGGTGATAGATATCTATAATGTAATTAAGTACCAGGCTTTGATTATTAGGGCATTAAAAGCCATAGAAAAAGAGCTTAAAAATTTAGCTAACACAGAAGAGCAAAGGATAAGAGTGAGTTGGCTAAGGGTTTATATATGCATGTTGCATATGAGGTGGCCATGTGTGTTTAAGCATATGTTATGTTATTACTAAGGGTGTTTAATCTTTTTTTTAAACTTCACATGGGTGACAAGCCATCTTACATCATTGAATGTCATATTTTAAAAAGTGCTTCCTAAATTGCTTTTTTTTTTCCTTTTGTGGCTTTGATAATTGATTGAGAATGGATAAAATTAGCTCATGTGAGACGTGTCGTTGCCTCTTCCATTTGAGTGTCTAGTGGGAATTAAATGGGCTTTACGAATCTAGAGAGAGAGGGATATATTCTCTTCTCTCTCTAGATCTCTTTCTCTCTATAGTTTTAGTGCATGCACCACTTCTTAAACCCTATCATTATAAAGGCGCAAAATCAGAATTTAACTCATTAGATGTGTTACGTAATACTGAACCGTATTATTAATCGAACAGCATATCTTTATGTACTGATGATTTTTTGGACTATTTGATTACAAATTGGCGGTAGTTTCAGTTGTAGCTACTGGAGGCGGTGAGTGGTAATCTCGCCACTCCATATGTATAGTCATAATAGTTTTTTGCTGTATTTGACCAAACAAAATATATCTAGTTATAACTATTGCATCGTTAAATTATACTACATTTGTAGTTACATCTAGTCCAATGGCCCCTAATGTTATAGGTTTTAGATTTTTTTTTTGAAAAAAAAAAAATTGAATGGCCAAATAGTGAGTGCGGTGCATGAATCATGCGGATACACCGGGTGCATGCAATAAGTACTCCCTATTCTCCATGTGGTGCTATTTAAGGCCACGTCGAGGTTACTGTTTCCTTCAAACTTGGAACAGGATTCGTCCCTGTGCCGAGAAATTATTTCCATGGTGCACCGGGTCTATACACCGGTGTCTCCACAGCTCAAAAGTAAAAAAAAAAAAAAGTATTTTGGAATTTAACACTTCTTCAACTCAAGTAAGCAAGGATTTAATTGATTATTATTAGCGATCAATTATCCAATGAAACTGCTAATTTAAATCCCTTATTCAATTAGCAAAAATAATCAAATGAAAGTTTGGTGAGATTTGAAGGTATTGCAATCAAAATTATCTTTTTCTCAAGCTAAAAAGAAACTATTGTATTATAACATCAGAAAAAGATTATAAAAAAAATTAAAATCAAAACTTTATATAATTTAACGGTTATATATATTGAGTTTTGAAGATTCTGGTGTACAAAACGTGGTCCATGCAACATGTAAAAAAGAAAGAAATTTAAAAAAAAAACTACAAGTGCAAACCAAGTTGCAAATATACCTTTCCATATTAGGTGAAACGGTGATAGTTCATTAATGGCTCAGGAGGGATTTTTGCCCACCTGGTTTCATCTAAGGGCATATTTGGTTGGCCGGATTAAAACCGAATTGGATTAAAATTAAGGGTTAATTGCATACAGGTCCCCGCAAACATGATGAATTGCAGATATATTTCTACAAAGCTCAACTTTCATAAGTTATTTCTGCAAAAGTCCTAATGTTTACAGATATGTCCCTCTGGTTAAGATTCGTTAGAGAACCGTTTATTTTTTAACAGTAGACTCGTGAAATGATATTTTTGCCCTTACAAATATGTCCCTCTCAGAGCTGGATACGAAGAAGAAGAAGGAGGAGGAGGCGGCGGAGGCGATCACCCATCAAGGACGCCGTCGACGATGCCGCCCGCACGGCCGATGCTGTCGGAGGCGCCCGTGACGATGGCCCACGCAGGCACGACGACGACGACGACGAGGAAGAGGAAGGGAAAGAAGAAGAGGAAGAGGAAGAGGAAGAGGAAGAGGAAGGGAAAGAAGAAGAGGAAGAGGAAGAGGAAAAATGGTAAAATTGTCAATTCTGATCATGGTTAAGTGTTTTAACTGTGGTTAACCAAATTTTTCTAACGGATCCTAACGGTAGGGATATATCTGATAACATTAGGACTTTTGCAGGTATAACTTATGAAAATTGAATTTTGCAGGAATATATGTGTAATTTATCATGTTTGCAGGGACCTGTATGCAATTAATCCTAAAATTAATCTGGTTCACAATTTATCGTTAGTTTGGATGCGGACCCGAAAGGATTAAGCCAATCCGTAAAAAGGCTAATCCCCCTCCCTCACGGGGGATTAGTGAGTGAATCCCGTGTCTTAGAAAAAGTCTAGAATGCGACAGTTAGATTGTTGCTCTTCCCTCTACTGCTCACCTTCGAAACGCCAATTATATATTAGCAAGAAAATAATAAAATTCTAATTTTTGAGCCGAAGTTCACATCTAAATTTATTCTAGATTCAAATTTAAATTTTAAATGTAAATTTAGATTTTAAATTTAAAATTAGATTTTGAATTCAAATTTTTAATTCGAATTCAACTTATAGAAGGGTAGTTTAGAATGATAGGTTGTGGGGCCTTCCGGCAATCCGGTCGATGATGAATATATATATATATATATATATGTATATATGTATATATGTATATGTATATATGTATATATGTATATGTATGATTGAATTATAGAAAATTTTTCTGTAAATATTTGTTTTTTCACTTTTTATTCATGACTTTTAAAAATCTATATTTTGAACATGTATGGGTGGAAGTGGAGAGGGGGAAAGTCGTTTTCACCAAAAACGATCACTTCCATCGTTTGGTTCGCCGTAAAAAAGTTACGGTCGAAATTCGAGTTAATCCGAAACGGCATAATTGACTTCGGCCCACCGTAGGCCAAAGTCAATTACGGTGAAGAGAGGCGAAGAAAAAATATTATTTTTAATTATATAAAAATATAATTATATTATTTTTAATTATATATTTAAAATATTATATAATTAAATTTTAATTAAATTTAATTATATAATTAAAATATTATATAAAAATATAATTATATAATTAAATAATATTATATAATTAAATTTTAATTATATAATTATTTATTATATAAAAATATTATATAATTAAATTTTAATTATATAAAAATATAATTATATTATTTTTATTTATTAAATTATTTATTATTTATACATAAATTATAGTTTTACATCATATACTTTCTACCAAACAAACAGCAGAACTAATGAAACTTTACTTCTATAACTACGAAACAAACAGCGGAACAGAAGTAGTTTTTACCGAGCTCTACTTCAACCCTAAGTCCACTTCAACCCAAAGTCCAGTTTCGACGAAACAAACATGTCCTTTGCTCCCTTAAAATTTCAGAATGTTTTCAGGAAGGTATGGCATTAATAAAGAGGGCAAAATGACCAAAGTGTACTTACTTCTTCTATAAGAAAAAAATAATTTTTTTAATATATTTCTGTCATGATATTTTCGGTATAAATTATAAGAAATGGATGGAATAGTGATGGAACTCTGATGGAGGAGGGCTAAATGCAATAATTTGAAATGTTGAGGAGTAAAGTATATGTTTTGAAAGTTAGGGAGAGAAAGTGAAAAAAGCGAATATTTATTAAAGGGTTTTTGTAATTTATTGTTGTTTCAATTCATTGTAGTGTTGCATGCATGAGAATTGTACAAGAACATCAAGATCAATACAATCTCTCTCTCTCTCTCACCCCTGTTTGCCTCGACGGGAGCTTCTATACGAATAATATTAACCAAAACACTAATTTCTCTCCCAAAAATTTTCTATTTCATTAGAAATCTTATTTCTTATTGTTTTTTGTATAAATTTAAATTTTAGGATTTATGTTTGTAAATGTTGAGATGGCCGAGTTGGTCTAAGGCGCCAGATTAAGGTTCTGGTCCGAAAGGGCGTGGGTTCAAATCCCACTCTCAACAAACAGGTTTTTTTTTTTAAATTTTTTTATAATAATAAACAATTTTTAATTGTAAATTAAAATAAACAATACATACAAATTCAGTAAATTTTTTTATAATTTTTAATTGTAAACTAAAATAAACAGCACATACGAGTTTAGTTTTTGTTTTCCCCCTTTCATCTTCACAACTTAAATTTTAACGATTTTTATAATTTTTCTTTGTAAACTAAAATAAACAATGCATACGAGTTTTTGGGTTTTTTTTTTTCCCATCATCTTTACAACTTTTAAACAGTATAAGAAGCAACTGCAGCATAGACACTTCCAGTTCGCTGGATACAAAAAAGGGTTACGACAACAGGGAGGTAAAATAAAAATTATAAAACAAAATTATAAAAAGGAAAAGAAGGGTCGAAAATAGCATTAATTCGACATCAACAAAACCCGAGATCTTTCGCCGTGCAAAACTAGTCAGCAGCATCTTCTTCATCCTCGAAACTCAAATTCAGAGCTTGCAGCTTGAATCCTGACCCTTGTATGATCTCCACCAGATTCGAAGCCGCCCCTGTAGCTTGCACAGTGGTCTGCTTCGTCAACTGCACCAAGAAGATCAGTCGCAAAGATACTAAAAACTTCATTTGCGCGAAATTTATTTGTTGATCTGATAACACATGACAACTGGTAAACACAATTTTTACCTCATATTCGTAACTAAAGAATAATTTAAGTTACTATATCAGTAGAACAAAGAGAGGAAATAAGATTACAAACAGAACCCTCAAAGATATGGATCAGTGCAAGGTCGCGAGAAACAAACATCATGTAGGATGGTACATTGGATATCGTACTACGAAAAGCTATGCTTAGAGCTCAAGTACTATTCGCGTATTATTTTCTGAGGAACTAACAATTAGTAGCAGGTTTAGAACAACAGAATCGACCAACGCTAGTAAATATGTACTATATTAGACAAGCTAATCGGTTAGAAGTGTAGAATAACATCAGTCCCCTCCATATCTTAGGGCATGTAGCTTATACCACTTTTGCTTCAAGATCTTATTTGCGAGCATACGAGAATCTTCGAATAATATTTCGGTAGTATCTGTGATGCCCCATGAAAATATAAGGACCAGAAACTCTAATACTAATACTGAGTCTTAAGCATTTTGGTCTGATGATTTGAATCCGGCAAGTTACTAGTGCTAGTGGCCAGATCGTCACATTTGGTAGTAGAGCCAGTAAGCTAGCCGAAAGTATGAGATGGATCTCGCACCACCTAGTGATCATGGGCTAGAAAATTGGACCTGACAAGGACATCAGGTCTAAACAGAGAGAACTTGTGACGCCCCAGTGTGAAAATATAAAGACTAAAAACTCTAATACTAATAACTAGACTTAAAAGGCATATTAGGCCGGCAGTTTGGGCCCGTCTGACGAGTTATTAGTGCTAGTAGCCAGGTCGCCACATTATCTCTAACAACAGCTACTTATATCGATACATTTATCGCGATCACCAATACTCTACAACTCAGAGGTCTGGAAAGGTGAGTTTTTCCTTTTTGTGTTCACCTCATTAGAATCAAAAAGACCTGCCCAGGTATGAATCCAATTCAAGCAAACCCTAACGCATATATACATATATAAATATAGCGAGCTGAATCATGCGAACTATCCTACAATTTCAAACATTCTAAGCACAAAACCGAGAAACAAAATTGATTCTCGATATAAAGTTTACGCACTTCGGATAAATGTCGCGAGAAAAAGAAGCCACTCTCACCTCAACACTGGCGACGCCCTCCACGACCCGCACCACCACATCACTGATACCCTCTGTCCCCTGCAAAACAACATCCAAAACCAACTCCAAATATAACGAACACATCGAACAAAGTATTCAAAATTTTAAACAAAAAAATACTGCAAACTTCTAGAGCCTTGGACACAGCAGGTATATTTGATTCATCGATAGTTCCTTCAGCCTGGTACACACCAACAATATCAAAAAGGGTTAAACTCACAACAAATTCACCATTTTTTTTTACCCTAATTGTGTGCACTTTGATCCAAGAAACACCAGTAACTATCTAAAGTTAGTAAATTTCCCTAATATGTGCACACACAAAAAAGTTAAATTTGGCTCATTTTTTTTCACCAAATCAAACTACACGGACCAAATTGCAATGGAATTAGAGTTAAATGCTTACGATTCAACACTAGAAAACAATACCAATTCAGAATCGGGGCACGAGAAAACGGGAGAGGAGAGAAGAAGCGTGCCTTGAAGAACATGGTGAGCACGTCGGAGGAGGAGACGGGGACGAACTCCGCCGCCGCCGCCGCCGCCGCCGCCGCCGGCGGGGAGGCGCCGCCTCGTAGGGCGCCATTCGCGGTCGCTCTAGGGCTCGAGAACGGCTTCGGGCTCTTTCGCGGAAGAAGCGAGAGGAACGAAGGGGAGGAGGAGGGAGAAGGAGAGGGGAGTGTGCGGGAATGGGAGTGGAGAGAGTGAGAGAGCGAGGAGAGCGTCGCCATTGTTGCTCCGCGAAGAGAGAGAGAGAGAGAGAGAGAGAGAGGGAGAACGAGGGGAGGGGATAAAGCGGGATTAGGGATAAGCGGGTATCGGGTTGATTCGGGTGCGGATCCGACCTCCGTTTGGCCGGGTCGGGTTCGATCATTTCGGGTTGAGCACTCACCCGTTAGATTTCTAAATGCAGCTGTAAATATGGTGGATATACAGAATATGTATTTTTAATTTATTTGCTAGTGGTTAAAAACTATAAAAATTGATGTTATCTTTACATATAGAATTGTAAAATTATGCCCCAAATGGTAAGATTTGTATCTTACCATAAAGTGAGTTAATAAATAAACAGAGTGTAAATCTTATGCTCTATTCAAATTAATTAAAACAACCAATTTGAATTTTTAGTATTATACGATTAGAGATGCAAATTAGGCGGATCTAGGAGCGCAGCGCTTTCCATCTATGTATTATAAACACTTCTATAAACTTTGTATGTCCGTGTCGGACACGCATATGTCCGATGTGGATATTCCTTGGACGTGCGTTCAATACCGATCCATAACGCATATAACTAAAAATAAAAATATACATATTTTTATTTTATTTTTTTATACATATATAATGTAAGATTATAAATATTTTAGTTTTTTGATGAATGTATCTAATTTTTTTGACAATATAAATAAATTATGTAGGGTGGAGAATTTTTTTTTAAAATATATGAACTATCAATAAAATTTTTACTAACTTTCATTCGTATAAAAAATATAGCAATATATTTTATCAAAATTAATCTTTTATATATAATATATAATAAAAATATATTATTATATTAATAATATTATATTTTATTAGCGGTGTTCATACTGTGTCTGTATCCTAATTTTTTAAAAACTGCCGAATCACAGTGTCCGAATCGTGCCAGTGTCCGGTGATGCCTAACTTCCCACACCTAGTCCTATTTTTTTGGCGGGTCTGGACGAATTTAGGACGAGTTAAATTTTATCCTATTTTTGCCCACGCTTATTGCTTCATTATTTTAAATTTTTAGTATTAGAAAAATAGAATTGTTATATGACTAGGGATGCGAATACAAGTGCATCAAACATTGGAAAACATTCTACTCCACATAAATTGTCAGAAAAAGGAGAAACAACTTGTAGAAGATGTATTGTTGCACTATTTAAGTACAGCATCACAGTTCATACATCTTCAAGGCCAATCTTCAAAATTGTACAAAATTAGTACAACAAAAAGTAATCAATTAAGTGAACACCTTTTGCCAACCTATTAACTCATCAAGCTCCTCAATGCTCTAGGAGTATCAACTTAATCTCCTCCAAAAAATTTGGTAAAAAATGGTGCAATTGTCGTAAAATTATCAGGCAAAAAGACAAGGAAAAGTTCAGAGTCGAAGCGAACGATTGTTTCCTTTCGTAGCAATCCCTTTCTATTATTTCTCTCGTAGTAGATCCCAGAAAAAAAGTGACGCAACGAAACTCAGCGAGAGCTCGTTTTAAGCACCAGAATCGGAGAAGCGCAGACCGGATTCCTCGTGAATTTCTCCGGCTGCAAGAAAGACTGACGAGGATTATGATGTGATCATGAAGAACTAATGAGTGCATAGAAGGGACAGAATGTTCGTACTCGGGAGATCGACGGCTAGGTTCGCCTGAGCATCCGCATCCGAATTAAACTCCTTCAAAGTGATATGAAGAGCCAATGTAAGCCATATTAGCAGCAATAAATTGGTTGCCAAAAAATACAAATCTCAATTTTTTTAAAAGCTTGTTTTTTAAAAGTTTTGGCTAATGGTGTACTCGAAAGACGAATAATCACTATATATTGAAGAACTTCGACTTGGTGAAGCACAGAAGCCTATTTACTTACAATATGATTATACATATATTTACTTACACATTATGCTCTATCTCAGCTGCGTAGATCACAGTATAGAGTTTTCGCTTTTTTTAGCAGCAGTCGTTCGATTTAAAATGCTTCCAAATGTAACAAAGGAACGGCAAAAAACAAAACAATGGATAGCTTTTTTTTACCCTCTTAACATGTCTGATCTCAAATGAGAGAAACATATCCTTGAGCTCCTTCGCCTCCTTACACAAGCCAGCCATGTTCTCGTGCCTGGCCCGCCAGAGATCTTGAACCTGTTTTGAGAAAGGAAGCAAATTTATTATGAATAATAAACATGCCTCATATAAATAGATTTCGGCACAAAAATTAGGTTACAAGGACATCATGGCATTATTTCGTGGATAGGGATTAAATCGAACTGCATGAAGTACAAAAGTAATTTAATTTGAGTATGGTAAGAGTGAGACCAAACTCGGCGAGAGCAGAAACTTTATCGATTCTTACCATGAAGTATTGTGCTCTACTAGCATATACGACGCAGTACAAGATGTCAAGATTAAGAAAAATTAATATTAAGTCGATAACTTCAGAGATATATTGAACCACGCACCTGATTACAAACAAGCTTAGAGTCACCTTGCACACGTATTTTCTGAAACCCTTTCTTTAGAGCATACTTCATTCCTAAAATCAATGCTCGATATTCGGCAACGTTATTTGTTACGGCACCCAAACCTTCGCGGACTGTAGAAATCTTCATTCACATGACAAGAAGATTCCAAAATTCTTAAGGTGCGAATAATTCACCGTAAATATTAAAAAGAAAAACATATATAACGGAGAAACCATTATGTATCTACCACACTTCCATCTTCAGCTCGAAGAACAACTCCAGCACCAGATTTTCCAGGATTTCCTTTTGAAGCACCGTCAAATTCAAGAACACAAGACATCTGTCATGATTAGGTAAATTACATTCTTATGGTAATTGATGTTGAAGACAGTATAGAAATGGCGGCAGGAAAAGTATTATAGTCGAGCAAATCAAATTACCTAAAAGGCGGTAAAGCTCAATCATGTATGAAGTTGTCATCAATATGAAACATACTGCACAAAATTTGAAGACCAATAAAAATGAATTTACAATCCTACGAGAAGAGCGATCATCTCTTCTCATCCACATACAGTTCCCAGTGTTTCCTTCCAATATGCGGCACACTTTGTTCTTTCAATATGCATATCATTGAGCAAGCTTGATGAGATTCATTATCAAAAGTTTATTCCGATTAGAGTTCATATTGCGAACTTGCGATTTGCGAACGACTTCTAAAACATATATAATATCATCACAATTATCCGGCAAAACAACCAAATCAAACTCAATTTGGAATACTACTTGATTCCAGGATGACTTCACAAGCACGCAATACTGTCTAACTTAAATTAAGTATAGAACACTTAAGTACAGCAAACTCTGTGCAGTCTGTGACACGAATTCTTGAAGGAATTATATGGGTTCGGTCATGTATCTTTTTTTGCCACTCCGTCATATTTTCACCCACTCAATTCGCAAAATAAGATATCCGCGGTATCAGCAGGAGAATAAAACAGCAGGAAAATAATACACAGATAGGAAAAGAGAAGAAGCAGAGCGTACTGGCATTATACATCATGCAATAACTCACATCATTACGAAATATTGCTTGCTGCTCAACTGAATACCCAAGCTTGAGATGTTTCTTTGACGGTTCAATCAGGGCAGAAGTAGATTCCTGCGTGATGATAACATCCATACATAGAAGTGAGCAATACATGTACTGATTTGGCTTGTTTGTGGAAATTAGATCCTGTCTTAATATACAGTAACAAGGGCTCAATTTACCTTTAACAACGTGATTTCATACAACATGCTAGATCTCACGGTAATCTACAATTGAATATAAAAATATGTGACAGTTATTACCATACTCACCATGTGCTGCGCCCTTTTCAAAGTAGAAGTCTTTTCGCCAGTTTGAGCAACCAAAAATGCAAGTCCATCTGGTTCCTGGGAGAAGGCCAAAACAAAAAGAAAGACGAGAAAAGAAAAAAAACACTTTTAGTGAACTGCGGCAGTAATTTTAAACTTTCTGTGCTCAATTACAAAATAAATAACGAACAAGAATAAGATTTTAATTTTTTAACAAATAATAAAGCATCATAGTTGGAAGTTGGAACTCCATGTCAAAGGGCTAGAAGTTATCTATTTAACATCAATAAGAAGCATATTTTTGATGTTATCTTTCTTAACAACCATGTAGATCCTTCCACACTAATATGAGTTGCTCCTAACTAGCATGGGCTTTATCAAGAACAAGCTTCAACAGAAATAGCGGCTCGCTTCTAACTTGCCGACTTATTAGCTACAATCATAAAATCAAACCTATCATGCTTTCCTATTAACACCAATTAAGTCCAATATTTTCCTTTCACCAGCAATGTGATGAGAAAACAACATCTTTCACATATTTCCCGGTAGCAAGTTTGACAGATATGAAACTATCTTGCAGCCTAATACAATGTTAAATTACAACACAGTGCAAATCCACCGTAGTAGAATTGAAGGATAAAATGCATGCAGTAAACTCGCAATAAAACTGGAGGCTCATTTTCTTACCTGAAAAGGACATGGGACTAGGTTCCCAAACAGATCCTCGTTCACATCCGCTGCATTAATGGAGTAGAGAGGGTTTTTAAGCCCACGAGCAGCAAGATAATCTTCCGTTTCTTTACGCAAGCAATAACCTTTGTACACACTGACGGAAGGATCACACACCTACTTTGATGAAAAGCACAGAGTACAACAATTCGCCGCATTAACATTGGTATTATTATAGCTTAAATAACATCATCTAGTTAACTGCGCCCATACGACTATAGTAAATTGAATATCTAACGCAAGCATATACTAAAGAACGGTGAATTAAGCTGAATCCGGGAATTGCTCGGAACTGCGCGTACCGAAGAGCTAACTTGAGCTTGACAATCGCTTAAACTTTTATAGACGGCGACAACATCTCCTTTCCGAACAACATAAAAAGCGTCGCCCTCTTCAGCCATGGCCGCTTTCTCATTCGCCGCCTTCGGCGACTTCGAAGCACGCGCGCGCTTAGAAGAGAAGCACCGAACGCGAATTGCCGACGGGGTGAGACCTAAATTGAGCGCTTCAATGCCGGTGCGCCATACGCCTCTTCTCCTCCATGAGATCATAGAAAACCCATATAAAGCTCTCCTCACGAGTCCATGCCCGCTATTCGAAAAGAGAGCTGCAGAAGACGCGCACGAAATGCGGTTCATCTAAGAGATTCCAATCACTACAATGTTCACATCTGGAAAAAAAAAAAAATTGAAAACTTTTTTTTTGGTTAGATATTTAGCTTAGGATAAATATTTTGGATGAACTAAATGTGAAACAGCTCCTTACATGCTCATCTCACAGAACAAATGAACAAGGAATATTTGCACACATATCCCTTAAAATACATATATTTGCTTGTATACTAATCTTAGTGCGAAAATTATGTTGTGAGATAAGAATTTCATGATATAATTACTACGCGCAACTTTTCACTTGCTCATTTTCAGTAATATTGATTTCTCCTTAAAATAACAAAAAAAGGAAAAGAAATGAATGGATATTAATTTCGACTTTAGTCCAAAAACTTGTCACTCAAAACCAAAAACAAAAAACAAAAAAGTCTCATAGAAACCACACTTTTTTATGAAATGATCTTCTTAAGAACCTTGTTTCAAGTATAAAATCTACAAAATTAAACCAAAAAACAAAAAAAAACACAAAGAGAGTAGAGATTGGAGAAAGGAACAAGAGCGAAGCAATTACCGATTCCAAACCCAGCGAAAAGAGTGGGAGAGAGGAAGAGCTCAGAGAGGAAGAGGGGGAACAAATTGAGTTGGTTTAGGGTTTGTTTCGTGGGCCGTTGTTGACTTGGGCCTCGGCCCATTTTCGACCCCGCTCGCTCGCTTCTGCTGTTCGCCTGTATTATTGTGAGCCATTTATTTCCCAAAAAGGATAACTTCAAATACCACCCCTGAGGTTTCGTGCTTTCTCACTTTAGTGCCATGTGGTTTAAAATGTATCATTTTAGTATCATGTGGTTTAGTTATTCTTTTTTTGTTATTTTTTCATTAAATTAATGAAAAAGTTAAAACTATAGGATAGTAAAGTGAATATTCGATAAACTATATTTGGGATATTTGAAATTTTTCTGTATAATTTAACGAAAAAATTAACGAAAGGATAACAAAAAAAGAGAATAACCAAACCATAGGGTACTAAAGTAATACATTTTAAACCACATGATACTAAAGTGAGAAAGCACGAAACTACAGGGGTGGTATTTGAAGTTATCCCTTAAAAACCCTATAGGGGTGTACATCCTATAACTATTAGATCCAACGGCTGAAATTAATAAGGTTTAGAAAACTAAAAAAGGTGATGATAACTTCACTCCCCAATTTTTTCATCCTACACTTTTCCTCTTTCCCTTTTTCCCTCTTCGGCGTACTCGTGTTCGGCGAACTCGTGTTCCGCGCCGGGTGTGGTGTCCGTCGTCCCCGAGCCGGTGCGGCGCCGCAGCTCTTTTTTTTTTCCCCTCTCCGACCCTCCTTCACCTGTCGTCCCCACCGCCGCCGCCGCCGGCGACGAAGAAGAAGTGCTTCTCGGGGCCAAAAAGCACGCCGGCGAGGGAGGGGAAAAAAAATAGTTACACTCCGGCGAAGACGGCGGGTCGTGACAAAAAAAATTGTAAAGAGAAAAAAAATAAAAAATAAAATTTTTTTCTACAGGAAAAATCAAAAAATATAGAAAAGGGAAGAAAAGATGAAATTGTACTGTTTAAAAAATGTTACACTGTTTTAAAATTTTTTACACCATTTCTTTGACACAAATTACACTCTTACACCATTTCTTTTTCTCTTCTTCTTCTTCGTTGCACTATTTCTTCTCGTTGCACCATTTCTCCTTGTTGGACTATTTCTCCTCGTTGCACCATTTCTCCTCGTTGCACTATTTCTCCTCGTTGCATCATTTCTCCTCGTTGCACCATTTCTCCTCGTTGCACCATTTCTCCTCGTTGCACCATTTCTCCTTGTAGCACTATTTCTCCTCGTTGCACCATTTCTTCTTGTTGCACTCTTTCTCCTCGTTGCACCATTTCTCCTTGTTGCACTCTTTCTTCCCAACCAAACTCGGATCCGGTCACTTCTCTCTCCGGGGCGCGCAGCACCGGGCGGAACTCGAGGAAGCACGACGAGGAGGAGGAGGAGGCCTTAGAGGAGGAGGACGAGGACGAGGACGAGGACGACGACGGGATCTGTGGCGGGGCGAGCGACGCTGGCAGAGGCCCCGCGTGGCTCGGGACGGCGGTGGCGGGGCCCGCGGCAGGGCACGGCGCCGGCGCCGCGGGCCCCGCCACTCGCCGCAGCCGTCCCGAGCGATGCCGGCCCAAGCTGGCGCGGGCGCAGGGGTCGCGGGCGGAGGAAAAAAAAAAAAACGAGCAAGAGAAAAAAAAAGAGGAGAGAGAAAGAATAACAAGGGTATTTTGGTCAGTTTACTGAAAATTCGGACCGAATCTCAAAATCAAAAATAGCGACCTAATTTTGCAAAAGTCCAAAATTGGTGGATTTTTTATGCAAAAAGCCTTTTTTTTTAATAAATAGTGAACAATTTATCGTTTTTCTTATTTTTTGTCTACTTTGGCACTGAGTTTGTAAAAAAAAATAAAAAAAAAGTCAGTAGGTCTAATGAAAATTAAATTTTTATAGAATTATTTCAAAAAACAAAAAGTCCGCTTTGTTAACTCCGACCCCCACTTCTCTCTTTTGATATATTCGCTATTTAATATTCACTAGCGTAGGGGCCCGCGCATTGCGGCGGGTTGACTCTATAGAAGTAAACCACTATATATATATATATATATATATATATATATATATATATATATATATATATATATATATATATATATATATATATATATAACCATTAACCAACAGGGCATCATGGCGAGCTTTCATACTACATAATATGTAAAAATAGAAATTTTTTTTTTCAAAAGCACTAAGAAAACCAACTCTTCCATAAAACTGATGATAGGAAGCTCTGCTCTATGTTAGTTAAACATGTGAGTCTAAAAATACATTTATCATAATAAAAAGAGAATAATATATTCTACAAATACAAAAATATTTAGAATGAACTTAATTCTTGCACATTACCATCTATAAATAACTTGTTTTTTAGCATAAATCCTTCGACTTAAAACCCAATTTTTGAATCAGAGTACTTCAATCAATTGCTATGTATCTTAAGAAATCTTTATCTCAATGTACTATAGCTCTCAATGTTCTATAGCTAAAATCCAACCCAAAAATAGAAGACAATTTCAATAGATAAGAAATTTGAGATGAAATAATTTTAAATTTAAGTAAAAAAATATGTAAATTGGTTGAGAGTAAAATAACAGCAAATGCACTTCTCATCATAATGTGGTAAGATGATATGTATCTGATTCACTAAATAATAGATACACAATAGTCAATAACGGGAAAGAAAGGAATAGCAACAAAGCTGCTACACAACTGATGGGCAACAAACAAAAGCAAATAAATGGAAAAGAAATTCGATGAATATGAGCTCAGATAGTTAGATTTTCGTCTGCATTTTTGTACCAAGTAAAACGCCTTTTTTCCTTCTTGCCGATCAATAGTTTTTAAACTATTAATAGATATAAGAGTTACCCTAGGCCATCAAACTCACCCTACTAATTTAATGTTCAATCATCAGTTACAGCTTCAGTAGAGAGAGAACAGGCGGCGAGGCTACAAAGTTGCCACAATAAACTGATGGCGGATCACCAAGCGAAAGCAAATGGGCTTAGTAATGTATCCTCCTCTTTGGAGTGAGTAATATACCTAATACAACAGAAGATAGGAAAATCATTGTAAAAAGTGTGCAAATATAAGAATCGAGTAAAAAATGTAGCACTTGAATATAGGACCAAACAAATATGAACACATCTAATATATATACATATCCAAATATATACATATTTAGTATAAGAAACAGAGTAAACAATGTAGCACCTAAGTTGATTAGGGCAAAAGTTAATCCCATGGCTACAGAAGCATATGACTATCAACTTGAAGAAAAGTCGGATTAGAGAATAGAAAGAAATTGTCAAAATAGTATGGAAACAATCAAAATTCCATAACAAATTGAATTAAAACATCATATTAGAATACAGTAGCAGTAATATTACAAAAGGTATCACTCAATCCTAGTGATGTTGCAAAAGAGAAGAGCAAAGAGCTTGGAGTTGATATCGGATCTAACAAAATTTAAAGCACATAAAGCATATTGTTTAGTATACATCATGTGCTAGAATTCACACAAAAAAAAATTGTGGTTCCGTGATGCAATATTTGTTTCCTTCTAATGTTACCATGTCAATATAAATTAGATCGCCAAGTAGCTTGAGAGCAAGGAAGAAAATTATCATTTATTCATTACCTACCTCTGCATTGCTTAGTATACATGCTTAGAGAGAGAGAGAGAGAGCTCTCATAATTGAAAGAGCAAAAGTATAAATGTACAATCACCAATAAGAAATTTCAAACAAAAAAAAAGAGTACCCTCACGGTAGAATTTATTTAGGAAACAACAAAAGCTAATCTGCTGAATTTATAGGTTGCCTGCTTTAATTGGGAAGAACTACTTTGCAATTAGCTTTGACCTTGAAAACTTTTTGCATTGAGTTATTCTGCTCTTACTACTTGAACCAGCAAATTATAGTTTCAAGCCAAGAATTCAAGTATACTTGGCCAATCATATACATATTAAAATGGGTAGTTCGGTAAATTTTTTACAGTTCAATCCTAATAGAAGTCTTCACCTATTGTCTAGAAATTAAGACTAAAGCGACATTACCTTAATTGAGGACCTCGACAATGGTGCCCTTGAAAGGCACCACTATCCATCTATGTCGAGATGTAGTATTGTAATATTATTTAATAGCTCAAGAGGTCGTGTTGGGTCCCACATGACTATAAGGAGATCGTCTGAACAGAAGATTCACCTGTTGCCTACCATCCATAAAGACCATCAAAAATAAATTCATGAACTCTGGACTATTCAATAAATATCAAGAAATATCAAGAGCGACGCTGCTAAAATAACTGGAACAATAATAATAATAATAATAATAATAATAATTAGAAGTATTATAAGGGGCTACCCTGTAATTAGTCAATTCTCTATAACAATTGTCAGAGAAATGAAGCTCAAGAGTTCATGTCATATACGTCTTCTTTTGAATGCCTGGAGCAGTATTTAAGTAGATTAGTTTCATATGAATTGCAAGTACGGAGTCATGGAGTGGGTGATAGATCGATACGGCAAGATTGTGCACGCTGTTTATTTTAAAAATCGAAACCTTAGATGGCTATCAGTAATCAGCTAAAAATTCAGTATCTTCCAATGTATTTTTCCCAAACAGAGATACAGAAAAGAACTTGTGTTAGTATTTTCTGCAAAGCGTGAAGAACAACCTGTAAAATGCTTTAAAACTAACATACCCATTGCAATATGTGCCGGAAATGCCCTCCTTGTTCATCTAAACATTTTGCCCTGATATCAGTTAAAAAAGATGCATATACATCTGTTCTTACAAAGACTATTCCGTATTCAGCGTACTCAAGCGCCAGATATCTACAATCATTAAAATATTTTTAGTATAATTGATAAAGTAAATAATTCTATACCCGATTCATCACCTCAGTCTGTGTGTTGAATCTCATTCTTCAACCCCACTGGCTCTTCTCAGAAATAAATCGTTGTTGGACTTCCCTTTTTGCATGAGGTAGGCGATATGCGGTAGGTTCTGCGACAGTACTCGCAGCAGCCTGTCTTGATGTTTCGACAATTTCGAATCTTGAGATGAAACCATAAATAGAGTCATCATCAGCGACCGAGAACTGATCAAATGTAAGCCACTGAGACAGAAGTAAAATAACCTTGTCTCTTTCCTTCATCAATCTTTATAGCATTAACAGACTTGGTGAGTTCAGCAATATCGCCAAATCTTTCAGATGCTTCTGGCTTCCAGTCAGCCTACATGATTCAAAGCAGCAGCAAAAAAGTTGATCTTTGATGTTAGGTTCAATGTTGATCTTCTACACGTTCTACTATGCGTAAAACCGAAATTTGTATAAACCTTTCTCTCTCTCATTTATAATGTATGTCAAGTATACAAAGACTTTGTTGGGTAGCCACAAAGACTATAGATGAGCTGGCAGTTATGGGCATCGGCAACTTTCACTAAAATCTGAGTTTTCATTAGGGCATTTCACAACCAGTAACACAGAATACACACACCCTGCTGATCCTACATTACTTTTAAACCAGATGGGTTTGGATTAGTAAGGCGTGGCGTAAACCTATAAAATCCCCATGAGGGCTTCTCAGTGTGCGGCTTTTAGATAGTGCACAGTAGCAAGATGTAGATCTTTGAGAACAAAGAGGCACAGATCAGATCACCAATATGTGGAATCTCCACGGTTGGCGAGCAGGGTGAAGATGTGGGTGGCAGGATCTGACAGTGACAGTGAGATGTAAAAAAGGCAAATTTATGCCGCGTGTTGCAAATCCAGATCCGTTTGATATCTCCTGCTATTATACGGGTTTGCTAGTATTTTTTTCAGCAAGAAACTATCGTAGTTTGAACAACACAATAATAGAAATCCTAACACTCAAAATGCTGCTTCATGAATCTTCGTTGGCTGCTTGTTTGATGAATAAGCAAGCCAGAGCAAGCTTAAGTTAAAATGAAAAACCAGCAAGAGCTCAATGGATTACATGATGTGAGCTACAGCTTTTATTCACCAATAAAAGAGTATAAAAACTGCTACTTTCCAAACCTATTCAAGTGAAATTGTCTAACATGAGATGGCACCTTTTTTCATCAGCAAATGCACAACATCATTTAATATGTCAGTTACAATGCAAATCTTCCTTGAAAAGCTCTCTACATGAAGCAAAGCTTCTCTGAACGGGTGATCTATAGAATTGGTATCAATCAAAATAATTACATATGCCGCACACAAAAAAACTACAAATTTAATCACAAAAAATTATTTTTAATAAATTTTAGAACACAGGAATTGCCGTGGTAAAAGATTTTTTAATCTAAGTTGTCAAAATAGATGGCTCTCACATATAAAATTTTGAAGCCAACACATAAATAAACTACTTTGTCTGCGATCTAGAATAAACCTTTATAGCCTACATACAGTACTTTTGGTAGTTTAATTTGAAGATAAATAATACACAGTGATTATAAAATTTTAAAATATAGATATACTAACACTAAACTAACATGAAAAAAATAAGCAAGTTTACCATGAGGACAAAGTCATGGGTACAATTAAAAAATAATAATTATTAAAAGTTTTTCCCCAAGATTTATTGTTAATAAGACCATTTCGGAGAAGGTGGACTAAAATTGGAAAGCATATGCACCTATGTCATAGTATAGAGACTAAATTAGTATTCCTATCTTTTTCTGTGCTCTCTTTCTCATAGATTATACCCAACTAAGTTGGAAATTATACACTACTGGGACATTACTGTGCTCAAATTCAAAAATTAACCAAAAGATTAAATCTTTAAATCCAAAATATTAACTTGAATCCAACAACGGAATTAAAGAATGAAATCTGTCATACATACCCGATTTGCAAACTGGTGAGAGAAAAGAAACAACGATCGTCATAATCTTTTCCCATAGCACTAATCCTGTAAGCACATAAAACTCAAGAAAATCCTGAAAGACCCATTAAAAAACGCCTTTTTTATCTTAAAATTGATCGAAATTAGATAAATTAATCCAAAATCAACACCAAATCCGAGAGCATACTTAATGTACGAATCAAAAACACCCCATTCACATCGCCGCGAACAAAAATTCCCAAAACCAAAAAGATCCGCGAACAAAAATTTCCAAAACCAAAAAGATTTTGTCGGCGTCCCTGGGTGGCGGCTGAGGAAGGAGGATAGGAGAGGGGCGACAAAGAGGGGGGGGGGGGGGGGGGAAGTGGGGGGGGGGGAGGGAGGTGAGGAGGGCACGCGTCGGCAAGGTCGGGGAGGGAGGAAAGGTTGTGGGCGAGGGAAGAGATGGGGAGGGAGGAGAGGGTAGCGGAGAGGAAGGAGAGATGAAGGGAGATGGGGGGACGCGAAGGCGGAAAGATCCACAAAGAGAGAAGCCGGGAGGGCGGGGAGATGAGCGGACGTGCGGTTTGGGGGCAGAGAGAGAATACGTGTCCACCGTTAAGGAAAAAAAATATATCAAACTAAGGAGAGCTCGCCAAGTCAGCAAGATATTGGGGATTAATAGATTAGTATAGAAGATTAGGATTTTTTTTTTTTTTTTTATTAAAGTCCGCTTTGTTAACTCAGAATCCCACTTCTCTCATTTGCTATATTCGCTGTTTAAATTTCACATACATGCGATCTCGTTGTTTAGGGTTTGCAGAAATGGAGGTGACGACTGGCAGCACTTCTGATCGGAAGGCGTTGCTGCCGTCGACGCCGACTGGAGGGCGCAGCTCGAACCCGCGGCCCGGCAGAGGATCGTCAATAAGATGTCAGTCTGCCCCTTCTTTTCTTAGGTTATTATTATTATTATTATTATTCTAAGTAGAATTTCTGCACGAAATAGTGTAGAAGGAAATGACAGACTGTTCTGCAATCCTTACATCCAAAATGTCTGTCTGACGATAAATAACAGAAGCTTAGAATTCGTCGCTTGGTTGGGATGCAGCGAGCGAGAGAAACGTCTTTTCTGACGGCATATTAAATTATATAAAATTAGTATTTCGTTGTCATTTTTTTTTAAATTTTTTAAATAGAATATTTTACGTGAAGTAGTGTAGGAGGGAATGGTGGATGGGGATTGTTTTTTTGGAAGCAAGGATTTCAGTGCCCATCGGCACAGGCCGTATTTACCGTACCGTATCGTGCCAACAAGATATCGGCATGATACTATCCCCGTGCCCCCGTACCGATGACACAGTTCAAAACTCTGTATTCTTTAAATTAGTAAATAATTTTCTCAATAAAGGTTAAAAGATTTGATAAAGATACATAATAAGCAATTAGAATATTTTGTTGCTAAAAAAATTAAATATTTCATGTCATTATGTGTCGGTACACATGTATCTTTTGTGATCGGCACGGTCCAGCACGCACCGGCACGGCCAGGCACACACCGTGCCGTACCGTGCCACGATCTCAAGAAAGAAAAAGGAAACTCCAATGTCGTGGTCTTCTACATCAGTAGTTTGCAAATTCTGCTATTGGTTTTTACTTCATTTTGCTGTAAACTAAATCAATTGATTTTTCTCTTTGTACGTACAGCATGGAGACTCTAAGTAGGCACCTACCGATATCCGTTCCGGAGGGCCTTAATGAACTTAGTAAAATCGCTGTACGATTCGAGGAGAAGATATATGCTGCAGCTACTAGCCAGGTATGAATACCATACGAATACCATACCATTTCACCGCATACTAGAGTTACATAATAAGTAGGGTGGCAATTCTCGACATGACATGACACAGCTTACTCCGGCATGACCTGAAACGAAGTTAACGGACTTGGGTTTAGCCTAAATAGGTTTAACCCGTCTACTTCACCCGCCTAAATAGGTTTTGGTGGATTTGGGTTTACTCTAGTGGGACGTGCGTTGGCAAAAGCATTTACCGAGAAGCTTACTCTGACGTGCGTTTGCGCCTTCACGTGCATAACACACCAAAATTTACACCCAACTTTCCTTTTGTGCAAATGATGCTTGGCCTTTTTTTCTTGATGTAGGACCTGTTTGGTCCGGCTCGGTTTTCGTTGAAATGTTATCTGAGTGAAGCTTTTTGAGGAAGTGTATGAATCTCCCTAACAGTGTCCTGCTGCAGCAAGCGTAAGTTGTATATTGGAGGTTTATTGGAGGTTTGGTTTCTGGGGTGAGGACGCTAATTTTTCATTAGTGAGAGCTTTAGAACCGAAAGCAAATGAATTAACTACGACCATATCTAGCATAATATCATATCGAGATATAATTCTATAACATATACATGTACAAAAGAAAATATTCATCGTATCTTTTGTATCTTTTGTGTTCTTTTACCTGCTATGCAGCTTTTAGACTATAAGTTACTCATTTTTCTGACTCTCTAACATCTCAGAGTGATTATTTGAAGAAAATTTCACTGAAATTGCTCTCTATGGAGTCAAAGAGCAGGCAGGCTCCTGCAGGTCATACCACAGTGCCAAACATTTCTCATGTGTATCAAATTCCTATTTACCCAGATCATGGTATGAAAGAAAATATACAGTGCTACTTCTTAACGCACCTGAAATAGTTTGACATTATATGTTTTTGATTACTCGTTTACTTGTTATAAGTTTGTCAAGTTAGGTATCTGGTTAACAAATAATTTGGCACTTTTTTTAAGCAGCAGAAAATCAAAACGAGTTTTTCAGCATCAAAAGTAGCAAATCTAATTTGAATCTTCTGTCTCTACTACAGTGAAAGTTGTAGAGGAGGATTCAGTTATTAGCGCTTATTCGCACAGCTCTACTTAAACTGCTCTTCTACATAAGCTCTGGTTGGACTGAATAGACCCTGTAGTTATAATGTCTTGGTTGATTTACATGAGGCTAATAAATGCTTGCACTTACAAGTTAGACAACTTTGTCAATTTCCAAATTGTTTCCTGCTCGCGCACAATGGTGCCTTAATACAGATTGAACAAATGCAAAAAATAATGCTTTGTTATTGAAGTCTCTTTCTTGTTTTACCTTGCTTTTTGGTTATTTTATGCTATATAGAACCCATCTTTTATATAAAGGCGAAAAGAACACACATATATATAATGCTGCTCTCATGTGATATTTGCTAAAGTTGCGAGTTTTTTGAAGTATTTTACAAGAGCCACACTGTAAATTTATGATATGCCTATGCTGTTAGGAAACTAATGAAATTTTGAAGCTATAATTCCAAGCATGCATGCATGCAATCAATGTTAAATTTGGGATTAGAACATGTCATGTTAGTTTGTTAGTTAATAGAGTTAGCGTAGCTCGTACATATTTTTACGGTTTATTATTGCAGATTTGACCAGCGAGCTTCGGAATCTGACCCTGGAAACTGAGATTGAAGAGGATGAGGAGCATTAGAATATATTGTCATGATAATTAAAGGTGTTATGTGGAATATTAACTTAATAAAGATTTGAATGTAGTGGGATTCTTGGTTTAGGATTAGAAGTGCTTGATCTGTATCTTGTAGATAAATTCTTGCAGGTTTGATGTTATGTGTTTGAGTTGTGGGCATGATGTTAATAAACCTGTTTTTCATTTCCTCTGTTCCTTTTGTGATGTATTCTTTTTTTCAGTTTCGCTCTTCGCCTTCGAGATTTTTCGGGTTTAAACCCGAAAAAGCTAAAGAAAAAGCAAGAGTACCAAATGAGATCTTAACATTTTTTTTTGGTCTAATTTTCCAAGAAAAGAATTAGTTGGCCAAATAAAATTTTTGGAAGGGTCATTTGGTGAATTAGAAATTTATATAGGATTATTCTTTAAAAAAGAGTCCGCGTCGTTGACTTGACTCAGCCTCCCACTTCTCTCATTCGATACATTCGCTGTTTAATTTTCACATACATGCGATCTCGTTGTTTAGGGTTTGCGGGAATGGAGGGGACGACTGGCAGCACTTCTCGATCGGAAGGCGTTGCTGCCGTCGACGTCAACGGCGCCGACTGGAGTGCAAAGTTCGAACCCGCGGCCCGGCAGAGGATCGTCTACAGGATGTCAGTCTGCCCATTCTTTTCTTAGGCCTTGTTCGGTATCATTGGCTTTTATTATTATTATTATTATTATTATTATTCTAAGTAGAAGTTCTACACAAAATAGTGTAGGAGGAAATGACAGACTGTTTTGCAATCCTTACATCCAAGATGTCTGTCTGGCGATAAATAACAGAAGCTTAGAATTCAGAGACAAACGTGTTAAATATAAAAATGTTTAAACACCGTTCTCTAACAGCTTAAGCTTTTAGAGTACAACGGTTGTTTCACAAAACGTCTTTTCGGACAACGTATTAAATTATATAAAGTTAGTGTTTGAAAAATAGAAAAACCGTAGATCTCGTTTGGTGTGCCCGTTTGGTGCCGTTGCCATTTTTTATTTTATGTGAAATAGTGTCGGAGCGAATGGTGGATGGTTGTTTGCAATCATTAAGTCCATGGTGTTTGTTCGGAAAAAAAAAAGAAAAAAGAAACTTGGAAGCAAAGATTTAAGTGCCCACCGGCACAGGCTGGATCCACCATGCCGTATCGGTGCCGATAGCACAGTTTAAAACTTTATATTCTTTAAATTGGTAAATAATTTTCTCAATAAAAATTAAAAGATTTGATAAAGATACATAGTAAGCAATTAGAAAATTTTGTTGTTAAAGAAAATAAATATTTCATGTCATTATGTGTCGGTACACATATATTTTTTGTGATCGGCACGGTCCGGCACGCACCGGCACGGCCAGACACACACCATGCCGTACCGTGCCACGATCTCAAGAAAGAAAAAGGAAACATAAATGTCGTGATCTTCTACATCAGTAGTTTGCAAATTGTGCAATTGGTTTTTGGTTCATTTTGCTGTAAACTAAATCAATTGATTTTTATCTTTCTACGTACAGACTGGAGACTCTACATAGGCACCAACCGGTATCTGGTCCGGAGGGCTTTGATAAACTTCGTAAAACTGCTGCACGATTTGAGGAGAAGATATATACTGCGGCTACTTGCCAGGTACTAATACCATACCATTTCACCGCATACTAGAGTTACATAATAGGTAGGGTAGCAATTCTCGACATGACACAGCTGAATCCGGCACGACCTAAGACGAAGTTAACGGACTTGGGCTTAGCCTAAATAGGTTTAAACTGTCTACTTAACCGCCTAAATAAGTTTCGGTGGATTTGGGTTTACTCTAGTGGGATGTGCGTTGGCAAAAGCATTTACCAAGAAGCTTATTCTGACGTGCATTTGCGCCCCTTCGTGCATAGCACACCAAAATTTATACGCAACTTTCCTTTGTGCAAATGATGCTTGGCCTTTTTTCTTGATGTAGGACCTGTTTGGTCTGGCTCGGTTTTTGTTGAAATGTTATCTGAGTGAAGCTTTTCGAGGAAGTGTATGATTTTCCCTAACAGTGTCCTGCTGCAGCAAGCGTAAGTTGTATATTGGAGGTTTGGTTTCTGGGACGAGGACGACGCTTATTTTTCATTAGTGAGAGTTTTAGAACCGAAAGCAAATGAATTAACTACGACCATATCTAGAATAATATCATATCGAGATATAATTCTACAACATATACATGTACGAAAGAAAATATACATTGTATCTTTTGTATCTTTTGTGTTCTTTTACCTGCTATGTAGCCTGTTAGACTGTTAGTTCTCATTTTCCTGACACTCTAACATCTCAGGCCGATTATTTGAAGAAATTTTTACTGAAAATGCTCTCTATGGAGTCAGACCCGCAAGCTCGTGCAGGTAATACCAGTGCCCAACATTTCTCATGTGTATCGAATTCCCCTTTACCCAGATTGTGATATGAAAGAAATATAGAGTGCTACTTCTCAATGCACCTAAAATAGTTTGACATTATATGTTTTTGCTTGCTCATATGACTTGTTATAAGTTCGATATTTGTGTTTAGAAACTAATAAAATTTATCCTACCACTTAGTGATCAGAGCTTTTCTACTCTAGAAAGCTGAAGGTTCCGAAAATTAGGTTTAGGTGTCTGGTTAACAAATAATTTGGCACTTTTTTAAGCAGCAGCAGAAAATCAAAAACGAGTTTTTCAGCAACAAAAGTGGCAAATCTAATTTGAATCCTCTGGCTCTACTATAGTGAAAGCTGTAGAGAAGTATTCAGTTATTAGTGATTCTTCGCACAGCTCTACTTAAATTGCTATTCGACATAAGCTACGGTCGGACCGAATAGACCCTGTAGTTATAATGTCTTGGTTGGTTTACATGAGGCTAATAAATGGTTGCACTTTCGAGTTAGACAACTTTGTCGATTTCGAAATTGTTTCCTGCTCGCGAACAACGATGCCTTAATGCAAGATTGAACTAATGCAAACAATAATGCTTTGTTATTGAAGTTGGTTAAGTAAATTTTGTTTCTCTTTCTTGTTTTATCTTGCTTTTTGGTTCTTTTATGCTACATAGAATCCATCTTTTATATAAAGGCGAAAAGAACACACACATATATAATGCTGCTCTCATGTGATATTTGCTAAAGTTGCTAGTTTTGGAAGCATTTTACAAGAGCCACACTGTAAATTTATGATATGCCTATGCTGTTAGGAAACTAATGAATTTTGAAGCTATGATTCCAAACATGCATGCAATCAATGTTAAATTTGTGATTATAACATGTCATGTTAGTTTGTTAGTTAATAGAGTTAGCGTCGCTCATACATATTTTTACTGTTTATTATTGCAGATTTGGCCGGCGAGCTTCGGAATCTGACCCTGGAAACTGAGATTGAAGAGGATGAGGAGCATTAGAATATATCGTCATGATAATTATGCTGGTGAAAGTTTCGGCACGAAGTTCGGACTTAAGATATTTTATGGAATATTAACTTAATAAAGATTTGAATGTAATGCGATTCTTGGTTTAGGATTGGAAGTGCTTGATCTGTATCTTGTAGATAAATCCTTGCAGGTTTGAGGTTATGTGTTTCAGTTGTGGGCATGATGTTAACAAACCTGTTTTTCATTTCCTCTGTTCCTTTTGTGTATTCTTTTTTTTTCAGTTTCGCTCTTCACCTTCGAGATTTTTCGGGTTTAAACCCGAAAAAGCTAAAGAAATAGCAAGAGTACTAAATGAGATCTTAACGTTTCTTGAACATGCAAGAGAGATCAAACATAAGCAGGTCAGAGAGAGAGCATCCACAGCCACTTCAGCTGATTATAACTCGCCAAAAATGTGATCTCAAACATTACACACCCAGTTACAACACCACTGTCCCAATGATACAGCACTATAAACTTAAAAAAACCCAAGGATTCATCCTCATCCACCATCACAACCAACACTGACAACAATAATCAATCTTTTTAGTAATATACAACATACAACAATTTTAGGATCATGATTTGATCACTAAGTTTGAGGTACCGTCGCATCTTTCCCAATTCCTCTACGCCTCGCTCGTTCAATCTTCCGTTTACGCCATTCCTCGAGAGCTGAAACACGATATATATTTCTCGCATAGTTAGGGGAAATGAACTGCGTTTAGCGAATAGCACTGAATGTTTTTGCTAAAGCTTTTTGACAGCTACAAAAAATCGATTTAGTCGAACCTTTCTGGCTGTTAGCATCATTTGCCGCCCTTAGATCTTTTAACCTCTTCGACAAATCAACTGCAGCAGTTAGCTTTTGAGCTTGTTTTTGGGTCTCTGCCCCTGATTCTGTATATGCTTCTTGTTCGATTTCTTTGATCTAATCAAATGCCAGGGCAAAGGCTTTAACGAAATTCACAAAGTCCGCCTTAAAATTTTTCAAAAAAGAAAACTCTCTAAGACAAGCTTCTGAATCACGACTACTACTATTCTACGATAACTTACTCTCCTGATCAAGTCCAGGGGCTCCATAGCACGTCGTAATGCTTCAGATTCCAATACGTACTTCAGTTGCCCTGTAATTAAAAAAAAACATAATGCAGATGTTAGAATCCATTTGCGAGTAATTTCCAGTCCATAGTTTTACAAACAAATTTACAAACGAATTCTGCAGCGAAAATGTAGTTCTGCAAATTTTGAAACTGTCCATTCGACTTTTTGACTTCGGTTTTCGTAGGTAGAGAAAAGAACAAATTAAACATCTAGAGGTGCCATCAAATTAATAAATGTTTGCGATATCACCAATATAGGTGTTCAAAGTATCAGTATCCAGGAATCTCCAAGGCAATGATAGTAGAATAATTCACAATCCAATAACATAAAATAGTTTTGCGCACAATAATAATTTAACCATCCATAACATGTGATTCTCTATATAGTTCCAATGAAAAAAACATATATAATAGATAAAACAATAACCTTTTTTTTTTTTTTCCACAAATGAATGAAGAAGTTCCGAGCCATTACGATTCACGCTAGTGCTTTCATGCTTCATCTCATTCTCTTGATCCCAATAAACTCTTTGTTATTTAAAATTTTCTTTTCGAATATGAACTTTAGCCCTATTTCGAATTAACGTCCAAAATTACGTCATATTCACTACATGAACAATCAATTTATTTTAATCAATCATCTGATTAAGATCTCTGACAAGTTTTCTCCATGAATAATTTCAAATTTTCCCCAAATACAAATAATCAAAAGAAGCGTTTTTCTAATCCCTTGCGCAATTAAGCAACCGAAGAGTGTCCTCGAGAGATCAAATGGATCATTGCAAAGATCAAATTATTAGCAGTTTAAATCCATGAAAAATCGGGATCAAACGAGGGGGAAGCGCACCGGGATCGAGGTGGTGGTGGTGGTGGGATGGGGCGAGTCTCCGCGGGGCGGCGACGCCGAAGAAGAGGCCGCGGAGGAGGAGCGCGGCGGCGACGGCGAGGTTGAAGAAGCACACGGCGATGGTGGCGCTCTTGAAGGAGAAGAACCTCGTCATCTTCTACGCGAGGGAGGGGCCGCCCATGCGAAACCCTAATCGTCCCCTTCCCCACCTTCGCTCGACCTCCAAACCCTAACCCTAACCCTAACCCTAACCCTAATTTTAAAACTTTAGCCTCGACGGGGGAGATCGCCGGAGTGCGGCGTCTCTAGTACTTTTAATACTTGGTTAAAATGTATAAAACACCCCCTAAGCTATAACAAGTTTTGAAATTGATCCTCTAACTTTTTTATTTGATTTATATTCACTTACTAACTATGTTATTTAGCTCATTTTATTAGTAATTTTGATAATTTTAATAGAATGATCTAAAAATTATTTTAGATAAATAGAAGGTCACGTGCATCTCCAGCGGGTGTTTAACTCTAACAAAATTTTAAAATTACTGATTCAAAAAAAAGTTAAATTAAATTGTAAGTAAGCAGAGAAGTTGTAAATTGCAAAAAAGTTTAAAAAATTAATTTCAAAACGGGTTAAAATTTAGGGGGTGTGCATACATTTTAAAATGTTTCAAGTGCATCAAAATTATGACACATTTTAAAATAACTATCTAATTTTAAAAAAACTTTAATTTTACTAAGGATATTATTTTAACTTATTTAATTTAAATTATATGACATCCAACACATAAATGCAGGCTCTTAGTTAATTTATGCATGTAGTGAAAAATGCTGTATGACTTTGCTAACATATCAGCACTATCTGCGATAGAATTATTCTGTGAAATTTGAAGCACTTTTTATATAAAAGTTATCAAAAAGAAAAAGAAAAAAAAAACTTTTTGAAGATTATTTGAACTATGGGACTATATATTCATACCATCAACATATTAATTCAACTAAATTACCCCACATCCACATACATTGCACATGTTTTAAAGCAACAAACTATATCTAGCCTATCATAACATTTATTAATAAATAATAAAATCAGTTTCCAATGAAATTTTATTTATATACACGGTAAGTATTAAAGGGGACAAATAAATTCAAAGATAAATGCATCGCGCGTGACACGCGGGCCCCCCCCCGCGTACGTGCCATGTGGGGCCCGTGCTTACGTGTCATGCGCGGGCCCCACAGGGAGGGAGTCGGTGTACGAGCCGAATGTATACGCGGAGAGCAGGGAACGATAGTCCACGTCAGCGCCACGCTCACGTGCCAAGTGGGCCCCACACGGGCGTTACACGGAAGGGGATCTTCGGCCCCGAAAAGGGACACCGGCGGGGAGAGAGCCGCGCACATCCCCACCAAGCAAAGCGTCCCGGGGCGAGAGGCCTCGGACGAAACGACGGCGCGAAATGACCAAAATGCCCCTGGTATCCAACGCAACGCTTGGAGGGGGAGGGAACTGTTCCCTGCACCGGATGTATAAACGACACTCTATGCACCATATTTTATATTTATTAGGCTAAAATACAGAAAATCTTTGTGTAAATACCTTTTTTTTTTTTTTTTTCCTTTTTGACTTTCAAAAATTTATAGTTTACTCTCTTAAAATTTTATGTTGATGCATTTAACCCTTTTTCGTCACGGTTTCGTCACTATTCTATTTTTTTTATAATTTATATCGCAAATATTCTTAAAAATAACATAAATATATTTAAAAATTATTTTTTCTTTAGAACAAATAAGAGCATTTTGATTATTTTGTCCTCTTTATTAACTCCTCCTGAAAATATTTTTAAAATTTTAAGGGGACAAAATATAAATTTTTGAAAGTTAGGAAAAAAAATAAAAAAAGATATTTATAGAAAAATTTTCTATATTTTATCCATAGTTAATATAATTTTAAAATTTAAATCTGATCTAATAGAGAAAACCGATGGTACAGAAATAGTCTATAAATAAAATATTATAAGAGCAGTACAATAACTTAAAATTTTAATTTTGAAAATTTAACAGTTAGAAGAATTATCACACACAGCTGATGTATTAGAATATTCGACACACTGCACTCATCTATCTTAAAGGATATATATAAATAATCATAAAATTGAAAAAAAAATTATAACTAACATATCAAGCAATGTCGATTATCTAATTGGGAAAGAGGCAATATTCGATTATAAAAAAAAATATTATTCACAATTTATAATTTTACATAATATTTGAAATGTTATAAAACTATCGTAGAAGGTATGAAACTTTTCTAGCATGATTATAACTATAGAGTTTGACTTTTGTTTTTTTAAAAATTTTGCTATCCAAAATTTGGTAAGACAATATATTTTACTTGTGAGATGATTTATTTTATTCTGAATTTTTTTTTGAAGGTCGAACACGATATTTCATTTTAAACATTTGATCGTATTTCTTATCTACCAAATATATAATTTTTTTGAGTAAATCAAGAGTATCTATCATATTTAGAAGTATGTAGTATTTGATAGATAATAAGTGTGGTCGAGTATTTAGAATGAATACCGTATTCAACCTTCAAATTATTTTTCCAGAATAAGATAAATTACTTCGTACGTGAAAAATATGCTGTTCTAAACTATAAATACTAGGACTTTTCGAGGCACAAATATCGAACAATTAATTTTCAATTCACATAAGAAAATATTTCTACGGAATAAATTATTGTTGAATATCTTACTCAGGTATCCAAACAAGGCCTAGAGAGTACAGTGTAAGAGATGTACTCATACACCCGGTGCAGGGAATAGTTTCTCATTTGCGAAACACGCGGGGGTATATATGTCAAAGAGCTTTTATTTCCCCCGGAAAAAGAAAAAAGAAAAAGAAAAAGAGAAAAAAAGGAAGCAGCGAAAGCATTTGTCTCTCTCTAGAGGAGAGAGAGAGAGAGAAAAGAAACCAAACCATTTCCCCCCAAATTCGCCCCCTTTTCACCCTCAATTTTTCTCAAAATTGGAGGAATTAGGGTACTCACTACTCAATTCTCGTAGTTAAATTCCGTTATTTTGATCAAATTTGTAGTATTTTCTCTTCAATTCGATTAATGGGGAGGCGATTGTAGCTTAGCATGCAGTTTTGGTTACAATTTGTGCTTGTTTGCGAGTTTTTTAGGGGTTTTTCGCATTTTTGGTGGGAGAATTTGGAATGGGAAGAGAAATGAGTTGTTTTTAAGCTACTAGTGATTAATAATACTGTTGTTCTATGTTTGAATGCTGGTTTTGAGCTTTGAATTTGAGGTTTTTTGGCTCTCTTTCGGATTGAAATTAGGGTAATTTTCATTGTTTTAGTTTGGAAAGTGTTGGATTTGATTGGATTGGCATGTGGATGATTAGATTCAGTGATGGGTTTGGTGTAAAGTAGTGGGAATTTGGGGAATAATCTAGAGGATATACTTTGCTTGATGATGATGATGATGATGATTAGTTTGGTTTTTGTATGTGTTCTTATTAACTTGTGTGGTAGAGAATTTTATCATTATGTCGTTCTATTTGTGGTAATTTCCTAGATCTTAATGCAAACTTTATGAACCTCTATTTTTTATTAGAATCGACTTCAAAAATCTAATGTGTTTAGAGGCATTACATGTAGGGAGGTTCTTTTGTGAAGTTGATGCAAATATAGAGAGGATAGAGATATTTATAAAGAAAGATGAGCAATAAGGTGATTTTGACGTACAAGCGGAAGCGCTTCTCGTCGCAAGCCCATTCATTGAGTTCTTTACCAGCTGATTCATCTTCCAAGTCTCCAATTGGAGTATCTCCGAAGAGAACGAGACTAAATGCAGAAACTGAAACCCACATTCAGCATCTGAAGGAGGATAATTCGGTAATCTCGGCAGTCCTGCAAATTTATCGTTTTCCTTGCATAATGAAGTTGTATTTTTTTTTCTTTCTATGATTGCTGAATTGAGAAGTCTTGATTCGATTCTTTAGATTGATTGTTTGTACTGCTAGTAAACTTGCGAAATATACCTAATTTACTGTTATTTTCACAAATTGTGTTTCTTATGTAAGAAATTCAACTAAATACATTTTTGCTCTGACTTCTGGTGCATGTTTTAACTGCAAGTAGCAACATTCAAGGATTTGGCAAACAAAAGTTCTAGATCTTTTGCCATAGGGCGAAGCTGAAATAAGCTTTTGGCTTCAAAAGCAGAAGCTGGGAGCTTAATGGAACGTACTGCCAATAGGTCATTTTAGTCATTCACGTCATCTTTCTGTGCATGTAGTATGCCCTTGGCGGCTTTGCCGTTCAACTTGTGTGAAGCATTTTCAGACGAGAAATAACAAAATCGTATGATTGCACATTTTGTAACAAATGCACAATTATGAGAAGAAGAGCGGTAGACGTTAAATTGGCTGTGTTGAGTAACTTCCTTTTTTTAGTATCTATGGACCTTGATGACGATGCGCTCGTCCCTATAGTATTTTGTTTTCTCATCAACCTATGTATCATCCAGGAGTATTTAGTTCATTTTGATGAGAGATTCTTAAAACTAATAACATGATGTGCTCACTAGTCAAATTAGTATGTATGGCTGTCTGTCACATGCATTCGCTCCACATTAGTAGGAATTGGCCGAGAAGATTGGGTGTAAAAGAGTCAGTCAAATAAGACAATCTTTAGATTTCGAGGATACTTCAGAAACTTATGACAGTTATTAGGTAGCGCAAAACTAAAACTTGTCGTTTCTATCAATATTTCCTTTGTCGGCATGTAGTTTGGAGTATACCTACACCATTCATAAATGAGGTTTGGCATTTTAAGAAAGATGAACTGCAAGTGCTTTTTAGCAATATCTAGGATCCGTGCTGTCTTAACGGAGAATGAATTCTCTGCTTAATTGGCAGCCCGCCGAAAAAGACAAGGTATCTTCTGGATAGATGAATCATATTCAGGTTCTTCTTCCACACATTTAGTTAACATGCATTGGTGGCAGTGTTTTAAAAGGCACAAGGCTCAAAAAGGCAGAAGGAGCCTTTGGAGCCTTTGATGTAAGTTTGTCGTATTGAATCAATTGATTTGGGTAGCCGACAAGGCAGTAGTTGGACATGCGCCTTGGAGCGTATCTCAATCATCTGTGACTAAAGGGAGTTTTTGGTCTGAAAGATCTTTGTTAAAGTCTGCAAATATTCAAATAATGAACTCATCAAGGATGGTTAAACAGTGAGAAATTTGAGAAAGATATGAAATAAGTCGCGTTAATAGAAGGTTTTGTAAATAAATGAATCACGTGCATTTGCCATGCGATATTAAAATATCCTGGATGATAACCTATAACCCTTCAAGGAGTTAACTTAGCACATTTAGTATTTCTATATTTGTATATTATGTAGGAAATGTTATTATTTTTTTGAACACCTCTTGATTTTTTTAAAATAGTAAATATAGCTGCATGAATTTCATTTCTTCTAGTGTATGGTATTGACGCTTTAGGAACAATTAACTGTAGCACATGGCATGTCCTCTCATTTTTAATAACAATTATTATTGCTTTGTGCTTGACGTTATCTGTCATTTTACCCGCATTTCCCTTTCTTTTGTCCAATGCATGAAGTTAGTTTTTTGTTTAGCCCCTAATTTTCTATTTTGGAAATTATTTAATTTTTCCCTCGTAAAGAGCATTTGAAGCTAACAGAAGAAATTTTTTGCTGTGAAAATTTCTGTACAGGCGGTTAACATTGGAAAAGACGCCCAACTTGGATCTATTCCTACTGAATGCCTGCTTGAACCAAAAAAGTAAGTTTTATTCGACTTTGGAGTAGTTTCCTTTATTATTGTCCGACTGGATTCATGGCATGCCTTTTTGTTTGATATACAGAGATGAAGACTTAAGTGAAGAATTGCCTCTTCAGCAATCTCGTACCTCAAAAAGTGTTGAAAATCTTGTGGCTGCTTCATCTGATGTCAATAAAGAACCCAATTTAGTGCATGGAGAAAGTCATTTAAACGGCACTAGAGAGGATGAATCGAGAAATAAGATTGCTAATGCTGTCAATAACTCCGAAAGAAATACTTCACTTAATAATACTACAGAACAGAAGGATCAAATAATTAATAAGGATCAATCTATTTCCCCTCCAGCATCTACTTGTCTAACTAAGATCGATTCGAGAGAATCCGGATGTTCGTCGTCAAGGGACCATCTTGCAGCTTCAGCGGATGAGGAAAACGAGGGGAGAATCAAAGAGTTGGAATGGTTGGAAACGCTTGATAAAGCACTTCAAGAGAAAAAGAAAGGGAAGATGTGCTGGCCGAACGAGCAGATTAATGTCGAGCAACCATTCAGTGGAATGCCATCTACTACATTCCCTGCTGATTCATATGCTCTGGTTCAACACAACCAGGTGATTCATAGTGTAGAAACTTCCTCTTCTTTATTTCCAGCTGTTTCAATTGACAGTAAAATATTTAGTCCGTGAAGTTTGATCCTGATTTTGATTATATCTTTTCGAGTTTCAATTTTGAACAATTTAGTCCATAAAGGTTGTTTCATGTAATATTTGGGTCTGCTAGTCTACAGTTCTAGAAAAGACGCCGCAGCAGCATCATTGTTAAGGTTTGCTGATTTGCCGGTTGATGTTTCAATTGTTACGGCGATAACGATGTGCCATCCTTTTCTGGAGGGCTAGATTTATGGAAGGACTCAATTGCTAGGTGAAACGAACTTGATGTACTAAGTTGTTAAATTTGAAGCTATAAGGCAATAACTAAAATCCCTTTGGAGAGTAATTTAGAAATAACCCTTTATTTTACTTGATATTTTATCTTTCTCGGGTAGTTTGGGGAATTTTCGACATGTGTCTTACTCAAGAGGAAAAGCATAGCAAGGATGTCATCAAACCACTGTGTGTTTTTTAATCACTTTGCATGCATAAAACCAAAAGCGGAAATTAATAATTTAGCTAGGATTAAACACTATTGTTACTTATTCTTGTAGTTTTGAAAGTCACATTCTTTTATCTCATCATTTTAACTTTGAGCAGGACGTCTCTGCGGGCTTTACGAATCAAACTGCACCACTACTGGCACGAGCGCTGTTGGCAAATGTAGGCGAAACCGTCTCGGAAAGAAAGCAGCAAGAAGAGCGAATGAGTTTGTCTCTTAGCATGAATTTTTTCGATCCGTCTCCGTTGAATTTCGAGCCTCCAGGTTTCTCATATAAAGGCTCGCAGACAATGCCATGGCAATCAAATCTGAGCATCAAAGATATATTCGATTATGGCACCAAGGGGCCGCGATGGACCAGCTCTTTCGAAAATGTAACGTCGTCGAGGCACAAACAAATACTGGAAAATATTACGAGTGGGTCATCAATGTTGAAAGAGCGGTTAGGCGCCTTCTCGGATAAGATGCGTTCGATCGATTGGTCGGAGGATGAATTGGATTTTCTCTGGATTGGCGTGAGAAGGTACGGACTAAATAACTGGCATGCGATGCTGAGGGACCCACGACTCTGCTTTTTAAGATCGAGAGTTCCGGAGGATTTAGCTGAAAGGTGGGGGATAGAGCAAAGAAAACTTCTAACCGGTATATTGTCTCACCCTGCTGCCGCAAATGATTCTTGGGGATCAAAATCAGAAGTAGGAAATCGGTACGGTGGGAACGGAAATTGGGCATGGAATTCGGAATTGCCCAATTCCTCCACAGAAACTCAACTTTCTCTGGGAGACGTATACCTTCGGAACAGTAACACCTCGTATCTAAATCCTAATCTGTTTGCGAATGAAAGCTCATCCTCAAGTGGTTTTCTCAGCAACTTCTTATTTGGTTCCAGCTCCATTTATCCACGGTATTTCAGAGCTCAAAACACAAGGTATGATGTCGACTCGCCCATGCTCCCTAAGAAATCAGTAGATAGATCGAATCTCGAGCCTCAAACTACTCCGTCGTCGAGCAACAATCTCCCACATTGGCTGAAAGAAGTGATGGCGACGCCAAGACCGAGTAACGATCTACAGGTCGGCTCTTCAGTTAAAGAATCTCGAAAGAGAGGCATATTAAAGCGGAAGAGCGCGGCTTCTGGTGGGTCGCGGCTCGACCTGCATCAAAAGCCTGTATCGGCAACTGCAGGTTTTGGATTGAACAGCGGGTTGGATCTGAATAAGAAAAGCCCCAACGAACCGACTAACTTGGTTGTGATTGATAGCGATGTGTCGTCGGAGGAGACGATATCGGATGAACAGAGCAGTAGATGGTAGCCTTATTTTTCGAGGTTCGACGGAAAAAGAGTGGCATTTGCAGTTGCTGTGCAGGGTTTTGTTTTCTGAGCCTGTACTGTTCCTGTATATAAGTTATCATTTTCGTAGTTTTCCAAATATCATTCATTTATAAAGTAGAACAATTTCATCTTCTGCAAATCTCTTCATTTCCATCCAATTTTGGCTATTATTTTTCGTTGATTTAATTGCAATAAATAATTCTGATCCTGGAAACTGAAAAATTAGGAATTAAAGTCGAAAAATCAGGTAATAGATTGGTTGTAATGGTGTAAAACTGATCATTTTTCAAAAAAAATTTGGTTGTAATTTAGTGGTTGATTTATATTTTCAGCTAAATTTATTTTTTTACTACATAATTTTTTTCAAAATGTAAATGATATTATTAAACAAATAAATGATTGGCTAGTTCAAAAATTTTGTGTCCCCTATACTTACGAACCGTATGTACCACGTCATCGGAACACTGACCAATAAAAACGCAGCACGTAGCAACCAACGTAGACCGGGTCCAACGAATAAATTTCTTGACTCCAACGACATGTCCACCACTTCTCACTCTCTCCCCCCACCTCTGTTGCTTTCGCTCCCCCACCACGCCATGGCGACGCCGCGAATCCCCTCCTCGTTCTTTGGTATATTCCCCCCTTTTTATCCCCACCCAAACCCTAGAATCCCCCTACGATCATGGCGCATCCGAACCCTCTCCCCCTCCCCCTCCCCCTCCTCCTCCTCCTCCTCCTCCTCCACCTCCTCTCCTCGGCGGCGGCGATCCCGACGACCCTCGATGGTCCCTTCCCCCCCACCACGCGGCGCTTCGACCCCTACCTCCGCCGCGGCAGCGACGACGTCCCCCTCTCCGACCCCCGCCTAGCCAAGAAGGTGGAGTCCCCCTTCCCCGAGCAAATCGCCCTCGCCGCCTCCTCCTCCCCCTCCTCCATCTGGATCTCCTGGATCACCGGTACGGAGCTCGATCCCCGCTCTTTTACGATGGTCTCGTCTTGAATCGACGACGAGTTGTTAGGGTTTTGGGTGGGGGTGGGTGCAGGGGACGCGCAGATCGGGTCGGATGTGTCGCCGCTGGATCCGTCGGCGGTGGCGAGCGAGGTGTGGTACGGCGAGGAGAGCGGGGAGTATCCCTTAATGGCGAAGGGGACGGCGCTTGTTTATAGCCAGTTGTATCCCTATGAGGGTCTCTTGAATTATACCTCTGGGATCATTCACCATGTGAGGATTGATGGTAAGGAGCCCTTTTATGCTATTGTTATTAGATAATAGTTGCTTTTATTATTGAAACAATGTGTAGCGTATATTTTACAGGACATTATGAGTAGGGGAAATTGCTTTGCTAGTCCCTGAAAAATTAGGGCATCTTACACAAACATCTTGTTCACTACATCTTTTTTATTTATTCAAGAAGATTGTACTATTTATTAGATGAGTGTATGATCAAATGTCTAGAGCGGCACACTATATTTGGCCTCCAAATTATGTTCTCGGAATATGTTAAATCATCTTGTAAGTGAAATTCATTACTCTAACAAATCTCGACCATCAAGATCTTGCTAGGAGCTAATATCAAATTCTTAGCTTGCAATGACATAACAAAATTCTCAGTGCATAAATTATCATTGAATAACTCATTATGGTGTCCGAACAAGCCCTTAGTCAAGTCTCACTTTGGTTCTGGAGCTTAGAAAGTTCGACATTCATTGTCCTAAGCTTTTGGAACTATTTCACTTTAAAGTAGTTTGCTGTTAAAAATATGATTTCTTCCTATTCTTATTTTGATTCATTACTTCGTCCATTCTAGTAGGAAACTTTTCCAAGCAACCTGCGTCCATGTCATTATTAGTCATATAAGTCTATTTTGTTTCTGTTGGGACCTAGAGCTTATCCTTCACACTAGCCATTTCATTTACAGGTAAAACCGTAAATAGGTCTTTCTTCATGTTCTGTAATAGGCCTTCAACCTGGAAAGAGGTATTACTACAAATGTGGGGATAGCTCCTTAAAGGCTTTGAGTGAGGAGCACTCGTTTGAGACATTACCCTCACCTGCGCCGGACATGTATCCTCGTCGGATCGCAGTGATGGGTGATCTAGGCCTTACGAGCAACTCTACAACGACAATCGATCACTTAGCTCAGAATGACCCCTCATTGATTTTGATGGTCGGAGACTTGACCTATGCAAATCAATACTTGACAACCGGGGGGAAAGGAGCTTCTTGCTTTTCCTGTTCATTCCCGAACGCGCCCATTAGAGAAACTTACCAACCACGCTGGGATGGGTGGGGAAGGTACTTTATACCTGATATTTATCTTTTCTTTTATTTTGTAATTTCGCTAGGCTTCTCAATGTTGAGGACTTATGTTCAAAATTAAAAAATTGTAGCCCTTTGTAGGTAACTGTTTAACCATTTAAGCCATGTTATATATTATATTATACAGTTGCGTCTTTGAGCTGTATTAGTATTTCTATGCACGTCTTTTTTACTTGAAAAGTCATTGTAAGATAAAATGATCATCTGTAGAAGTTGCTTTTATGTTCAGTTAATCAGTAATGAGTTTGCTGCTTCTGAAAAGTGTAGAAACTAGAACTATGAATCTTGTGTTTGATGAGCTTATTGTAGATCACTAGTAATTAATGCCCTTACCATTCCCACCACCCAAAAGTCAAAAGTGAAAAAAAGGTGAGAATAAAGTGCTCCTCAATAAGGCTTGTAAAAAAAGAAAAGAGCTAAAGAGATCAGCTAATCAAAGAGTTCTTTACCTCGTTCTTCAGTAGTCTATATAATCCTGCATAATAATATGATCTTGCTATTGACTATTGTATATGCTGTGGGACTGTTTGAGATGGTAAATTTTGGGCGTCCTTAGCTTCTTGATTAGCTGTCCGTTCGTATTTCAATTAGATATTCTGTTAATTGTAAGTGCTGTTGGGTTTATTTATTAATTTAAAAGGCATAAGAAACTACTAGGTTGCAACATCTGCACTTTGTAAACTATTTTTTGCTTAGTTTAAATGAAATGGAAGATTTGCGCTTATTTCATCCTTTGCTTATATTATCAACAGACTAAAACTCATAGCCTTTAATATTGATTTAGGTTCATGGAACCTCTGACATCAAAGATTCCGATGATGGTGATTGAAGGGAATCATGAAATTGAGCCCCAAGCTGGTGGAGTGACATTCAAATCTTACCTATCTCGATTTTCTGTTCCCTCACAAGAAAGTGGCTCCAACAGTAGCTTCTATTACTCCTTTAATGCTGGTGGAGTACATTTTATCATGCTGGGGGCATATGTGGACTACAACCGAACAGGTCATTGACCTCTGCTCTATGATTCAAAGCTCTTGTCATTCACAGTGCTACAAATATTGACTAGTTGATCACTTACACTTTCATACATTGATAAGGTGGTGTATTTGGCTTGGCTATAACTTCTGTAGAAGTGTAGCAAACTAGCAATTCTTCTTTGAGCAGTTAACTCATTACTATAGCAGAAGTAAAGGCTTCAAACTAGAGCTTTTGCTTTTATGTTCTAGAAACTCGTTTTGACTTTTCTCCACTGCAATAGATATAGACATTTTGCATGTCAAGACTTTTGCTTCTTGTAGTAGAAGCAAACTAGCGAAGTAGGCGCTAAATCTTTAAACCTGATTTTTTTAATAAAAAAAATAATATCTTAATGACTGTCTTGCAATGCAATATTGCAGGTGCTCAATATGCTTGGCTAAAATCTGACTTGCACCAGGTTAACCGCAAAGTTACTCCCTGGGTTGTCGCAACTTGGCATTCACCATGGTATAACAGCTATTCATCTCACTATCAGGAATTTGAGTGCATGAGACAGAAAATGGAAGGGCTTTTGTATCAGTATGGTGTTGACGTAGTCTTTTCTGGTCATGTAAGTATTCATCAGTATTGAATCCTTTCTGATATTATACTTTATTTATATGATGAGATAGCAATAGGTGAGTAATATGTCACACATGTAGGATTCAAGAACATTTGAATTATTTGAATTATGTTTCAGGAAACTATAGCTTGAATTTACTTGTCTTCTTGCGCAATTTAACTGATTTAAATTCAAATCTGAGTATAACTTGATTAGGTCGGTGAACCTATTTAATGAACTAATTGGGTCATTTAGCCTAATAAAGGACTATCGGACTCCAATAAGGCCCAGAATGAAGTAAAGACTCGACCCTAAGACTAGGATGACCAATCCCGTTTAAGTGGACTAGTGGAGGGAGTCGAGCATTTTCCAATGCATGCATGATCATACCAAGGACATGTAATTGTGTCATGCAATTCTTCTTTGATGTTTAATAATTCCAACACCTTTTAATGGTTGTCCTATTTTCTAATCTCATTAAAATCAAAGTTCTGTGATTAGAGCTTTTATTACACAATTCTAAATATCCTGAGTTGATGTGATTACTTATAAATTGAAATATTGTTTAGACGCCATATTGTTTCTATCTTAACAGGTTCATGCATACGAACGGATGAACAGAGTATTCAATTATACATTGGATCCTTGTGGGCCAGTTTACATAACTGTAGGGGATGGTGGAAATATCGAGCAAATTGACATTGACCATGCAGATGATCCTGGAAAATGTCCTTCACAAAGTGATAATATTCCGGAATTTGGAGGGGTTTGCCACTTGAATTTCTCATCTGGTCCTGCTAAGGGCAAATTTTGCTGGGATCAACAACCGGAATGGAGTGCTTTCAGAGACAGCAGTTTTGGCCATGGAATTCTAGAGGTTTTTATCTTGGTCTTGATATATTTGTTCTAATATAAAATGCTATCAAATGCTTCTTTGAACAGATACGGTAAATAGCACCTCCACCAAAACTCCGGCCTGGGCAAAAAAGACTTTTATTTATGATCAGTGATTGTAAAACTAAATGATGTATCAGAAGATACCCATTCTAATACATTTGTGATATTTTGCACAGGTTATTAACTCGACATATGCCCTGTGGACGTGGCATCGTAATCAGGATATCTATGGAGAAAACAGTACAGGAGATCAGATATATATAGTGCGACAACCGGCTAAGCGTTTCACTGAATATGGAAATGTCACTTCACATAACTGGTGAGGCAATCAGGCTAATTTCACCTAAGGCAAGTCTTAGTATCATAGCAGAACTTATGGCCTTTTTTCTCTCCCTGGCTTGGCTGTCCTGGGCCTCATTCATCAATAAAAGTAGCAGTCGTTAGGCTTCCCACTAGTTCACGCTCGCCTAAGGGGCGTACTGGGAATCCTATTCGAACTACATCGGACTTGATCTGGAATTTGAGATTGAATAGGAGTCTTCAAAATATTAGTGTGAACTGATTGCTTCATTCATCCAATAAGGTCGGGATATAAATTTCTACTTAACTGTAGGCAAAGAAAGATGCACAATTATAAAAGCATTTTTTTTTTCAAACCATGCTCTTACTGAAAGAGAAAAGAGAGTAGGGGATAGATGAAATTTGATCTCGGTCCATAGTCAAGCCTCATTTTGCCTAAGCCTGATTTCGGTATAGATAAGAGGAAGATATAACGCACAGACTGTCCATTTTGTTCTTTCTGTAGATTCCGAAATACTCATCAATTTCAATGGCATTGATGACAAGTTTCTTCTTTCCGGACCAGCAATCTGAAATCAGTAAAATTATA
Organism: Puya raimondii; assembly: GCA_016920855.1. Taxonomy (NCBI): domain Eukaryota; kingdom Viridiplantae; phylum Streptophyta; class Magnoliopsida; order Poales; family Bromeliaceae; genus Puya; species Puya raimondii. Next base: position 101,179,671 of record JABWPP010000050.1, on the reverse strand, counting down.
TTTCTCGCATTTGCCAAGTTTTTGTCAGTATTTGGAGCTTTAAGTTCTTGTTTCCTCTAAATTATCCTGCTACCACATACAAGTTTGCAAGCTGTATATGCCTTGTAATGTATATGATGATCTCCCTAACACTAATGAGACATATTCCATGCATTTACCGTCACATATCCTTTTGAAGTAAAACATGATTCTAGCTCAATAGTTATTGCATTTCGTGCAGCTCAGCATTTTCCCTCCATATGCATATTGTCGATTCCTATTTTATTTATCTATTTGTATGTGTTTACAAATTATATATAACTTATTCTGGCATTTATGTGACAGTTCTCACTCTTCTACCGACTGCGCGCAATCAAATCCATCCGAAAAGCAAGCTGTTCAAATGAGTTACTCGGATCTATAAGTATAATCCTCAGCTTCACCTTGCACATCTATTGATTGTGGCAATATCTCAAATTTTTTTATTACTTTCTTGTATCATTCAATATTCTTTTTTTCTTCCCTCTCGTTTTATTGCATCATTTAAATTTCAGTTTGCAGTAAAAGCGCGCCTAAGTGTCGATATTGTACATTTCATCTCGATTTTTACCAAATAAATTATGTAATAAGATGCGTAGATTGAGGATACAAAGATTAATTGTTAAAATAATGCGAGTGAGTAGAACACCTGATTGTAAGGACGTAAAACTAGATTGCCATAAATTATCTCACAATTGTTAAAATAATGCGAAACCTCTGTTTTTCTCCAAAATTTTCCATTGTTAGATAATATTAATTCTTAATAATACTTACATATTTAACCCTCTTCATGTTTGGACATAAAAGAGTTTTCGGTAAGAGTGTGTTTCTTCGATTTATGTAACTTTAATTCGGCCGTAAATCAAATTTCTAGGAGGTAGAAATATTTGCACATTCATTAATCTTGGCTAAAAGCGAGGAAGATCCACCTGCAAGCCATGAGCTCAATATTTTGAAAAACAATTTCCCCCTCAAATGAGGCCGAAGTCATTTTCGTAGAAAGATTCAAAATGCAGCCGACGACTAGGCTACAGATCTCCTAATTTCATCATGGTTTGCAACAAGATAACTAGTTACTCTTTACTGAACTTGGTTTACAGCTAAATTATACTCGCGTCAATCCAAACACCCTCTAATCTCAGCATGCTGAACTTGAATTAAATAAAAAAAGATTATTAGGATGAATAGAGGATAAAAAAAAAATCTTGCAACACCACCCAAATGCTGAAATTCACAGGTAAGAAGAGAAAAGAGGATATACAAGTTTGAGGTTTCGAATTTAACAGAAAAAAAAAAAAAAGGAAGCAGATCCTCTAAATTAACTTCAAAATCAAAAGAAACCAAAGAACACCTGGAAGGATAGATTAGCTTCATTGCAAGGTTTCTAGGGTTTAAGCAAGAAAAAGAAGAAAAAGAAAAAGAAAATGAGGATTAAACTCGAGTGATCAGAAACCCTAGTTTCGAAGCAACGTTTCTAGGCTTAAACAACAAAAATCGAACACAAAAAAAGGAAAAAAAAAGAAAAAAAGAAAAACAAAAGGACGATCAGAATCCCTAGTTTTGGGCATGAAAACGATTCGAAACAAAAGTGGAAAAAAAACGAGTGATCAGAAACCCTAGTGTTAGGGACGAACATGATCTGGATTTGAAGTCGAAATATTTGAAAAATATTTTAAAAAATAATCAAATCCTCCAACTTAAGTTCCAATTGAAAAGAAACCTAGAACCAGCCAACAAGGAGGGCAAAATTAAGCAAGAAATATCCAACAAAATGCAGGAAAAAAAAGAAGAAGAAGAAGATCTGAATCGGAAAAAAAATTTGGACCATTTCTCGATTTGTGCGTGTCATCCTTGCGCAGGGGCCATGCTAATCTTCTCTGTATCGTTCCAATTTTATCGGATGTCTCCGAAGAGACGATTCACCAGGCGATAGTAGACTATAAATGAAAATATAATATCGCTTAAACTTTCGATGTGGGACTACAATCGTGTTGGTGCGTGCCACCGCCCTTGCTAGCCGTCCGATCTACTAGGCGTGATCGCGCGCCGCGGATGCTAAGAAAAGACGCGTGTGCTTGGAGATTCGTGCGGGAAATTGTACGTAAGGATTACTTGAATTACTCAAATAAGGGCCCTGGGACAAAAAAAGAGGAGTTAAAATTTGTGCACTTTAAAATTCATGAAAATTGAATCTCTTTTTTCTCAAGAATGCGTTCTTAATTTAGCTATTTTCCAATTGTATTAGAGTGCTCCTATACATATATATATATATATATATCCAATTCATTTTTTTTTTATTTGATCATGTTAATTACCTATCTCAACATCTTATAAATGTATGTTAAATGGAAAAAAAAAACAGTGATTGATAGAATTAATTGCCACTTTATTTTCGTTCTTAGTTCTTCCTAAATATCGATAAAATAAAACGACTCTTTCGGATCGATCTACTGTATATATATTTGCATAACCTCACATTGCTTGATTACACTTTTTCATCACATTATTATCCTACATTACAATGTATGTTAAAAAAAAAAAACTTTTTAAAAAAAGAGAAAAAAAACACTAGAGTTATGAAAACTTGTTTTAGGTTCTTCTCCTTAAACAATCATATGGCTCAAAGATATATTCCCATTGAAGATGCTTGTGTTACATAATCCTACTTATTTTCCTCAATTCTCATTGCTAACTCCATTTTATAACTATTTATTTATAATAATTAAAATGATACTTCATTTTTATACGCGGTTTTGGTTCATATTTAATCACCATAGCGATCTCTAGATTCCTCACACAGCTCAAAGTTTAATATTTTTGATAAACCCTAAAGAGAAATAATATTGTAGCTAGCTAACCTAATTGATGTAACTTATAGTAGATGATTATAGAATTCATCAAGTCCTTCTCAAGAATGAGTCAATATTATATATTTATTGAATATAATATTAAGCAAAGAATAAGTTGTTGGATTGAGAACATGGTTTAAGAAATATAAATTTATGTCTTCAAACCACCCTACATAATGGTGGTTAATGTGGTTTTATTTATTCGGCCGAAATACGGACAAAAATTCTATAAGTGTTAAGATAGTATTAGTGGTCATTATAGATATAATGAAGATTGTATACAAAAGAAAAAAAAAAAGTTGGATTTCTTTCATTTAACGTGTTTATTTTTTATTTTAGAAATAAACTCAGTTAGAAATGTAAAGCAACTAGGCTTCGAACTTGGTGTTTTAACATTTTATATTTACTATTTTTACTTTTTCTCTTCCTTCTAATAGATGAATCTTTTCTTACACCATTAATGGTTGAGGCTAATAAAAAGGAATTTAAGATCACAAGGTAGCTCCTTACTAGTACATATATATATATATATATATATATATATATAAAAAAAACAAATTGTAAGGTACAACATCTAAACATGACTTAAAACTACATGTCTCATTCTTCTATTGTGTAATTTTATGAGTTATCTCTCTTTGAAAATCTCTTGAAAACTATGGTGGCATGGGTACAGCAAATTACATGTGTGCAATTAATCATTTATATATATGAGGCCAACTACATTCACCTTGACTTAGTACATATATATAATCAAATAATTGGTAGTTAAGTTTCTACCTACATATCTATCCTACATTGTGTATGCCTCTAAAAATGTTCTCTTTTCTCTCTCTCTCTCTCTCTCTCTCTCTCTAGCCCTACATATCTCTCCTACATTTATTTCCTCACAAGTCCCTTCCAAAGTAAAGATGTATGGGATGAAGAAAGAGAAAGCTAGGGTTAATCCTCTCACAAGCATGGTGAGCATATAAGTATAGCTTCTGCATTTACGCGATCAGGATCTATTTGGTCTTAATGTAGAGTATAGTATACCAATCATTTAATTCCTATTAGAAAAAGTAACTTTTAAGAGTATCTTTACTAGTTTTTTTTTTTTTTTTTTCTAAGCAGAATCAGAAGTATTAAAAAGTTCTTAATTTAATTTGAAGCTCAAAATCTCATCATTATGCTTTTCTCCTTACGAAACATTCTATTCGTAGACTTGCTTTTGCTGAAAGTAGAAGTTGGGCCAAAGAGGCGCGTCGTAATTAACTACATATTTACTTCATTTTTTTTTACTTATTTTCTTTTGTGTTAATTTGGCATATATGCAGGAGGGAATTAAAGGTGGGAAGGGAGATTCAGTAACCTTCCTGTTGAAGGTTGCCATGCATTGCCAATGCATTGGATGCACCAAGAAGATCAGGAAAGGCATCGGGTCCATCACAAACTTCCATGGTCAACTCTCTCTCTCTCTCTCTCTCTCTCTCTCTCTCTCTCTCGCGCGCGTTAAAATATTAAAATTACTGTTCTCTATAACAATTTAAACTTTTAGAGACAAACAGTACTGCTTATTGTATCCAGTATCAGAGTACGAGGTCTTAAGTTATCGTTATCTAATATGTTAAACTTTTGTCAGAGTAATCAATTACATGTTTCACATCTCTCTCACTCTCTCTCTCACTCTCTCTTTTTCTTTTTTTTTGTGGGTTAATTGTGGAAGGGGTGGAGAAGGTGGAACCAAACATGGAGAGTGGGGAGGTGAAGGTGGTAGGGAAGGTGAAACCGGAGAAGCTCCGTGATTGGCTACACAAAAAGATCAACAAGAGGGTGGACCTGGTCTACCCCACCACACCCTGGTCTACCAAAACAATAGTGAAGAGCCAAAATATTGTTAACTGACTAATTCAAATCAAACAAATTAAAATATTAAGTAATAAAATTAAAATTTTGAAAGATTGAATAGTCGATTCAAAATGGTATAAAATGCTCTGTATGATTTGTCCTTATTTTTTTTTTTTCAAGTGATCAACATTGCTTGCCATGAATAATAACTGCATAAAAAATAAACATGACAGTACAATCTAAAAGAGACATGTGCATAAGGAAATTTCTGTGGTTTTAACTTAATTTTTTTTTTTAAGATAACAAATCCTGCACCATTTGCTCCACCAATTCGTTATATGTTAGACTCACTATAAAAAAATCTCAATATAATTAAGGACGCTTTTTAGACGATGCTTGGAGGAAGCATCCCCAAGCGTTCCCAAGCGTCCCTACAATATAGCAAATACCGACACTTCAAAAAGCGTCGTTATATGAACCCTCTATTATATCAAACTAATTTATTAAATGATAAATTTTACTATTATTTTTAATTTTTCGATTCTTTCAGCGTCAGAATTTTAAAAAATTCTGACACTTTAAAGCGTCAGAATATATTTTACCGACGCTTGGCATAAGCGTCGGTATAAACGTGGCGACTCTTCATTTGCCGACGTTTTGACCGACACTTCCAAATATGACGCTAAATTATATTAGAACGCTTTTAAGCATTGCTAAATATATAAAAAAAAAACGTTCTTAAATGTAATTCTTTTTGTAGTGACTTCCTTGTGTTATTATTCAAATGCACATTCACATGAAGAACAAGAATGTAGAGGCTCAAACAGAGAATCACACCATCATATTTGCAACCAAAGATTGTGAATCTCGAGACGACAATGAAACATCATCATAAAATCATCGATCTTGAGGAGGAATGAATTAAAGGTTGTTACAAATTAAGAGAGTAGTTCAAAGAGTGCAAAAATATTATAAGGTGATATCTTAATTTGATCTCAAATTGATGTCTCTTTGTGTCTTTAGCTCTTTCTTGGTGTTAAATATAAAAATATTTTAAATACCGTTCTCTAACAGCTTAAGTTTTTAGAGTACAAACCGACCGTCCCTAGCGCAAGTGGCAAAGGGCTTGGTGGTTGGTACCCGAGGTCCCGAGTTCGAATCCTAGTTGATTCACATTTCCAGCTAAGTTTATTTCCAAAAGAAATAAACGAAGCGGGTAGCGTGCTACCTTTCTCTCAAAAAAAAAAAAGTTTTTAGAGTACAACGGTTGTTTAACATGGTATCAGAGTAGGAGGTCCTGAGTTCGAGTCATGCCAGGCTCCTAGCATTATTAATTTCCTCTCATCTAATTAAAGCCCACGTCATGGGCCTACGAAAAGTCTCGAGCCTAGACGTGAGGAGGAGTGTTAAATATAAAAATATTTAATACCGTTCTCTAACAGCTTAAGTTTTTAGAGTACAACGGTTGTTTCACACTTGGATGTTTTGACTTATCTTGTAATATAAGACGAAAAGTGTGTATACAATTTATTTGAGAGTTTGTAATATGTGATTTATAATTTTTTTTTTCTTTCTGCTACTCTATTTTGTTATGCAGTTTCTGGAGGTGTATAATGACGTATTATATGTTCATTCTTATAGATCTTCTTAAACTCCCGAAAAGTGAACTATTTACTATTGTCGGTTCGAAAATTTTTGATCTGCTCTCTAGTTTGTTTCTCTATTTGAACTTTACAAATGCCTCAAATTATTTCGGTATGAAAAATCAAATCTTACGAAAGAAATCATTGATAGAAGTAATAAAATACTGCGCACTAGGTACCTTTCGAAGTCATCATTGCTGACCACCGCACGTCCACATGAATGTACTATACAAAGTATATTCTTTACTTTCATGACTGGAGGTCCTAAAAACGCGACCATTTCTATTTTTTAAATAAATAATATTTACATGTTTGCATATTTTAAGTACTTCCCTTTTATGCAATTCCAACATTCTCTTTTCACTCTTGTGGGCTAATTTTATGTTGTAGAGTTACATATCGTTAACATCATTATGTTTTGAGGATATTACAACAACACGTCCAATCACCGACTCATCGAGCAGCTTGTACAGATTCGCTATCTTCTCTCCCTTCATGATGATCATGGAGCCTTTTCACCTTGCTGAGTGCACCTAAAATGCTAACAGAAAAGCCAATATAATTAAGGGTATTAAGCAATATAAGATTTAACCTAGGATTTGGAATGTGTCTCACATCCGTTAATATTCTGACCACATTATCAAACATCTATAATTTTACTGTTCCTACACCTACAATATTGCAAATAGTGTGATTACCCATTATTACACTGCCACCTTCACAATAATTGTCTGTATCAAATAAAACCTTGTATAGAGTCATGTAATTAATAGGAACAATACGATTCTAATATCCAGTTATAGAGAGATTCAAAACTTGTTGAAACCATCAAAACATCCCGACTAGAGTCGCTAGCTACACTCGTTGTATCTGTAGGGGAATTCTATTTTCGTAATCAAGCCTTCCTCTTTGCTCAGTATTTCTTTATGTGGCCCTCTTTCTTACAGAAATAACAGTTCACATTTCTTGACTTTGACTTAGAATAAGATCTTCCTTTATCCGCATCACGTTCTTTAGATCTTTCTCTTCTTCACCCCTATTATTTGTGACCAAGTCTGCACTGCCTGCATCAATATTTGACTGCGTTCTGATCTCCTCAGATAGAATGGTCGATGTAATATCTATCGTCTTAAAAGTTTGCTTATCGTACTGTATAATAGCCAACATATGATTATAGGACAACAAAGTGATGTGAGGAAAATCAACAGCTTATCATCCTTGTCAATCTTCACATTAATACTAGGCAAACTGCAGTAGTCTTTTTAAAGGTGTTCGACTATTCCGTTGTTGCCGTACCATCTTTTATGTGTAGCCTGTATAATTTTTACTTTAAATACAATACATTAGATAAAGCTCTTCATCATGTACAACTTTTTCACCTTGTTCCACATGCCAACAGTAATTTCTTCATCCATAACGTTATACACCATCTCATCTAGTAGGCACTACATAATTATAATAATCGTCCGCAGATTCAGCTTCTCCCGATCTTCGTCACTCATCAATGTCGGCTTGTTTGATTTTTCGAACAACGCCTTATAAGGCCCTTGCTGAATCAAAAGTGCTTTTCACTCGTCTCTGCTAGAGACCAAAATTTCTTTTTGCATCAAATTTCTCCATCTCAAATTTGTAGATGAGACCTTCGACATCGCTGTTGAAGCGCGATTCTTGATTTTGATATCACTTTTTGAGAACATGACTGATCAATCTTCACGCACTACTAAATCCACAAAAATAGAGAAAACCGAACTGTAATTTAAATAAATGCAAAAAAATATATTGAGATTCATGTAATTCGTCAACTGCTAATTACTTCCACAGTAAGCGTGAGAGAAATATATTCTACTATATGAAGAAGCAAAAAAAAAAAATACATTTTTTTTTTCTGAAGTCTTCTCTAAATTCCAAAACTAATAAGAGTCTCATGGCGTATTGTATCCTTCTCTTATTTCAGAAAAAACTCCAGGAAAAAAAAAAAAAAAAAAAAAAAAAAAAAACATTATAGAGCTTTTTTGTACCTTAATTAAAAGAGACGAATTAAAAGAGGACTACACAGCTAAATCCTTGTTGTTCCTAAGATGTAACGAGAGAGATCCCACCAACTGCATTATGTCATCTATAATCCGTCTATAATTTATAACCTATAATGTATAATTTATAATCTATAATCTATAACTATATATGAATTCTTGAGTTGTCCCACTAACGAATCTATAACCTATAATTTATAATTTATAATTTATAATTTATAATTTATAACTATATATGAATTCTCAAGATATCCCACCAACGACGCCTCGTTCGGACTGTCACGGATGTTAATTTCTCCCTCATTTATTAGTTTGTTAAATATTTTTTAATATAAAATTCAAAAAATTTAAATTGTAAATTGAGAGATTATAATTCTTATAAAAATGACACGTGGTGATGAATTGGAGTCTCTTATTAATGCGCTAATATCGTGGGGGGGAGTGCTTGCCCCTTCTTGCTGCTGATCAGCCGCAGTGGGGCCTGCTAGGGGGTGGGTCTAGGGGTGAAAACGGATAGGATATTATCTGAAAATAACCGTATTCGTATTCGATAATATTCGGATCCGGATAGAAAATATTCGTATCTTGTCGGATACGAATACGGATATAATTTTAGAGAGTTAAATTTTTCCGGATGTCCGAAAAAAAAGGATATGGATGTGGATATCCGGATTTTTAGTATTATTATTTTTATATTCTTTATATTTTTGGATTCGCCCGCCCGGCCCACCCAAATTCCTTTCCTGCAGAGTCGATCTTTCTTGTCTGCTCATCTAATTCATTGCGAATCAAAGTACGGAGGGATTATTAATACATGTTGTGAAAAAATAAAATAATTTTTTATATTATTTATTTATTTTATAACGAGTTATATATTAAAATTATATATTTTATATGTGAAGAAATATAGTTAGGAAATAAGATAGGAAAATAAAATAATTTTTATGTATGTACATATTAATGTATATTATTATCTGAATACATATCCGATCCATATTTGAATCCGAAAAAATATTCGACCATATCCAAATTCGTTTTTAGCGGATATGGTAATAAAAATTTAGTATCCGACACATATTCGTATCCGAACAAAGAATATGAACGAGAATATAATTTCGTCAAATATCCGACCATATCCCATCCGTTTTCACCCCTAGGTGGGGCCCAAATGCTAAGAAGGGCGGTGGTAAACGTCAACCACATGGGCAAACATAAACCATCTGCTGCCACCTTTACATTACTGCTGTTTTCTTCAGCCCACTTAAAAATATTGCTTTTTTAACTTTTTAAATTATTTTTTTTTTAGTGCCGAGTCCAAATATTCTCCGCTTTACAAGAGCTGTTTGTCCAAATATAAAGAATTGTTAAATAATTTCGGCAAATTTTTTTTACAGCTCCGATTCATTTTTGTCTATGCTAAGAAGGGGTGTTTCCGAAAAATTAAATATGAACTAAATTTGTATTTCGTGGTTCAAAATGGGCAACAAGGCAAATAAAAAATGCCTTTACCCGAGTGCATGCTGTCCAAATATATCTCCGCTTTACAGAGCTGTTTGTCAGGAACTTAAAAAATTGTCAAGTTTCTGGCCCAACTTTGCTAAATGGGCGATCAAAGAAACACTATTCAGAAAGTTTCTGTGGGAGATGAAGTATTTTGAAATTGCAGTAGGTAATGCCTCAAGAAATGGTGCAGCAAAAACCCAAAGATCTGGGTTCACTCTGCATTAATGTAGCCAGTTTTTTTTTGAATTCTAGAGAGCTATAAATAGAAAAAATGGCTGAGGCCAAAGTAGGGAGAGCGGAGAGAGTGTAAAAAAAGGGTAAATTGCATTAACTAATCTAATTAATTAGAGATACTACATTAACTAATCTAATTCTATTCTAGCCCTAATTGGCGTTATCTCTAGCAACTAACATTCACTTTGACCGGTTATCCCTATAGGGCCCGTTTGGATTGGTGTAAGTGGGAGAGTGAAACTTAAGTTCCATCACTTTCGATGTTTGTTTTGATGTAAGTCAAAAAAATAGTGTAACTTAAGTTACGTTAGACCTCCACTTTATCTACTCTCGACTTTTTCTTCTAGAATGTCGAACTCGACTTCCACCACACTCAACTTTCTCTAAAATTTTTATTAAATAGTATAACTTAAACCCTACTTCCTTTACAATGAGTTAAAATTATCTTATTTAAAATAAATTAGCATTATCTTTAAAAAACAATAATTTTTTTAATTATTTAATAGGTTGAATTTTATAGAATAAGTTTACTACTATATTCAGGAGATAACGGGATCCACTTGCTTACATCAAAACAAACAATAAAACTCAAAAAATTAATTTCACCAGCATCAAGTTACCCCAAAACAAACAGAAGAAGTGACTCAATTTAACTTCCAGACTATACAAGTTACGTCAAAACAAACAATAAAAAAATAATCACACTTCAGAAAACTCAAACATCTCTGCACTCGAGTTACATTGGATCTAGAAATTCGTCAATTCAAACACCAGCGGTCGCCAAGTTTCGATTAAATAATTAGTTCCCTATTGTGCGTGCCTATAAAAAAGTGTAAATTGCATTGCCTATAAAAAAGGTGAATGCTAGGAAGGGCGGTGGTCAAGATCAACCACATAAACCACCATGCCTTTACACGAGTGCTATTCGAATATCCGTTGGGACCGTTTGGTTCGGTATTTTCAATATAAGAAATATTATTTTGCTTGTTTAGTTCGACGTAAACGGATTTGAGAAAAAAAAAATTAAATTTTTTGCATTTTGTTGTATTCATCGAAAAACGAAAACTCAAGCTGCGTAAAATTTAATTTTTTATTCAATTTTTATCATCGAACCAAACAAATGTGAATTTTTTTCTAGTAAAGTGAAGTGAAAAACCAAACAAGTGGTCAGGATTTACATGGTGGTGGGCCTCCGGCAAATATCGTTCTATACACTTGTTGTGATGTACAAAAATCTCTCATACAAATAAAATAAAAAATAAAAAAAGTGGAAACCAAAGAAAAATTTAATAATTCTAGTAAAGTGAAGTAAAAAAGCAAACTTTGTGCGAGAAAATAAACATATTCCTGTGCTTAGGCCGACCTTATAGTTAATTTAGGCCACTTGATCAAATTAATAGATCCTACCCAGGTAATCTAACCTACTTGACTTGGACTTAAACAACAATTAATTAAACTAACAATACTACTTAATTATAGATAGATATATTAACTACTCTAATCCTATTCTAGCTCTCTATATATAATTGGCATTATCTCTAACAACCACAGTCACTTTGACCGGTTATAATTGGTCGCTAAGTTTTGATTAAAGAATTAGTCTATATTGCGTGTGTCTATAAAAAGTGTAAGTCGCATGTTTGGTCCTCAAACTATTGAGTTTGGTGACACTTTGGTTCTCAAATGAGTGATGTATATATAAATGTATTGTGATGATGCGATAAAAATTAAGATGTTAAATCATTTATCATTATCTGACCAATAGTTTGAGTACCAAACACGGAACTTCAACTTGTGTGTATATAAAGACCCTCCTCCCCAGTACTCCACCAAAACTCCTCTCTCTCTCTCTCTCTCTCTCTCTCTCTCTCTCTCTCTCTCTCTCTCTATATATATATATATATATATACAATCATTCTCTTTCCTCCATTTATTTCCTCACAAGTTCCTTCCAAAGGAGAGATTGATTGGAAGGATGAAGAACGAAAAGGCTAAGGTTGACCCTCTCTCTAACATGGTGAGCATTTACAGCTTCTGCATATTACTCAGTTTTGTTTGGTCTTTCACTCATTTTCTTTTGTGTTAATTTGGCATATATGCAGGAGGGAATTAAAAGTGGGAAGGGAGATTCAGTAACCTTCCTGTTGAAGGTTGCCATGCATTGCCAGTGCATTGGATGCACCAAGAAGATCAGGAAAGGCATCGGGTCCATCACAAACTTCCATGGTCAACTCTCTCTCTCTCTCTCTCTCTCTCGCGCGCGCGTTAAAATATTAAAATTACTGTTCTCTATAACAATTTAAACTTTTAGAGACAAACAGTACTGCTTATTGTATTCAGTATCAGAGTACGAGGTCTTAAGTTACCGTTATCTAATATGTTAAACTTTTGTCAGAGTAATCAATTACATGTTTCACATCTCTCTCACTCTCTCTCTCACTCTCTCTTTTTCTTTTTTTTTGTGGGTTAATTGTGGAAGGGGTGGAGAAGGTGGAACCAAACATGGAGAGTGGGGAGGTGAAGGTGGTAGGGAAGGTGAAACCGGAGAAGCTCCGTGATTGGCTACACAAAAAGATCAACAAGAGGGTGGACCTGGTCTACCCCACCACCCTGCTCCACCAAAACGATAGTGAAGAGACACATGTGAGTAGATGCGTATCTCTCCATTAATCACTGAAAATATTAGCATGCATTTTACCATCATATATATATACTAGTGTAGTAATCCGCGCATTATGGCGGATAGGTTTATTAAAATAAATTTGATATCTAACTACTGTATCAAAAATTTTCTATTACTTTAGGGACCAAAATAATCCAAATATATTGGCTTCTTGTAAAAGTCTAAGTATACTAATCTTCTGAAGCCGATTAGTAACAAAATACGATATGTCAATCCATTGAGCCAAAAGGTGACAAAATATATGCTATTTGGGAGAAGTTTAGATTAAAAATTCAATAAAAAATAATATTTCACAAATCAGAGCAACCAAAGGCTTAACCTTTTTTTTAATATAAGCTATATATTTATTCCTTCATTTTTTATATAAGCTACGATATTTATCCCTTCAAGAGAAGGAAGACATTTTTAGATCACATATCAATCTAATTTTGTAAACATCCTTACATTAATTAACAAAAAGAGTAATGAAAGTAGAAAAATGTAAGCATATGAAAAATTAATATGCAATATTTTTTTAGAGACAAAAATATATACAATCTAACACAACCTAATACAACAAATATTTGCTTGGGTTAAAATCCATAAAGCCAACATCAAATAAGAAAACAAAGAAAAGAGAAAAAAAGGCTTTCCCTAAAATTTGGAGGAAGGTTCCGGTTCGATGGAGATGGCAGTGCCAAGCTCGGCAACGCGGCGTGCAAACTCATCCTCTGTCCACAGCATGCACTTGATCTCAGCTTCAGAGCCCATTGAGGAGGAAGACGAAGTAGAGGAGAAGAGAAGGAGGTTTTTGCGTTAAGGTGGGTAGATGCGTTAATTAGAGTTAAGGTGGATGGATGCGTTAATTAGAGTTATGTGAGATTTTGAGAGGGTGGGGTGAAGATAAGGAGACGTGCGTCGGAAGTGGGGAGAGAGAGAGAGAGAATAGAGAGGATTAAAAAAAATATTTTAAAAAAAGGAGAGCTTGCCACATCATCATTTAGTATTGGGAATTCACTTGATCTCAGCTTCGGAGCCCATTGAGGAGGAGAGGAAGCAGAGGAGAAGAGAATGAGGTTTTTGCGTTATCCCCAAGGGATAATTAGAGTTAAGATGGATGAATGTGTTAATTAGATGTTATGGGAGGTTTTGAGAGGGTGGGGTGAAGATGAGGAGACGTGCGTTGGAAGTGGGGAGAGAGAGAATAGAGAAGATTAAAAAAAATATTTTTTTTAAAAAAAGAGCTTGTCACATCATCATTTAGTATTGGAAATTCATATAGAGTTATAGATTTTAGATTTTATTATTTTGCAATTAGTAAATCAATAGATTATTTTGCCACTCTCTGTTAAATAATACGAAATTCTCTAAAAGCTTAAACTCGGTATAGAACGGTGTTCAAATAATTTTTATATTTAACATTTTTCTTCACGTCTGGGCTCGAGACTTTTTGCAAGATCCATGACGTAAATTTGAATTAAATGGGAGAAAATTAGTAATGCTAGAAGCCCTACCTCCCCCATTTTGATTCTTTGTTAAATAATACGAAACAATCGTTATTTTTTAAAAGCTTAAACTTGGTACAGAACGGCGTTTAAATATTTTTATATTTAATGCTCTCTGAATGTAACATATAGTAGGTTTCTACAAATTACAAATTAGTAAGTAGCTCCAACTGCACTGCAGTTGTAACTACATACCGATATAAATCTAGTGTTTGATTTAATGCATTTGAATCCAAATTCTGCCGTTGGAATTGTATGAACTACGCCCAAATTGGCCCCAATTTCAAATGACTTTAAACAAAATATAAGCTCTTTTCTTTAATCATTTTTGAAACAAAAAAAAAAAAATATTTCTACATATATAAAGAATAAAATCTTTTAAGACATATTTTTTTAATTGTATGCAAACTAAACGACTCATTTATACTTGCAGCACTTTCTACTATATCAAAACAAACAAGATGCATGAAATCCTAACGGCTGCATTTTTAACTGTACTTATCTTTTGTTATGAATAATGACTGCATAAAATTAATCATGACATAATGTAAAAGAATATATGTGAGTTTCATTAATTTCTGCGGTTCTAATTTGGCATCATTTGTTTTTTTCTTTTTTTTGAATTTTCAGATAACATATCCTGCACCTTCTGCTCCACCAATTAGTTTTATGTTCGATCAATACGAATATCAACTATATAGAGGTTCAAACAGAGAATGACACAACTAAGGATCACACGAATCTCGGGACGACATTAATGAAAGATCATTGCAAAATCGTCGATCTCGAGGACGAATGGGTTAAATTGAGGCCACATATTTTTCTTAATTTGATATCAAATTGATGTTTCTTTTGTATTGTTTGCTTTTTTTTTTGGGTGTTTTGATTTATCAAATAACTGTAAATAATTAATACAAAAAAAAAGTGTATGTAATTTATTTAAGAGTTTGCAAATAATTGTAATAATACATTATTAGTTATATGGTTAAATTTTAGACATCTTGTTGTTTAAATTTGGACGAACTAAAGAAACCGCACATCAAAGCGTGACTAGACACCATTACACTAATAAAGATTTTCTTAAAATAAAATAAAAAAAATAAAAAGTAGAAGCATGTGCACACCACAAAAAAAAAAAAAAAAAAAAAAAAAAGTATGCCACGTGGCATCATAATCCTCCTACAAACCATGCATCTCCATCCAACGGCTATAATTCTTTCTTACGGAGCAAGGATACCATTATACCAAACCTAACACCGAAAGCAAATAAAATACCCTATTAAATATATGACAGTAAAATGTAAGCATAGTCCCAATCCTATTCCTATATAACAAAATGGTTCTTATACTTTCTATTTAAATATTTTTATTTTTTGAATATTTTAATATAATACACTTAATAGTCCCTATTATACTTTTATTATGTATAAAAATCCGGATAAAAAATTTATATATGTCAATTTTATTTTGCATAACACCCTTCTATTCTTAAAATACACCTACTTGTAAATGTCCTTGTAAATAATTAAAGTGCAATGTACGTAAAGTTTGAAAAATATAGCGAAAAAATAAGGGACTAATTTATAAATTAGGATAGTCCAGGGATAAGCAATACATTATACCACTAATATAAATGTTAATATCCCCTCACTCTTCGGTGTCCCTTCGTACTTTTCTCCTTCTTCGTCTTCGTCGATTCCCTTCTCTCGGAACCCTAATTCCGATCCCATGGCGAACCAGGGCGAGGCCGCTTCCTCCTCCGATCCGTAAGATCCCTCCTCCTTATCGCCTCTCTTAGCTCAATTAGGGCTTTCAATTGGGGTTAGGGTTTCTGATTCGATCTCTTTTTTGGTGGGGGTGGGGAACTTTGTAGGAAGGGGACGAAGAGGGACTTCTCCACGGCGATCTTGGAGAGGAAGAAGGCCCCGAACCGTTTGGTGGTAGATGAGGCGGTCAACGATGACAATTCGGTGGTCGCGTTGCATCCCGAGACGATGGAGAAGCTCCAGCTCTTCCGCGGCGATACGATCCTTATTAAGGTGAGGTTTTGGTGTTTTATTTGTTCCTGTAGATAGATTTTGGTGTTTTGTGATTCGGGTTGCGGTAAAGTTAGGGTTCTTCCTTTGAAGGGATTGTGCTTTTGGTTGAATTGGGCGATTTTTTGTGGTTGGTAGCCGAATCAATTGTTCTATGCATTCCACTTGATATATCTAGGAGGATAACCTAAGGATAATTGGCTGAGATCTTGAACTCTATGTACCAAATAAAGAATATTTACTCTCTGTTCGCAAAAAGCAAAATCCAGACATTTTTGTAAATGAAAAATGATGTAATTCTTGCTTCTTGG
Source organism: Puya raimondii (assembly GCA_016920855.1). NCBI lineage: Eukaryota > Viridiplantae > Streptophyta > Magnoliopsida > Poales > Bromeliaceae > Puya > Puya raimondii. The sequence goes on along the minus strand of JABWPP010000050.1, from coordinate 101,163,053 downwards.
CCCCAAAAGGCAAAAGTTCTAGTTTGAAGTTTATGCTTCTAGCTGCAATGGAAAGCTGTTGATAATCTTGTAATCGGAAGGATGCTGGGGTTTCTCCTATTCAAACAGCACTTCTGCAGAAGCTTTAATCAGGCGAAACGAGTCCTTAAGTTTCAAACTATTGGAAAACACTTGTATCTGTGTTTATGAGTAGATCAATGTATTCTTTACTTTGGTAAGCATAGACCTTACCTGAACTATTGTGCATTGTGAATACCTATGTTTAGTTTAAAATGTTGATTTTACTAACTAATTGTACAATTATTTTGATTTCAGAAAGTTTTGTTAAATTCAAATGGGTGACATTTTTCGTCAAAAGGGTTGAGGATATTCTGTCAAGTGCCAAACTACTATGGTAGATTTGACTGCTACTTGATTCTGTTTGCTTTACTGATCGATACTACTTTTCAACTCTATATGGCAAATTCAGGGTAAGAAAAGGAGAGACACTATCTGCATCGCACTTGCCGATGACACTTGTGAAGAGCCTAAGATAAGGATGAACAAGGTTGTCAGGTCTAACCTCAGGGTAAGGCTCGGTGACGTTGTTTCCGTCCATCAGTGCCCGGATGTCAAGTATGGAAAACGTGTGCATATATTGCCTATTGACGACACCATTGAAGGCGTAACTGGCAACTTGTTCGATGCATACCTAAAACGTAAGTTTTATTCAAATAGTCTGTTTTAATTATTATTGAAAAGAAAAGCTTGGTAAAATGCAATTCAGACATTGTGTGTGGTGCAATTTTTTGATTGTGGAACTTAGATATATTTTCTTAGAGGAAAAAAAAAGTTATTGTGAGAAAGGAGATTGTCATAATACTTGCAGGAGTTCCAAACATACTTTTGAGGTACAATGAGAAGTTTAATGTGATAATTGATAGTGGAAGGTTGGAATATTTCCTCTTGTGAGTTTAGAGAGTAGTAAACTTCATAACTGCATTGTTTTAAACTATAACTTAGTGTTAAGTGACAGCTTTCTATTGCATATGATCAGATTGATTCATGTAGGTTGCTTGTTATTTAGTTTATATGGAGGATGGAGAGTTCTTTTATCTTTTCAAATCAAGTTGTAGAAAGCTGTTCAACAATCAAAATTTTTTTTTCAGTTATTTTAGTATAAACATATGTTGTCGGTTATGTAGATCATGGCCTTTTCTTTTGGACATGTTTTTGCAGCTTATTTCCTTGAGGCATATCGCCCCGTAAAGAAGGGTGACCTGTTCCTTGTCAGAGGTGGCATGCGCAGTGTGGAGTTCAAAGTGATAGAAACTGACCCTGCTGAATACTGTGTTGTGGCCCCTGACACTGAAATATTTTGCGAGGGCGAACCCGTAAAAAGAGAGGATGAAGACAGGCTCGATGAAGTAGGGTATGATGATGTTGGTGGGGTCCGCAAGCAGATGGCTCAAATTCGTGAACTAGTTGAGTTACCTCTAAGGCACCCTCAACTCTTCAAATCCATCGGAGTAAAGCCACCAAAAGGAATTCTGCTATTTGGCCCTCCTGGTTCTGGGAAAACGCTTATTGCACGAGCAGTTGCTAACGAGACAGGTGCTTTCTTCTTTGTCATAAATGGTCCGGAAATCATGTCAAAGCTGGCAGGAGAAAGTGAAAGCAATCTTAGGAAAGCTTTCGAGGAGGCAGAAAAGAATGCACCCTCGATTATTTTTATTGATGAGATTGATTCTATTGCTCCTAAGAGAGAGAAGACTCATGGGGAGGTTGAGAGGAGAATTGTCTCTCAACTGTTGACTTTGATGGACGGTTTGAAAGCTCGAGCACATGTAATTGTGATTGGAGCCACAAACCGACCTAACAGTATTGACCCTGCTCTTAGAAGGTTTGGGAGGTTCGATAGGGAAATTGATATTGGGGTGCCCGATGAAGTTGGGCGTCTTGAAGTTCTACGCATCCATACCAAGAACATGAAACTAGCTGAAGATGTAAATATTTTAATCCCTTGTACCTTTGTTTTTAACATTACCAGCCTTTTGAACAAGCCCTTGGACATTCATTATAGAATATTACAGTGACTAACTGTATTCCATCTATGCAGGTTGATTTGGAAAGAATTGCAAAAGACACCCATGGTTATGTTGGTGCCGATTTGGCTGCACTATGCACTGAAGCTGCTCTACAGTGCATAAGGGAGAAAATGGACATAATTGACTTAGAGGATGAATCTATTGATGCAGAGATACTGAACTCAATGGCTGTCACCAATGAACATTTTAAGACGGCTCTTGGAACCAGCAATCCTTCTGCGCTCCGTGAAACTGTAGTCTTGCATGCTTCCCATTTTCTTTTATACCAGCTTTTGCTCTAAGTGTTATCTGCATGGGATGATTTTTCTTATAAATTGAAATTATTCTTTAATTGTACAGGTTGTTGAAGTGCCCAATGTCAACTGGGAAGATATCGGTGGTCTTGATAATGTTAAGAGGGAGCTGCAGGAGGTATATCAAGAGCTGGCCTTTTTTCTTGATATTTTACACATGTACCTCAACTAATTATTTATTCTCACACATGCATTTCTCCAAAATCTGAATGTTCAGATATGCCCTTGTACTTACGAAAAATGCCTTCTTTGAAAAACTTTTCCTGTCAACTAACAACTCACCAACTATCAAATGTAGAATAAAGGGCATTCCGTAAGAAGCTTTTCTTTGGAGTGTTATGTATGAAAATTCAGATTTTAGAGTCTATATATGTAAATAGATGATTTTGCTGGATATGTATATTTCCTCCCTGATTTATACTGGCAGTTATCAGCTAAATTTTTCTCATGGTGTTTTTTCTAGACTGTCCAATATCCGGTTGAGCATCCCGAGAAGTTTGAGAAGTTTGGCATGTCGCCTTCCAAGGGAGTCCTGTTCTACGGACCACCTGGTTGTGGCAAAACTCTGTTGGCGAAGGCCATTGCTAATGAATGCCAAGCAAACTTTATCAGTGTGAAGGGTCCTGAACTGCTCACCATGTGGTTTGGTGAGAGTGAAGCGAATGTTCGTGAAATTTTCGACAAGGCTCGCCAATCCGCGCCATGCGTCCTCTTCTTTGATGAGCTTGATTCCATTGCCACTCAGGTTTGTCATACGATCTATTCTATACTCGGACACATTTACATTTACGTAATGCCTGTTTGGCCTGATTCTTGGAACAAATTTTTTAATAGAAAGCATATGTCATATTGTTGGAAAGAGAAAAAATTGAAGGCTCAATCTCGACCATTTATCACTTATTTCATTTGCATTGTGGTTTCAAATCTGCTCTACTGTTCGTACCACCATTTACTGCCCCTAGTCGGGGAATGATGAACATTTGAGATTGAGCCCTCTATTTTGTCATTGCACCCCTCCAACAGAGTCAGAATCTTATGACTTCGTATTATTTTTGCCTTGGCTTTCGAGTAGCTTTCCACTACAGAAGCAATAAGTTGCTTGTTTGGCTACCCAAAGCTGGAAAAAAGAAAAAACAGAGCTGTAAACGAGGAAACCTGATTGCCTTTTTAATCTCAGAAGGAAAACTTCGATCTGGAATAACTTCCAACTCAGTGTTAAGTTGTTGTACAAATTATAATGAAACTGTTTGGGATTCTTGAACAGCTCTACTGGCTGTCCAGCAGAAGCTCCAGCTGGGGCCAAGCATACCCACAATAGTGCACCTAATATTTACTCTAATAGCTTCCAACTTCTTTTTCCTTATGTAAACTGTGTAACCTTTCATTGCAGAGAGGTAGCAGTGTGGGAGATGCAGGAGGCGCTGCAGACAGGGTTCTCAACCAGCTCTTGACAGAGATGGATGGAATGTCTGCTAAGAAAACTGTCTTCATTATCGGAGCGACCAACAGGCCCGACATTATTGACCCGGCGCTATTAAGGCCAGGACGGCTCGACCAATTAATTTATATTCCTTTGCCTGATGAGGCTTCTCGCCACCAGATTTTCAAAGCTTGCCTTAGGAAGTCCCCTGTCGCTAAGGATGTGGATTTGCACGCCCTTGCTAAGTACACCCAAGGCTTTAGCGGTGCAGATATCACGGAGATTTGCCAGCGGGCTTGCAAATATGCTATTAGAGAGAACATTGAGAAGGTGAGTTACTGGCATTTGTGTTTTCTCAGAATATGTTTGGTTTGTTGTTAATCCTTATCGATTCTCGTTAGTTGGCTAGAATTGTGCATGTTCCTCATAATTACTACTAGATTCCCTTTTTCATCTCTGCGTAGCGAGCTGAGCTCCAGTTTCTTGCTGTTTTTTTCATTTTACCCCAAAGGAGCCTGCGATTTCTTGTTTTGTCGTATTATTTTGGTTTGAGATTGGATAACTCTTCTATTCCTTTTGATTTCGTTTAAATTTGAGGAAAAAATAGTGGGCTAGCTGATCCAAATCCATGGGTAATCTTGCAAGCCACTGATGCTTGACACTTAAATGGCTAAATATCATGCTGTCTATGCTACTACAGGATATAGAAAGAGAGAGGAAGAAGAGGGAGAATCCGGAAGCAATGGAGGAAGACGACGATGCCGACGACGTGGCGGAGATCAAAGCCGTCCATTTCGAGGAATCCATGAAGTACGCCCGTCGGAGCGTCAGCGACGCCGACATCAGGAAATACCAGGCGTTCGCGCAGACTTTACAGCAGTCGAGGGGGTTCGGCAGCGAGTTCCGCTTTCCAGAGCGGTCCGAGGCTGGCGCGGGAGCCGCTGTGGCCGACCCATTTGCTGCTTCTGGTGCCGCAGCGGACGATGATGATTTATACAATTAAACCCTAAGATGATGACCTTTTTAGTACACAGTGGAGGCAGTTCATAAGCTTCTTATTCACAGCAGTTGGATATTTTATGAAGTTGATTATTACAGACAAAAGCCTCAAGTTTATGTTAAACATGTTTTAGCTACACTTCATTACATCTTCAGGAAAATGCTATTCTTCATTGTATGTTTTATTCTCTAATGTGTGCAATGCACTTTGTTTAGATTTCGCTTACAAATATTGTAACTTAGTGACTAACTTTTTACTCTCTTTTTTCTTTTATAATTGCTTCTTCCTGTTTAAATAATCATCACTAGCTTTGCTTTGTAACAGTATGTATCCATCACTAGGAGGTTTCTTACAATAGATACTTTGTGTGAATCAAGTTTCTATTGTATACTGCCCCTGAGAATCAAATTATCACATCAACCTTGTCAAAGAAATTGTTTCCTCTTCTCAAACAAATTCTCTCCCCCTAAGATTCTTTTCTTCAACACCAACTTAGAATACAAAGTGGAGACCAAGATATAAGAAGCAAGTACTCATATAGAATTTCATCAACATACCCTCGGAGGATTGTTAGGTGTACGTAGTTGTAACTGTATTGTAATTATAACAATTAGAAAGAGTAATTTTAAACAAAAGAAAACTTACATTCTTAATCACTTTTTTATGCAGCCAAACAAATTATAGTTGTAAAGCTTTTTACTTTATTCACTCAAATGAGATGCATATAGTTGTAACTACTGTATTTTCAACAAAATGCAGCTTCAACGACACTGTATTTACAACTGCATCTAACCAAACAGCTCTTAAAATCTAGAATATCACGATGACTTATTTCCGACCAAATCCTCTAAGGTAAGATTCAAGGTATCTGCAGAACCTCTCTTCACCTCCTCTCCTCGTGCTGCCATGAAATCTTCGACGCTTTCGGGCTCACCGAACCACCCAAGGCGGTCGGCGATCAAATGGAGGTTGTTGCACCCACCGCACCTGGCAACCACGACGCCCTTCTCGTAGGACTCACGGCACGCCGTCTTCACCGAGCGGGTCTCGCACACCTTGCACGTGAATATCATGGCGAGGTCGTGCCTCTGCGATGATTTTAGGTTCGAGAACGCAGAGTATTTCACATTGGTCTCTCTGGTAGCGTTAGGGCTAGTACTATCACTCGGGTTGGAGACCGGTTTTAAGTGATTCTGGCTTGCTTCATGGTCCTCGGTGTTGTCGTTATCATCTGTGGTAATCGAGTTCGTTGTTGTTTGTGTACTTCTTATACCTCCTATAACCTGTGTGGACCATGTAATTCCTACAATAGCAATTTATAAATAGTTAGATTTCGCTACTTCCTACACATAATTAACAGGTAAAAAGAACGACAAAACACACCCAAATGTTGAAAGCTATGCAACAGAAACCAGTAGACGAGAAGAGTAAGAAGGAAAAAGAAGCAAGTGAAGAATGGTATAGGCCTTAAAGAAACATGCCTCGATGTCTCCCGACGCAACCAATGTTTATATCCATAATATTATAAATGATCTATGTATGAACAAGGATGAAAAGGATATTTGCAGAGTACCTTTTGGATCATGTAACATGCAGACAAATTACCAATTATGGTTATCTTAGTATAATGTGCCTATATTAGTAGCTTCATAAGCGAAATTTCTCAGGGAAAGAAAGATAACATATCAAACAGCTGATAATCGACGCGACTTCTCAAAAAAGATGATCCTCTCATGGCTCATAAACTAGACCCGATATAGATGAAAATTGCACTATGACAAAAACAATATTCAGTTGAGAGTAGTATCGAATGCAATGAACGATTCCACGAATGGTACCCCAGTATCTCACAATTCTCACTCTACGAAGTAGCTAGTACTGAACTAGAAGAACAAACATCAGCGATTTTATTTATTCCGAAAAGCTCAGGAATGAATACATATGGAATAGATAAAGAACTGTTACAAAATATGAAAAAACTAATAAATTTAGGTAATATAGGGCAATAAGGAAGTCCCGAATAGAATCTCAATCCACCAAAAAATCAGGTAATAGGCAAAAATAAGGTCACACAGAAATGGTTTGTATCTCCATACGCCACGGAAAGATGGTCTATCATTATAAATTTGTTGGCTCAATAAATAATTTGATTCTTAAATCCAAGAACAGAGCCAATGAACCATATATGCTTCATACTATGTACTACACTTGCCACCCCTACAATTCCACAGCTTTGGGGTTTAATTAGCTACTAAAAAGCAGCAGTAAAGACAACAACAGATCATGATTGAACATGAATGAAGATCAAAAAGTGATAATAATTTTGAAAAGGATTAAAAGCAACAATTATCATAAGTTTCTAAAACCTTATTGAAGATCAACAAACGAGCCAACGAAAAGCAGAAGATCCTACCGATGCTGTTATCTTTTGAGAAATAATGGTTTAAGATCATCAAAAGTGCACAGCCCAATCTACCTACTTGATTCAAAACATACTAGAACTATGCATCGCTTAAACTACAAATATGGAATCATATGAAACCCTAAAGAGCCACTACCCAATAAACAATCCAGTAAAAAAAAAAAAAGGCATGATTTTGAGCCATACCCACTAAACAACAAGCAAAATGAAAGCAATTAAGAAGCATTTAACATGCAAAGATCGAATTTTACAAACACCAATTTCTCCATTTCCTCTGTTTGTTTTCATATCCACCAACAACATCAGCATACATCAAGAGAACAACGAAGAAGAGCGAAATCAGGGCAAGAAGCGAAGAACAACCTGGGGAGACGAGAGATTTGGGTCGATTGTGACGAAGCAAAGAGGTGAGGCGCCTCTGAAGCACGCGAGAAGCGGCCATGGACGAGGGATTCGAGGTGAATTGGTCGGGGAAGAAGACGACGACGAAGAAGAGGAGGAGGAGGAGCGGTGGAAACCCTAATTTTCCGACACTTTTATTTGGACCCTAAAAGCTCCGATTCATCTAACGGTTAGCTACTTGGGCTTGGGCCCATAACTAAATGGGCCATACTTTAATTGGGCCAAAATGGGCCTATGGCCACTATAACTCTAGTTCGATAACTGAGCTTAATCATTTTGGGTCGGTGGTTTTGTTCCCGGTGAGATATTAGTGCGAGTGGGTTCAGTCATTATTTTTTAGCCGAAACTGTAATATATGTCTCACATCGCCTGGTGATCTTAAGTTAGAGAATGATTAAAAAATTGGATATAACGAGAACGTTAGGGTCTCTAATAACTGTGGTTAGTTAAGTATTTTGGGCCAATGTTTTGAGTTCTACGAGTTATTAATATTAGTGGGTTGAGTCGTTACTATTAGTTCTAATGATAATCGTCATATCAGTATTAAATCACTTTTACTACATCAGCGCTGAACCTCGTCACGGGGTAGATTTTGTCCGATTAATTAATTTTATCGTCATCTTTTATGGCAAAGACTTAAACTAAAACAATACTAAATATTAAGAATCTAATTATAAGAAATTAAAAGTTGGAAACCAAAGTTAAAAAGGTGAAAATCAGGCAAAAGTTGAGTGAATGGAGCAACTAACCCTTTCCATTCAAGGAAGAAAAAAAGAGCACAAATTAAAAGGAAAAAAAAACAAAATGTTAATTTCATTAGGGTAGCATGCATGGTCCCATCCATTATTTGAATTTATAGTTAATTTTTTCTAGGGCTAGTAGGGCTAATAATGTTGCACTTCATAGAAGTGCATCTATACTAAGTTTGGGTTGATCTCAAGTAATAAAACTATGAAGCTCAACTCTAAATCGATCCGACATGTTTGACCTGAACCCCAAATCTAAACCTGAACTAGGCAGGTTTTCATTGACTGATCAAATCGATCGACAAATTTGTTGGCTTACATGGCCCAGCATCCTGCCCTGTGGCGGAAAGCCAGGTTGGGCCGAGTCACGTTCGAAATGGCGTGAGGCTGGGTTGGGCCGAGCCTTGTTCGAAGTGGCGTGAGGCTGGTTGGGCCGAGTCACAATCGAAACCCATAGGCGCTGTGTTTGTACGCTTTAACTGAATTGGTTGTGTAATTCTATCAAGAATTGATGGTTAGCGCCAACCATCCGACAAAATTTTCATGACAGCTCTTTTTTCTTTCTTTCTTTTTTTCCGCTGAAAAACAATACACAATAAGTGACAAATAAAAAGTACAATACTTTTATAGCAAAATCAGCTTCTGAAAGTACAGGACTTTTCAAAGCTCTAGATTGAACAAACACATAGGATGTGTTAGGCCAACTACAAGGTATAGTGATATTTAATGAAACATTATCGATCGCCATCGATCTCAAACTACATAGAATTAGAAGTTTCAAATTAGAATTAGTCTTCTCAGAGATTAAAGTAAATTACGTTTCTGTTTTCCGTATCATAAAAAAATTAGACTTTTAATTGAAAATATATAGAAATGAAGGTGTGACCAAAAAGAAAGTGATTGATCTCAACCAACTCCCATGGTACAGTTGAGATAAAAGTATCCAAACTCTTCCTAGACTTGGTCTTATTTCTTAGTATCATGAAATTTATAAAAAAACTCAAGATATATATATATATATATACCCATGCTTTGAATATAAAATGTCCTACACCTTATGATTTATTATTTAAAGGGGAGAAAAATGTACTACATGCACTGCCCACAAATTTAGACTATCAATTCCCCATCTCATATAATTTTTTTCTAGTCAAAATATAAATAAGAAGATGATAACATATGTGTACATCAGATATGGTAGTTCACTTGGCTTCTTTTGCATATGGTAAGCTTGTTTTATTTGGTTTGACAAATTAATATTGAGTTCACCTTTCTCAAGGACCACAATATTATTGTCACATATGATTTTTCCATATATGTCACACAAAAGGATATTATTTATTTGCAGTTTCTAGTATACTGATTTTTGTGGTGCTTTTACTTTCCCTATATATTGTGCTTATTTTAAAGGCTAAAATTCAAGTATCTTTTCAGATAAATTAGAATATTTGTGTTCTTCTCCTCTTGATAAAAATTCATAAAAGCGTTCTGTTAATTTTCGTGATATTCTTAAATTCCTCTGTAATTTTATCGTCCACAAAATATTAGTAAATTTAACAATTTTATTGTGGATATCCATTGTGTGACAAAAAGGGAATAATATCCATATATTCTGTTCTCATGTTCACGACCAACTTAATGCTTCTGTTGCTCATAATTTGAAGAAAAAGTTAATGGTAAGTTTGTTAATAATACGAAAAAGAATGTTAAGAGTTCACATTATGAATAGCCCTATATCAGATAACTATAGAGTACGTAAATTATATATAAAGAGAGAGAGAGTCTGACTACAATGCTATCAATAGTAAATCTACTATGCTTAAGCTTCTATTAGATAAGTCAAATCTTGGACTCATATAGGCGTGAACTGCGCCCAAAACCCTTTAACAAAGAATATCTCGACATTAGAATTATATTTGTTTGAAATTATATTTTTACATTTTGTAATATTCTACGAGAGTGATCGGGAGAACTGCAAAAGAGTAAAGTGATAACGATAGGGTTATGTGCATTTTAGTATTTTTGTTTTTAAAAAAAGCCAAATTATTGTTTGGGTTTCCAATTTTATACCAAATTTTGCTTTTGCATCTAGCTTAATTTCCATATACAAATTCCTACTGCTTACTAAATTTCTCTCACAAAAAAGCAAAGAAAACACTGCTTAATTTGATCTGCCCACAGTTCTTGACTATGGTTTCCTCATTACGATGATATATATATATAAATAATCGTTCAAATCAATGAAAAGAAACGAGTGGTGATGCATGATAACCCCTGTGTCAGATCTGATACTTTGACCTTGGCTTTTTCCATACTGTACCAGCTTCTTTTATTTATTTTATTTGACAAATGAACGTTGAATACCACCTTTTCCAACTAAACTACAATACCATATGTAGTAATTCTCATGTATATATATATACAATCCAAAAGTCTTAATTACATTTTTGTGCACTGAATTTATGAGAGTTTCTAATTTTCTACACTGTTGATCATCTTTTGTTTTTCGCAAAGCATGGGCTTGGACTTTAAATTTTATTGCAGTGCCTCTACAAAAGCCTCCACATTTGTGTTAACAGATGATGTGACTTTTGTTGAATATAAATATTAAAGACATCGTTCTCTGGTAGTTTAAATTTTTGGAGAATAACGGTTGTTTAATTAACAGGTCCTGAGTTCGAGTCCAATCAGGATCATAGCATTATTTAATTTCTTTCCAATTAATTCAAGTTCACGTCTTGGTCCTATCACAAAAGTCTCGAGCCTAAACGTGAGGTAAAGTGTTGAATATACGTATTAATAACATCGTTCTCTAACAAGCTTAATTAAGCTATTGGAGATAAACAGTTGTTTCATATAATTTAACAACTTGAAGTAGGATTAACAATGATTTGAAATTTTATCTAATTAATCTACTATCACAAAATATTATTAATCTTCAATCACCACTTGGTAGAGAAAATATTTATCCCTAATTTGAGTTTGAAATTTTGAAATTTGCGACTCCGATACTGATTTAATAGTAGCAACCCTCGATCGAAACAGGATATTATTCACAAAAAAGGAGTTAAGAGTTTAAACTCTCTACACTTTCTTTATTTCTCTCTCTATTTTCTTTTCTTTTCTTTTTTTACCAATTAAAGGAACTGTAGAATTAATCAGTTACCAACCATATATATATATATATGGAGATTCAAAAATTGTAATCAAATTAACGAATCGATCAATAATTCTGATAAAAAATATATCATAGTAGAGCATAGTGACATGATTGTTACAACATTTGAAATTTGGTAAAGTGCATGACAAATAAAAAGATGAGAGATGTAGAAAGTGATTTGGCAGGACTTGTTTAGTACTGAAACGTAATGAAACCATTCGAAGCTCATCAGGACTTGTTTGGTTACACTAATTAAGTTTTTCGTTTCCTTTTTTTTTTTCTTTAATCTCAAATTTATACAATATTTGAATGTACTGTAGCATGGTGAATTGCTTGCTATCTATAAATTAAGTTATAAGTTTTTACGCATCGATCGATATTTGTTTTTCTGAAAGAAGATGATCGAGCTTTCTGGTTAAACAATAATAACAAGAATAAAGCCCATTCGCTGTCCATTCCATCACAATAAAATTAAGCTAAAAAAACAAAAAAAATATTGGCATAGTGAAACAAGGCCTTTAATTGATTTCACATACTCACTTTTAAAACTCATTTGCTTAGAAAATAATTTCAATTTGGAGAATTTCAAATAAAACCAAGTTTAATTTCATGAATTGAGTGACTCCTCCAAAAATAGTTTTGTAGGAAACTACTGTCCAAAAAAGTTATACAAATCTATATATGTTAATATGATTAAATTTAAGGTAAACATATATTGATGTGAATGAAAATAAGGTTAATTAATTAACCCTGTGATTTTGCAAGTGGCACAATATTGTCTCTATCCACAACCACTTGGAACCTCTCTGTCTATACATTACTATCACTTAATTAAACTCTCACTGTAAATTTTTTGTTAAAATTGTATTGAAATTTTTTTTTGGAAATTATACAATATTAATTTTTGTGCTTCTTCTTGGAACCTTCTTTTTCTTTTTTTGTTTTTGTTTTTATTCATCCTTTTTTGACCTCATCTCAACTAAGGATGACGAGGAGAATTAAAGATGAGTGGAGGAGGAGAAAGACAAGCTATATATTCATTCACATATATATTAATTATTACAATATGAAAAAAATAAATAAGGATGGACAAATTAGAACAAAAGTTTTAAAAAAAATTAGCATAGATCAGAAAAGAAAACAATATATCAACACAATAAGGCGGTGGCATAGGCGATGAAGGAAGAGGAGGAGCAAAAAGGGATACTTTAATTCACATATTAAATCAGTGATTATATCATTATTTCAAGAAATTTTTATTAGGATATAAATAAGAGATGAATAAAGGATGGACAAATTAGACAAAAAGGGATCAAAAATGAAATTCATATATGGGAAATCAATATATGAATGCGTCGACAACGGTAGCGACGGAGGAGGAGGAGAAAGATTAAGCAGAGGGATACATTCATTCATTCTTCACAAACACCCACGATTAATATGCATGGCAATTCAAAAAAAAAAAAAAAACTTAATTAATTAAATAAAGTAATCATATATCATTTGATCAATATATTGTTACAATATAAAAGAAAATTAACAATTAACAACAAAGGATCAAATATATATGTATGTATACTATGCTTCAGTACCAAGAAGGAGCTGCTGCAGTACTAGTGTTTGCAATCTCTGAGATTCTCAGAATCTCCTCCAAATACTCCACCCCCAAATCCTCCAACACCACAACATTCTCAACCCTCACCACCTCTTTGATGTTCTCCTCCTCCTCCTCCTCTTCTCCATGATGGCTCATCACAAGCCCCCTCCTCCTCTTCCGACCGCCGCCGCGGCCGCCGCTACCCCTACTCCTCCTCAGGGAGTGCCTCTTCTTCAGCACCATCACAGGGGAGCACCCCTCCTCCTCCTCCCCCCACTTGAGCCCCTCCAAGGACTCCCTCACCCTCTCCTCGGAGAAGTTGAGCACCGCGGCCGCCCCTCGCACCGACAACGCCGCCTGGTCGTAGGCCAGCGCCGCAGCCTCCTCCGTGTCGAACGTCCCCAGCCACACCCGCGCCCCGTTCCGCGTCGAGTCCCGTATCTCCGCAGCGAACTTCCCCCACGGCCGCCTCCTCACCCCTATATAGCTCCTCTCCTTTCTCTCCGCCGCTACGCTCTTTTTCGCGACATCGGGCGGTGGTGCGCCTTCGCCCGTGTCGGCGATTGCGCCGAAAAAGAGCATCTCCTCGCCGAGCGAAGACGAGTCCGACGACGACGACGACGAGAAGTAGGAGTTAGGAGAATCCATTGGAAAAGGAGAAAAAGCAGTAACAATAGTAGCTAGAGATTAATATATATTACTTAGTTGGTAGAGTGTACACAAACACTTGAACTGCGAATTTTGAACGTTGGGGTGGAGGGGTTTTTATAGTTTGAGTGGGGATTCAACAATGCAAGGGAGAGGTGAATGGGTTTGACTAGTAAAATGGGGGTGTGGGGAATAAGAGAGAGACAAATAAAATAAAATAAAATAAAAAAATGTTTTCCAAAAAAAAAGGGGTGGAGGGAAAAAGAGAGTAATTATTATAGTTATTATTGGAGGTGGGGCCCACATGTATATATATATACAGTAATAACTCACGTGGGTCAATGACGTATGGCGGCTAGATACGACAAACAAGTGATTACGTCATCGTACCCTATTGTGTTCATCAACGTTGTACGTACACAAGACAATTTTTTTTTAAAAAAAAAAATTTCTATAAAATATATATATATTTTTAAAAAACCCTAATATGATACAAACCAATTATTATTATTATGATTATTTTGAGAGAAAGGTAGTAAACTTTCGGCTTCATTTGTTACCGATCATTAAGCACTTAGCCAACTGCGCTAAGTATGTACGGTAGGTCAAACCAATTTTTATTAATCATCAATTTTGTTTTAAGTGATGTTTTAAAACAAATTAATATTGATGATAGATAGACTACAATTTGGTTAGTTGAATCGCTGATCAATCGTGTTGTATTAATCATAAACGCTATATATTTTGGTAGCATCAGCATAGGACACCGTAAATTATTTAGCCAATTTTTGGACAAAATAAGAGTACTATAGATTATTAATCTTATAAGCTACATATATATTTTGTCATCAATAGAATAGAAAGGGTACGTATCTTGTTTCCCAATCATTCGGTCGAAGATCAAGCAAAAGAGAAGGCAAACGATTGGTTAGATCAAAATCGAAACAGTTCATCGGTCGAACTTAATTTACTGTTTATAAGTTAATTTGTAGAGTCCTAAGCAATGTTCAAACAAGCTTTTGAAATAGTAATTTAAATATAAAAAATAAGTGCATGCACCTAGACCCTAGCTTAAAAAGGGCCCCCAACTTTAAAATTTTATTAATCTCTTTTTTGATTTCTTTGAAGCTAGTAGATGTTAACTAATAGTGAATTTAATAACTTAGTTCTAATTTAACTAATTTGAATAACTCAAATATAACAATAAAAATGCCCAGTGTCAATATATACAGAATAAATTAGATACTATAGTTTAAATTAAATGTCTGGTGGAGGGGACTTTTGTTAATTAATTACTATTTATCTTTCAAGCTATATATAGCACGTTTTCTTTGTCCTCTCTTTGTTATTTTAATTATCTGATCCAAAAGAACAAATTACCTTAAGCATTTTTAATGATTAATTAGCAAGTGATAGTCATAAGCCTTATTATTAAAGCCTGCAAATTGCTGATTAAATCTTTTTTATGAAACCACTTATCGCTTATCCGGTATTGATTAGTTCCACTTTGCCTCCTCTTAGAGTTTAAAATTGCACCACTTTAACATCTAGTCTATGATATGTAGCTAGGTCCTTATGGAATTAAACTATAACAACAAACAAATGTGGATAACTAAAAAAATTAAGCAATTCTTTCGCCACAACTAAAGTTTAGATTTTTATTCTTTTGTTTGTCGAATGGTTAATTGAGGCACTTTAGAGTTGAAAAAATGTTAAAAAATATTAGGCCAATTAAGTTAATTATAAGCATTACAAATCTGTTTGGGCGAGCCAGAGCTTCTAAAAATGTGTGATCATTTTGATTAGAGATGTTTAGAAAATTAAGCATTATTTTAGTCCTAATGTTAAAATTCTTTAAACAGCTTCTTGTTGTAGAAAAAAATGGTAGATTCAAACTAAATTAAGCTTCAATTAAGAGATGCCAAAAGCTTATTTCAGCTTCGTGTCACTAAAGAAGTACTTCTAGCAATAAATAACGACGGAGCAAATAAACAGCCTATGGCTTCCCTATCGATCGCCATTTGTTTCTAGAAAAAGGAAAGCTTAAAATATAACTTCATGTTGATATATAATAGAATTCAAAATGAGGGTTAAATATAATTTCCACGGTCTCACTACAAAACAGAAACGTATATTAATTCCTATATGCTTTCGCCCCAACTCTGTTTTACCTCATAGCATTAGATAGCCCTCAATATATATCAAACGGGCCATAAGCAATAACAACATCATAAAAGGTTGAGACTGATCGGACAAAAGTTAAAATAAATGTAATTAAATCATATTATATTCGGAAAGATTATCTCATGTGTTTTAGCCAAAAATAAAATAATATTAGGTGATCTAAACTTTGTACTTGGCCTAATCAATGGTGGTTTAGGATGATATTATATATATATATATATATATATATATATATATATATATATATATATATATATATATATATATATATATATATATATATATATATATAGTTGAGCTAGAATACTATCGATAGCAAACGAGCACTTTTGCCATCCATTTGTTTTCGATGATGGAGCTTCCAAATCGACGATCGGTACCGTTGAACATGATCTAGAGCATTTAAAGTATCTAGAAATTAAATTTCATGCTTTTTCGATATTATCAATTTTGTGTTTGGATAAAAATTGAGTTATTCCTGAAAATAAGAAAAATAACGTTTGGTTAGCTAAGAGGGAATAAGAATTAAAATGGGTAGTTATAAATAAAAAATAATGATATTATCCCTTTCTTTATATTAGAATTAGAATTTTTATATTTTATATTTATATTTTAAAATTTAAAATATTAACTTTTAAATTTAAAAAATCAAAATTAAAATTTATAATCTCAAATGTAAATTTTAAAAAATTAAATTTTAAATTTTAAACTTTAAATTTAAGATGAAATTTTAATTTAAAAAATACAAAATATCAAATTCTAAATATAAAAAAATTTAAAATATCATATTTTAAATTTTGAAATTAACTAATTTAAAAATTAAATTTTTAATTTTGTAATTTTAAAAATTAAAATTTTTAATTTTTGAACTTACGAAATTTAAATTTTATAATAAATTTAAAATTCTCTCTCTCTCTCTCTCTCTCTTCACGGGTGGAACAAGCGGGTTATCCCAGCTGGATTATCCCAGCTTGTTCCACCTTAGGGTGGGAACACTAGTTCCCACCCTTTAACGGGCTATCCTAGAATTGCCCGTTAAGGTGGGAATTAGTGTTCCCACCAATTTTTTTTTTGTGTTTGGGATAAGGGTGGAATAAATTTTTTATTCCACCCTTAACCCCCCAACTAAACATGGCCTTATGAGTATAGATACCTTTGTACTCATAAGTTTTTGGTCGTTGGATGAAGGGATGTGCGGTTAGGATGATAGTACGTAGTTCCCGGTTAGGATGATAGTGGTCCCCTAGGATTGAGTGAGTGGTTGGTTGAATAGTATGATCTAACATATAAAAATGGTCAAAGTGCTAGATCTAACGGTCGAAAACTTATGAGTACAAAGGGACCTATACTCATAAGAGTATAGTAGCCGGACTATATATATATATATATATATATATATATATATATATATATATATATATATATATATATAGTCCGGCTACTATGCTATCAATAGCACCAGCACTTGATGCTACCAAGTTTTCCACCGTTAGATCTACCTCTTTGACCATTTTCATCTCTTAGATCATACTATTCCACCAATCACCCACCCAGTAAACTTAAGGGACCACTATCATCCTAACAGCACATCCCTTCATCCAAGGGCTGAAAATTTAATAATAGCAATAACTTGGTGCTATCAATAATATTCTAGCCTAGTTATATATATATATATATATATATATATATATATATATATATATATATATATATAGTTCAGCTGGAATACTATTAATATTACATACTATCCTCAGTTAGAATACAATTAATAATACATACTATCCACTTTAATTTCCTCCCTTGAATCATTACTATTATACCAACCACTCACTCAACCCTAGGCATCCAATGGTTACAAAATGGATAGTATCATACTATTAATAGTATTCTAGCACAACACACTCTCTCTCTCTCTCTCTCTCTATATATATATATATATTGATTGAGATGTGGATGCATATGTTTGGCCAATTATTCCCTCTGACCCGCAAATGCATCAGCAGTCCCTATTCCTAGCAGAATAAGCACTTAATTTGGTTCTTTGAACATGGGCAATAATAGAGTAATATGATGTGAAACAATAAGCCCCACTTGGTACTACATGCAGAGAACATAACCAACCTTTTATCAATCTTATTTCCCACTCCAACAAGGAGCTATTCCCCAGCATTTATTATGTTTAATGTAGTTATTACGTACAAAACCATCTCCAATATTTGGAGAATATAGATCATATATAATTTTGCATATAATACACTTCTAAAATTAATAGTGATCTAAATATATTTTTGTAATAGAAATGTAAGTTGTTTTATTTTAAACTTTCAAAATTGTTGATTTAAGAGAAATTTGATTGTAATTTTTTTACAAAAACGACTCTACTGATTTAATTTATGGTTTACTTGCCCAAATAGTTTGGATCTCTCTCTCTCTCTCTCTCTCTCTAGATCTCTAGATCTCTATAATTTAGTGCATCTTAAAAGCATTAGGTGACCTTCTTTTTTTTTGTGTTTTCTTTTCTAGAAGGCTGATATGCTTTACATCCACCCACTGTATTTGATATGCTCGCTCGTTGTATCAAAATTGCGCCAGGCCTATATAAAATATACTCTACTCAAGGGTACACTCTTGTATATTAAAATAGTTTCAGAAACCCAAAAAAAAAAAAAAAATGCCGTCTCTAAGAAAATAACTCGTGCGTGAAACGATGCAGAGACCAACGAATACAAAGTTTAAGCAAATTACTCACAAGTAAAACTAATCTATAATTTTGTATAATACATAAGTAAAGAGTATAGCTAGGAATCAAATCACCATATTTGAATATTATTTTCATATATACATTTTAGCTTCAATTATTTTATTTTAGGATAAACCTTTTGTATGTATTCTTTTCATGCAATAATTGTACTCCCAATTATCATATATATATATATTTCAACACATATGGTTAGTGGTGGTCAAGGTCAGAGGACTTTTCTTATGACCAAAACAAAAAAAAAAAAAAAAAAAAAAAGAGCTTAAAATAGTAAACAACTAAATAAAGAGAGAAATAAATATTGTTTTTTATATATAAAAAGAAGCATCGTTGGGGTTTCCATAAGAGGGGAAATGCATGGGGGGCCTACGTACGTTTCCTTCGTGATAGCAACCTGGTTTTGTTAGGGAAAGAAAACTAGACCTCTGCTTTGGAAGTTGTGCGCGCGCGTTTTCTCCGAACCAATCCAAGCCGTAATTAGTAATGGTGGGACCCACCGGATAGGATATAGCCACAACCGCGCCTCCCACGTGGGGTATCAAGCTACTGTTTCGTGGACCGCGTTCACCACGTCACCCGTGAACCGTAGTAATTTATTATTTTGCTTGCACAGATGCATACGGATAAAACATGCCAAGTATCAGTTTTGCCTCCATTTAAAGATTCGTTGAGTGTTTTTGAATACTAAAATATAAGAAAAAAAATTTTAAATCCTAAAAAAAAAATTATAATTTTTAAACAAAAATAAAATTAATGCGTGACAACGAATCGAGAGCTTCTTAACAAGATTTTGATAGTTAACTCTCCACTCTTTAGGCTTTATTTGGATAAATAAACATTTTATATATACAATATTTTTTTATTTACTTTATAAGTTTTTAGTATCTGGTGAATGAAAAAGATGATCATATGTCTATAATAGTATATTATGTTTAATTTTTAAATTATTGTTTAAAAAATAAGATAAATTATTTCATAGATAAAAAATATTTTTTTTGAGAGAAAATAGATAAAATATATTACTCTACATACTATACATATCAAGATCTTTCAAAAAATAAAATGCAAAATCGATTGTAACTTCCCACCACACAAACAAAAAATCTCTTCCTACTATATAATAAGTTGTCATTAAATATTTATTTCGACATTCAAACAAAATTTCATAATTTTTTTGCTTTTAATTTTGTACCATAATTTTCTATTAAATCCATCCTTAAATGTGTGCCGTGTATGCCCTGTTTCTCGTAAAATATTGGTGAACAAAAATTATAGATTTTTTTTTTCTTTTTTTTATTTGGCAAATAATACTTCATTAAAAGTCGTACCTAGCTTGCGTGCGGGGCCAAGCTATATTTATTTCTTAATTTTATTATCCCATTTCTAAAAATTTCTTAACATCAGTTTTATAAAATATAGACGTTATTATATATTTAGTAAATTAACCATAGATATTTTCTATAAAAGATTATTTGATATTTGAATACTTTAGGTTACTTTATAAGGTAAAGTAATTTTTTAAAAAAAATACAAGAAAATAATAATAGAAAAAATAATATCGAACCATGGCGATAATGGGCCGTGCCATGCCGGACGGCTGGGCATACATATTTAGTCAGGATCTAATCACAAAATAGTTGTTTCTTTCGAAGTATATATATTGCTAAATTAATCAGAAAAAAATTCTCCAGTAAATATTTGTTTTTTTACTTTTTCTCTTAACTTTCAAAAACTTACATTTTGCCCTCCTAGAATTTCAGAAACATTTTCAGAAGGGTACGGTGTAATGTAGGGAACAAAATGATCAAATTACCCTTACTTTTTCTATGAAAAAAATAATATTTTTAATATATTTCTATCATTTTGAAGGATATTTTTAATATAAACTATAAGAAATGGACGGAACAGTGATGGAACCCTGACGGAGAGGGGCTAAATATATCAACTTGAAATGTTGAGGGAGTAAAATATATGTTTTTGAAAGTTAGTGAGGAAAAATAAAAAATCGGGTATTTACAGAGAGGTTTTCTGTAATTTAACCTATATATATTATTACAAATTGCATTTTGTAATTAGTAATATATAAGAGGGTTTAATTATAAGGCACTTTTGAGTTGATATATATATATATATATATATATAAGGAGTAAATTGCATATTCTAATGAGAATAATAAGGGTTTATATGTCATTCTGAGTTGATATAAATAATGTAAGGAGCATGCAGTTTCTGATATTTGCAAAACAAAGACAATGGAATTTTTTGACCAAATTAATTTTGCACAGCAAATGCCAATTCCTTAAATTTAATTTCGTTAATTAATTTTCACTATCTCTTATTATAAAATTATTAACAGGCCATAGCTAGGTCACAAGTCGTTCAAAATTGCCATGCATATATTATATATATATATATATATATATATGCATGATACTATATATATATATATATATATATATATATATATATATATATATATATATATATATATATATATATATATATATATATATATATATATATATATATATATATATATAACGTGCGGTTTCTTACAAAGTTGATCAAGGTGCATGCAACATGGTCAATTCAATTTGACCGTTAATTTGAACTTTGAAGGCTACGTAGACCCTATCCATTAAGCGAAAAAGCAAACCCTACTAATTAACTTACTAAACCAAAATAATAATTATTTAGGTGGGGTCAAACTTTATCAAACACAAAATAATTAAACCACAGTGAAGTATAAATTCTCCAAAAATAGTGAATCAAATAAAAAATAATAAAACATATATGCCGAACCTTTCCAGAAACTCTTTTTCCTTTTTTATATAATTTTTGGTTTGACTTGTTCTAGAAATATTTGAATGCATGATGATCTTGTTAAAGATATATAAATTGGTCCAAAATCTAGTGGAAAAGCACATTGTTTTTCTACTTGAATCTATGCATGCAGGGGCAAATTAAAAAGTAGCCGAATCAGATACTTTACTAGAATGCAAGAATTTTATATTAGTTTATTTCCATCATTCAAATTAGTACATATCATGATCTTAGCTCAATTATTCCCGGAAAAAAAAAATTCTCTGGAAATAACTTTTTTTTATTCCCATATTATTCTGTTTTTCGCTGCATGTGAAGATAATCGTAGACCAAAGAAATTTTACATGAGTTTCTACATTATCAAAGTGATAGTGCTTTGAATGGAGTGGTAATTAAGTTATCCGATAATAACTTATAGTAATATGAGATAATTCGCTTTGATCATAATAATATTTATCTTAGCCTAGCCTGGTAGGAATTTTGGCATCACATGATTATTTATTTTCCTTTTTGAGATTGGATCAAGATGTTATTCCAAGAGAGTATTGCACTTAAAAAAAAAAGAAAAAGCTTCATATGCCCAAGCTTGTCATTGTCGTACAAATCAATATTCAATATATTATATAATTATCTATTAATTTTAAAAAATTGAGTGTCTTGCTCGTAGGGATGCAAACGGGGTGGAACTGGAGGTGAGACACCCGCCCCGCCTCCCGCCCTGCCAACGCTAATTCAATCCAGCCTCCTAACCTCGCCCCCATGACGAGATAAAATATATGTCTCATAACTCACCTCGTCTAAAAATCGACCTCGTGCCAGCCCCAAATCTGTCCTGCCAATAATTTTTTAAAATTTTTATTTAAATTTAAATTAAATATAGAGTTTTTATTATTTTAATTAAAAATAAAATTTTAAAATAATAAATTATCATAAAAAGTTATTATTTTGGAAATCACTCTTATTTTAGAAAAAACTTACATTTAAAACTCAAATAATATTTTTTTAAAAAAATATTTATAGTTGGCGAATTCGAGAAGGGGCTTGGCAGAGTGAATTCGGGCAAATCAATTTTTTAACTGTCTCCTACCCGAATACGTTTCGAATTAAAAAAAATTTATATTTACCATCCAGAATCCTTTCTTGGTCCGTATTTACTGCCTCATTCGGGACAGATCAGGCAGAAATTAACTTCGCCGACCCAAATCCATTTGCATCCCTACTTGCATGTACCTTACATTATTAAAAATTGCTCTTTGGCAATTTAATCTAGTATTTAACATAATTAAGTTAAATATTTTATATAGTATTAAAATAAAAAGTTCTGAGTTCGAACAATCACAACCTTTATCTATCTTAGTGGAGATCGAATACGACCCCGCACATTTAGTTCAAACTCAAAGCCTTGTATTTAATTTAAACAAAAAATTATTGTTCATAGATGGTGAGAAGTATAAGATAAAATGAATAATCGTAATTCATAAAATTAAATGTGTCAATTGTTTTGCATTGCATGTGTTGAATAGTAGGTACGCGAGTTAATTAGGTGAGTCTTAGAAACCGGCCGATATACACCATGACCCTCTTCACATTATGTTAAGAACTTGGCAAATGGCAAAACTGAAGTGTTTCCATCACTCTCTCTTTCTCTCTCAAAATTTTTCACACACATTTTGGCTTTTATACTCTAGTTGGATGAAAAGGAAAGGAAGAGGGAAAAAAAAAAAAAAATTAGGAGAGAAAATCATTTTCTCTCGTTTGGATCGACACAGGAAAGAGAATTAAAAAACAAAAAACCTTCCATGATAAGGAGATAAAAGAAGAAAATATCAGTTACTCTTCTTTTCTTCATTAATCAAAATAACACGAGAAAAAGTTACTTTCTTTTCTTTTCATTTCTCATCTTTCCTCGTATTTACTTTATCTTCCTTTTGATCTATTCTATCTCTCCGTCCAAAGGAAGCATTAGCTTTTAGTGATGTGATTATTAACATGTATGATCAGTTTGTTATTACTAGATAGGTTAATTTATTGATTTACTAACTAAATTTAACGAGATTCCATGAATCTAACGTTTCGCGTACAAAAGGTGGATGTGTTAAATTCCCTTGACCTTATGAATAGACAAATATCTGTCTATATATAGAATTAGGCTACTATACGATTAATAGTACTAAGCGTTTGGTGCTATTAGGTTTTCAGTCTTTGGATGATAATAATGATCTCCTAAGGTTGAGTGGGTGGTTGGTTAAATAGTATAATCTAACAGGTGAAAATGATCAAAGGGATAGATCTAATGGCGGAAAACTTACAAGCACCAAGTGCTTAGTGTTTTTAAAAGCACCATAGCCGGACTCTCTCTCTCTCTCTCTCCCTCTCTCTCTATATATATATATATATATTAGATTCTTAAACAGTTCGATATATACTAATATACATACACATGTAGGCTTAAACTTTTCGGTTGGATGAATTTTATGCAATAAGTATCTTGAATTCTTGGGCTTATTTAGGCCTTGGGCTGCAGGGACAGCCCAGAACCAAATAAAAATATATATATATTAATTTAACCACTTAAAAGACACTACTTTTAAGTTGCTCGCGTTCCTATATACTTTCAAAAACCAACTCTGCATAAAAATAACTTGTCAATTTATTAGTGTTGGTACATATTTGGTTTAGCTTTTGAAATAGCTCTATACCGAGAGGTTTAACAGAATAAAGTAGTGCCTAGATTTATTTATTTATTTATTTATTTATTTACTTATTTCTGTGGTGAGAAGCTAAAGAAAAGTGATCAAAGTTTGATACCAAGCATCAGCTTTTTATTGGAGAAATATATATTTTGTTAAAGGGCGCCCCAGGTAGTTAGTTAATTCGGATTCGGCAAAAATTCGGTACGGATATAATATGCATAAAATTCGTCTCCTAATTTTTAAATTCGTTAAAAAATTCGGCTTAAAAAACGGATTCGGTAATTATTCGAATACGCGATTTATACGAAAATTATACGTTCATCAATTAGAAATTCGGGATCAAAAATTCGCCTATTAAACTTAAATTTTTTTTCTAGATTTATACTACTATCGTAAACAATTATACTTCTTAAGAATAGAAAGCTACAAAATAAAGTAGGTTAAATAAAAAAAATTTATAGAAAATTATATTATAGAAATAGATTAAAAAAGTCCATAATTAATTATAAAATATATAAAGATTTTTTTTGGGGGCGAATGAACAGAGAACTCATATTTAAATATAAAAAATAAAATAATCTATACTTAAACATAAAAATTATAAGTTTTTTATTCAAATTTTCAATAATTCGCGAATAATTCGGCTGGCCCAAAAATTCGCGAATAATTTCGTTGTTTTGCAAAAAATTCGTAAACGGACTGTTTAATTCGAATTTTCAATAATTCGCGAATTATTCGCGAATTAACTAACTATGGGTTTAACCCAAGAGCTAAAATTTCTTATGTGGAGAAATTAATCCTTCACATTACTTTACAAATTTAGGACTTTTATTCTCAACATTAATGCTGATACGATCTTCAATATTGAAAGCTAATACTTAAGTGTGCATAAGTTAACTATTTATAATTAGCAAACTTTTCCTCTCTCCACTAATACAAAGGAGATGGCTACATATTCGAGCCAGCTTAGAATTTGAGATCATAAAAACATATAATTTTAATCTCGATCATGCGCTCGATCGCTATAGCTGTCAAATTATCTGAAAATATCGATCCACATCGTTCACATTCGATGCACGACGTGATCGAAAGCACACTGATCAGATTCTTTTGGCCTAATTTTCTTAAAAAAAGAAGAAATTATTTGCAAATTAACCTCATGCTACTTACATACAGTAGTTGAACAAAGAAATTTTTTGAAAATGATAGCTAAAATTAAGTATCATTGAAACGAGGGTAATTATTAAAGTTATTAAAACTACATAAGTAACCATTACCAGGCTATATATAATCTTATGTAGTGGGAACTTCATGCATGGATGTTTTCATATTCTTACATTGCTAGCTACATCATGTAGTGAGAATTCTCAAAGTAAACTGCATGTATAAGTGACCGTGCATTGATATATATATATATATATGTAATGTAACATTTTTCACTCCTCAGATAACAGCTACATTGGCTCACCGAAGCTCTTTCCCAGTTCAATTAGGCGATCAAAGTAGAGGCATTAGGCCACATATAATGCATCAAAGCAACCCAATGCCAATCACTAATACATTATTTATCTATAGTAGTTAACCATAGTAGTTAATATATATCAATATCAGTAGAGAAAGAGAGAGAGATAATGCATGTGTCCCTTTCATTTCTTCTTGCCACCTTTCTCCTCCTCCGGCTTGAGAAGCTCATCAAGCACCTCATCATCCAAATACTCGAATTCGATAACGTCGTCGGGGGTGCGCGAGGAGGATGAGGAAGCGGAGGAGGGGCCGGCCCCCGCTCGACCGCCTCGCGAGGAGGGGAGGTTCGGAGCCTCGCTGGGGAAGTTGAGGACGGCGAGGTGGCCGCGCATGGCGAAGGCGGCGCGGTCGTAGGCGCGCGCGGCCTCCTCGGCGGTGTCGAACGTGCCGAGCCAGACGCGCGCCCCGTGGCGGCTCGTGTCGCGTATCTCCGCCGCGTACTTCCCCCACGGCCGCCTCCGCACCCCCCGATACCGCGTGCCCCCGCCCCCGCCCTCGCCGCCGTCCTTCGCCCCCTCTCCGAAACCACCACCCTTCGATGTGCCCTCCATCAAAAATAAGTAAATAAATAAATCAGAGAAGAGAGAAGAGGGAGTTAGGTTTTGCTTTTTCTTTTTTTTTTTTTGGCTCTTGATCAGTTGAGGTGGTGGATGTGGCGGCTTATTGAGTAATAACGGCTACGGCGGGGGTATTTAAATTTGAGCGGTTTGTGCACGGTGGGCCCCACATTACTCTCTTTTTTTTTTCTTTTTTCTTTTTTTTGCTTTTTTTCTTAGATTCGCGCACGTGCGAGTGGGGGAGTCAAGTTGGGGGGAATGGATTTGGGTACGTTGTAACTGGCGTGGTCAGAGCGGTGGCTAAGATTTAGGGAATGTTCTCGAAATTTAAAAAGACCCCCTATTTTGAATACACGTGGCGGAGTCTCATTGGGTGAGGGGAGTTTATTGGACGCACGTGCTTAATTTCCTTGTTTGACTAAATGACTAAGTATCCTTGACTAAGGATCCTTAGTAAGTGCTTCTTGACCTCTCCTTAAACATTAAAAAAAAAAAAAAAATCCTTGGCATCTTCTGGTATTGTTATTTTTTTAAAATACTAATTGCATATAATTTAACATAGGAAAGAATTTTTTTTTTATTGCTGGTTAGTTTGTAATGCATTTCGGTCAAGTGATGAACGATAATTTATTTTTGAAATTTAGAGCGAAAAACTAAATTTATCATTCCATCTTATACTTTTTCATGTAAAAATTTTATTAAAAAAAAATAAAAGAAGATAATGATACCCCAAACGAGGCCTTAGTTTGGCTTCTGAAGCAGTTTTTTGTTTAATTTCAAACAACAGTAATTTGATGCATACAAATTGAATCTTCTATTGTCGCAGGAAGGTAATATATGCTTACGACATGAAATTAATAAAGAAGTTTTTAAAGCAATGCTACATGTACGTCTATTAATTATAGGGTAAAAATCTCACACCCAACTTATCCAAAGGCTAAAAAATTTTCACTAATCATATCAACATTTTATTTATCGACACCTAAAATCCTAAAAGAGTTTGTTAATCTTTAGATGAGTGGGTGTAAGATGTATACCTA
The DNA here is from genome assembly GCA_016920855.1 of Puya raimondii. Lineage (NCBI taxonomy): Eukaryota > Viridiplantae > Streptophyta > Magnoliopsida > Poales > Bromeliaceae > Puya > Puya raimondii. The sequence goes on along the minus strand of JABWPP010000050.1, from coordinate 101,135,699 downwards.
TAAATATGTGTAGGTGTGTACGTGTTGTTTTTTTTAAAAAGTTTTAATTTGAAACTTCTGTTTGTAGCAACAATATTTATTCTATTGGAGAGATCTTAATTATTGTCCCATAGATTTAACTCATTAATTAGAATATCTATTGGCAAGAGTTTAAGATTGATTTTGTTAATTAATTACCATATTATCTAAAAGATCAAACTAAATAAGAACCAAGATGCATGTAAGGAACAGCAATAATTAAATTTTGTTTATGGCTAAGAGATATTCTTGTGGTCGTGTGGCTGGTAATTATGATGAGATCATGTCCATGACGTTGGGTTTTGCACCTCACATAATTAGTGATAAGTATATATCGAGGATTAATTAATGCTCAATTAAAGAGTACTTATCCTCCATGACGTAGGCTAATTACATATATATATATCTATATCTATATATAGATATAGATATAGCTAGATTTACCATTATATTATTAGCTTTTTATTGACTAAGAATTGTAACATAAATTAACAGGCATAAATCCTTAAGGCCTACACATTACCATATGATGTAGGTTGCCACGAAATTGATACCATGTGATCACCTATATATATTCTTTTAAATTTTCCTAGCTAGACATGTATAAATTATTTAAAAATTAAAAAGGGGGAAGAGGAGAATTGATTTAGGAGATCGAGATGGCCACCTTTAAAAGAACATTGAATATTAATTTGGCTTTTGTATCAATCCTCTTTTTAGTGTTTTTTTTAGAGAGAGAAGTGGTATGCTATCCGTTTCGTTCTTTTTTTTTTTTAAGAAATGAACTTAACTGAAAATGTGAAGTAGCTAGGTTCCAAACTTGAAACCTCAGATACTAACCATCAAGCCCTTTGTTACTTGTGCTAAGGACATTCGAGCTCTTTTTAGTGTTGTAATAAAGGTAAAATTCAATTTACTCCACTGCATGTGGTTTGGCATATTTTCGCTTTATCATCCTATATTTCAAAAAGTTACACTTAGTTACGTTCAACTATCCTGAGGTTTTATTTGTATTTTACTTTAAGAATCTATCATTAAACGTAGAATTATATATAATGTGATTTTCAAAAAAAAAGTTTATTTTCTTGCTCTATTTGACAGTAATTGTTTGGTGAAATAAAAAATAAAATCACATAATAGTTAAGTGCAACTTTTTGAACTAGAAGGGGAGGGGTGCAGCAAATTGAAATTTACCCTTATTATAACACATATTTAATTTAAAGGTGAAATTTAATTTGCAAAGTAATATTTTTTGTAAATGGTAAAGTGCTATATAAAATGAGAAAATATTATAGGTTAATTACCATTCTGTGGTTTACAAAAATTATTAATTACTACCTATTTTAATAGTAAGTTTATACAGCAAAATAAAAATTAATTCACGGAGCAGCTAAGTGTAACTTTTGAACTGCAGAATCACAAAAGAAAATTGTATTAAACCTCGTGGTGGCAAATTGAAATCAAGACACGGCCACTAGTTATTATATATTCTTAAAAGAGAAAAAAATGAAAAAAAACAAAAAAGCTTTGGATTAAGACCCATTAAATTCTCCTAGTTGCAATTTGGTCTAGGCAAAAAGCAAATTGGTATTTATAATTATGAAAATATTCAACTGTTCAAGAATGTTCTAATTCAAAAAATTTATTAGCCAAACTGTTGCACTTAATTCCACTCTAATTAATTTCTATGGAGGAAAATAAATTCAAGTAAAAGCCATAAGAGGACAACAATGTTAATTAATCTAGGGAGATAAATTATTAGATAAATGCTTTGTAAAATTGTGTATGTCAATGTCAATGTTTGACTAGGATTGTTGTACGAAATTATTACGCACCAAAATTATATTATACAAGCCTTTTAAAGGAAACTATGTAATAATATGTTTCTCCATGGTGGTCCTCATAGGACTTTTCCAAAATAATTTCCTTATATAGTAATCTCACCTTGAATAATATGGAGAGAGTACATGTGTTGGGTTTATATGTGATGAGCACATTTAGAATTACTAACTGAGCTATTGTATTTTGGACCGACCATTTGGACCTAACGAATTATTAGTGCTAGCTAGTACGCTGAATCATTATAGTTGGAATCAGAACCGATTCACTTTCCGAAAATGCGAGTTAGGCCTTATATCGGCTGGTAATTTTGGACTATGTGTGTGATGATTTACTATCCAGAAATGCAAGGTAGGCCTTATATCACCTGGTGACTTTGGACTATATGTGTGATTGACCTAAAGATATAAAAAATATTTGACACCGAACTACTCACATATTGGATAATGCAGCAGAGTGTGAGTGGGGCTTATATGTGACGTTCATACTAGAACTAATAGCTGGGTTTATGTATTTTGAGTCGATGGTTTGGACTCAACAAGTTATTGCTTAAATATTTTGAATCGATAGTTTGAACCTAAAGAAATTATTAGTGCAAGTAGGCTGAATCATTTCTAAACCCTGTTAACACCAAAAAATCTTGAATTTACTTCTCGCAACTTTCATAAAATAGCATGAATTTTTACACGTTTTCTCTTCCGTTTCCTCTCGTGTAGTTCTAGATATCAAGTTTAAGCTTACTAATGCAAATCTCATACCATTTTTAGGCCATCACATCATTGATTAATGCTTTCTACATCTCATATTTTTGCAGGAGAAAATTTAGACCTGAGAATATTGAACAGTGCCACAAATTAATGTTAAGCTAGATGACAAATCTCACTTGATTTTCTCATCAATTAATTCCTATATAGCACATTATTTCGTGAATAAAAAAAAATGCTCGATCATCGTGAGCTTCATCCACGATACAGTTAGCTGGTCAAACTTTAATTTATTTTAATAATTATTTGATCCTTAAAATTATATTTACCCTTTTTTTGGCTAATATAATACATGAGTTATTTGATATCTATATATTATAACTATTAACAATCATTAAAAATTAATAAGATTTTTAAAGAAAAAGTTTGATATCAACTCTTTCTGAAAAAAAAAACCAAAAAAAAGTTTCATTTCTCAAGCCCAAGTCAAATCGCTTGACCCCGCCACTAAAACGATGTCGATGACGTCACTCTCAATTTGGTGACGCCTGAGATGACGTCACCCCCACGTGAGTGGTCTAATTGCGATGAGAGTGACTGCTTTTGGGTACCCGAGAAGCTACCCCAAAAGGGAGGAGTTTATATTACATAAAATAGTACGCAACTTATCTGAACTGCGGATTATTTTGATTCGGTTAACCGATCTTCTAAAAATTTAATTTTACTACCCAGTCTTTCAATTTATTTCATTTGAATCAGTTAACGACACTTTAATTTTAAAATTTGAATGTGTCGTTTATTTTTGTAGATTTAGTTAAAATACTGCAGGCAATTGTGGTAACTATAAGTTGATTAAAGTAAGAAAAATAGCTTAAATTTTAAAGTCACAGATTAAACAAATTAAAAAGTTGGATAAGAAAAATCAAAAAATTAAAAGTTTGAGTAGTCGATTCAAAATGATCTATAGTTCAGATAAATTTTATAAAATGTATGGAGATCGAACCCCTGAACATTATTTTGAAATAGCCCTCTCAACTTGTTTTTTTAATTAATTGAGGCTCTCTCAAATTCTAATTTGATATGTATAATTAATTGTAGGTGTGTGTGTGTGTGTATATATATATATATATATATATATATATATATATATATATATATATATATATATATATATATATACAGAGAGAGAGAGAGATAGAGATAGAGATAGAGAGAGAGAGAGAGAGTTAGTTGGGCTAGAATACTCTTAAGAGTACGGAGCCCTCCGCACTCCTACGTCGTTTTCGATGTTGGGACTTCCGAATTGACGATCGGCTCCGTTAAACTTGATCTAGAGTATTTGAAGTACGTAGAAAATAAGTTTCGCGATTTTTTGATAGCATTTGCTCGGTGATCGAAGTGGCTCAAAATCAACAATTTCAATGGTCGTGGTAAGCCGTTTGCAAGTTAAACGGTGTAGAAATATTCAAATCACGTGAAAATTTGATAGAAAATTTTTTATACTATATAAAACAAGATTAATATCTTTGATCCAAAATTTTAGAGTCATATTATCACATTTTGTGAGATTTTTATTTTCAACCATTGATTTTGAACCCTTTCGGTCACCAGGCAAATGATATCGAAAAATCGCGAAATTTATTTTCTAGTTATTTCAAATACTGTAAATCAAGTCTAACGGAGTCGATCGTCGATTCGAAAGTCCCAACATCAAAAACGACGTGGGAATACGGAGGGCTATATATATATATATATATATATATATATATATATATATATATATATATATATATATATATACACACACACACACACAATAAAACAAAGTTGGTAAATACTACATAATATTTGATAATTATAATCATAGGTATACAAAATACAACTATGATCATATGGCAGTGAAAAGATGGAGAATTGGGCCCAACAATGGCCCATAATTAGCGTAGTTTAATTTGTGGCCTTTGGGCTTATAATTGATCCAAATCAAAATTATTATGCATACATCTTACACGCCGCACCTCCAAAAAAAATAGAATCGCAGTGCTTATGGAAGCACAGAGGTTTTTGTACTTTCCACCTTAATTTCGATGAAAGAACATGCGCCTAGTTTTATTTCTGATTTTTAAGCTTATTATTGATTCAAACTGAAATTATTATAAGTACATCATAACACGCTGCACCTCTAAAAAAGAATAGAATTGCAGTACTTATGGAAGCATAGAGGTTTCTGCACTTTCCACCTTAATTTCAATGAAGGAACATGTGCCTAGTTTTATTTCTGATCTTTATGCTTATTATTGATTCAAACTGAAATTATTATAAGTACATCATAACATGCTGCACCTCTAAAAAAAGTAGAATTGTAGTGCTTTTGGAAGCATAGAGGTTTCTGTACTTTCCACCTTAATTTCGATGAAAGAACATGCGCCTAATTTTGTTTATGGCCTTTAGGCTTATTATTGATTCAAACTGAAATTATTATTAGTACATGGATCATACACACCGCACCTCTAAAAGAGTGGAGTTGCAGTGCTTTTGGAAGTATAGAGGTTTCTGTACTTTCCACTTTAATTTCGATGAAGGAACATGCGCCTAGTTTTATTTCTGGTCTTTAGGCTTATTATTGATTCAAACTGAAATTATTATAAGTACATCATAACACGCTGCACCTCAAAGAAAAAAAAGAATTGCAGTGCTTTTGGAAGCATAGAGGTTTCTGTACTTTCCACTTTAGTTTCGATGGAAGAACATGTACCATATTTTGTTTATGGCCTTTAGGCTTATTATTGATCCTATCTAAATTATTATAAGTACATCATATACACGCCGCACCTCTAAAAGAGTGGAGCTGTAGTGCTTATGGAACCATAGAGGTTTCTGTACTCTCCACTTTAATTTTGATGAAAGGGACATACGCCTAGTTTAAATTACGGTCTTTGAATTTATCATCGATTTAGACTGAAATTATTTTAAGTATATATCTTACATACTGCACATCTGAAAAGAAGGAGTTGGGGTGCTTACAGAAGTATAAAGGTTCTACACTTTCCAATTTCTTTTTGAGAGAAAGGTAGCATGCTATCCGCTTCGTTTATTTTTTTTAGAAATAAATTTAGTTGAAAATATGAATCAACTAGGATTCGAATTCGGAACCTCGGGTACCAACCACCAAGCCCTTTGCCACCAAAGCCCTTTACACTTTCCACTTTCGTTATTAGATCAAGTGACATGTGAATAAATTATTAGTTTCACCATGCATGATCTGTACTATCTAAAGTATCTAAAAGTTATATTTTACTATTTTTTAACATTATCTCCATTAGACAAATTTTGTACACTAATCTTTTAAATCAAACAACGACTCTTTCTATTCTTTTGATTCTAATAACTTCGTATTAGAATTTCAATATATGCTCATTAAATGGTGTAAATTTTATATATCATATCATAATATCAGCTGTGTGCATAAAATGTATGTATACGTAAGATGCGGACAATAATTTCTTCATAAGAACATAATTTTCAACTCATAGACAGAAAATTATTTTCTTAACTAAAGCCAATAAAATATTGTGTTAGTAGTATGTAAAATATCAAAATTTTTAATATCATTATCTAAAAGAATAATCTGATAAAAAATAATTTAGAAATAATTTTAACACTGTTGCTTATATATGTGATGAAGATTATTTGAATTATACCCCAATATACTAAAAAGAGAGATAACGGAAGAGACATGACAATTTATTTTGATATAATATTACTTTAAATTATAGATTCGATCACTAATTAAAAAATGACTCGAAAATAGTGTTTGAACTAAAAATAAATTAAAACTATATATATATATATATATATATATATATATATATATATATATATATATATATATAATTTGACTCCCAATGAAAGGAACGTGGTGGACAACATTTACCACTTTAAATATATTCACGTGGAACCTTTTTAAATCTTTTTTTCCATTTATAGAAATCCACAATTTTATATAATAATTGCTCGAAATTCGAGCTCCTTCCCATTATTTTTTATTTAATTATAATAACAATCTTATTTGTTTATTTGTTTATTTTACGTGAGAGTAGAGTTATGGATAATGGAGATTTAATTTACACAATGAAAGCAACTTTTTTGGTCACCTTATTAATGGACTCCACATTGGGATTAGGAACTATCATTAAAGCTAAGTAATAATTGATCTTAATTACCCATTATTTATCAACCACATCGAGGTTTATATTAAGCGATTTTCCTCGTAACAAGATTAAATTTAGATGTCCCACGCATTAAATAAGAATTATATTCACTTTTCATCATAATTAAGCAAGTAGTATTTAGTTTATATCGTTATTAACGATGTAAAGTACATTGGCAAATGATATCTTATATCCGCATGAACATCATTTACCAATAAATTAGAATAAACCTTGGTTAATGCTTAATCCCACCATATTTTACGTACCGTGTTCTACGAACAGATTGGATAACAAAGATTCACGATTTGATTTGCTTTTCTTTAATGAGATAATAAAAATATATAATAAAATGATTAGACATTAATATTTGTGTACTTTGGTGCAACCAAAGCTCTCTTTTACTTATCCTTCTTTTTTTTTCTTTTTTTTTTGAGAAAAGGTAGCAAGCTACCCGCTTCATTCAATAAGAGAAATGAATTAAGCATACAAGATGGAAGTAGCCAGGGCCTCCCGAAAAAGAAGGGGCAAAAGACGAGAGAAAAGAGAGCAACAAAGGGAGGAAAGAAAAATAAAAATAAAAATAAAAAAGAAGGATAAAAAAGACAGTGAAACGGAAGTCAGCTACTAATCGTCAACAATAATCAATCCAGTCGCGCAACAGTGAATTGATCCGTTCGATCATCTGGTAGGGGGTGGTGTATGTCGCTCTGAAGATAATGTTGTTCCTTTCAGTCCAGACAACCCACCATACAGCAGAGAGAAGCGTTAGGCCTTTCAATCTCTTTTTGGCGTCACCGAGGCCTATTGTTCTATTCCAGAGACCAAGGACCTCCTCTGTAGGCTCAGTAAGTAAATCAATTCCATCCGCTATGATTAGAAGTAAGTATCTAACCAGAACACAATTGCGGAAAAGGTGATTACAGTTTTCTATGCCTAAGGCACAGAAAACGCAAAGCTGCTCCTCGCGCCACCCACGTTTGTGTAGTCTATCTGCTGTGAGATTTCTCTTTCGGAGTAGAAGCCAGATGAATACTTTGATTTTATCGGGATTTTCAATCTCCAAATAGGTTTCATTGTAGAATCTCGCATCCCAGTGTCCATGAGAAACGAGTATTGAGATTTGACCGAGAACTGTTGATTCGAGGTCCAGCGCCAGCTGACAAGGTCCGGCCTGCTGAGAGGCTGTGCTAATTGTAGTGTGTTCTTCATCTCCGTGAGTCGTCTACATCTATCTGCTTGGTGACTCGTAGCGAAGCTGTGACAAATGTAACGACATCTCCATCCATTAGCATTCCAGCAGTTAGACACCCTTGCATCCTTGTTCGTCACAAAGTCGAAAATATCCGAGAACTGCGTGCTTAAGGAGCTCTCGCCTATCCAAATGTCGGACTAGAACCTAATGTCCCTACCATCTCCAAGTTTGTAGATTAAACCGCATTTAAAATGTCTCAGCAGGATAACACACTTTTCCACCATTGTGAGTGAGGTACGAAGGTTCTTCCTTCGTGAAGTGGCGTTCGACTGGTATAGTAAAGACATTTAATCAGATTATTCCAAGGCGTATTTGGTTCGTTGAAAAGTCGCCACCACCATTTGGTTAATAGCGCCAAGTTCATTGACTCCAAATCCTTAACTCCTAAACCTCCTTCCTGCTTGCTTTTACATACAATTTTCCAGTTCACAAGGCAGGCCCCTCTGTTTACTTTAGAGCTACCTTTCCAGAAGAAGGCTCTTCTTAATGTTTCGATCCGATGGAGGACCCATTTTGGGGCTTTGAAAATGGAGAAGAAGTGTAGTGGCAGATTAGTGAGAACAGAATTAACTAAAGTGAGTCTTCCCCCTTGGAAAAGTAGCTTCGCTTTCCAACCTTCGATTCTGTTTTCAATACAGTTAATGACAATGGACCAATCCTCCTTTCTTAGAGGTTTGGGGGAAAGAGGCAAACCCAAGTAGTGGATTGGAAGGTTTCCAACTTTACATCCCAGAATGTCAGCCAGTCTACCAGCTTTGTTTGGTTTATTTTCCAGGTAGTAAAGTTTAGACTTGTCTTTGTTTATCCTGAGTCCCGATGCCCACTCAAAGATTTTCCAGATGAACCAAATGTTTCTCAAGATCTTTTTCCTAGGTTTGCAAAAGAAGATTGTGTCATCGGCATATTGGATAAGGACAGTTTGACTGCTTCAAATTCGAAGCAAGTAAGAGAATTGACTTAGATTTTAACTTAAGATCTACGTATTGCTTCTGCTGCAGCCAGAAGTAGAAGCATCATATGCATAAGCTTTATCAAAAACAGTCAAAAAATTCTTAATGAACATCATGAGATTCATAAGAAATGAAAAATCTAGATGCTAGATTGAATGAAGTAGCCCAAGTGTCTGTTTGGCCCTACTGCTTCTATTTCAGCTGCAGTAATCCGTAACAACGCCTTTTTTTTAGTTGAAAAACTCTAAAACTTCTGCTATAGCTACCAGGAAGAAGAATATGATTTAAGACACTGATTTTACTAAAAGAAGAATCAATTATGAAAAGTTTAATATAGCGCTTCTTTTAATAGCACTTTTTAAACAGTACTTCACTAAACCGTACTTTACCTATACCACGACCAACCAGGGCCGAAATTACAACAAACCTAAAGTTGAAATTTCTTAATTGACTCGATTTGAACCGAAAACAAAACAAACATAATTCAGTAATATCGAAAACACTATATGAATTGAAGGAAAATACATAAGAATAGTTGAGATGGAACTATTTGTGCTTCAGAACCAAAACTACTAAGCAATAGAACATAAATTCTCAGTTATATAACTAATGAATTGAACAATAACACATCGATTACTCGAATACTAAAAATCGTGTTACACTCGTAAAGAAAACTTTTATCATATCAAACCCTCGGGCCACCGAAGCCCCCACTATTCTTTTTGTACACGAAATAATCGCCGAAATTCGATGAACCAGAAACATTTGCTGATCTATATGTTTTGAAGAACCTTGATGAGCTCTTCTTTCACTGCTCTGAGCAAAACCGGTTTCCGAATCAAACCGTTCATCCCCGACTGAATGCATTTCTCCCACGCGATGAACCAGAAACATTTGCTCTATGAGTTTTGAAGAACCCTGATGAGCTCTTCTTTCACTGCTCTGAGCAAAACCGGTTTCCGAATCAAACCGCTCATCCCCGACTGAATGCATTTCTCCCACACGTCTTCCTTCGCACCCGCCGTCAGACCCACAATCAGCGGCCAAGACATGCTTCGAAACTTCCGGATCGCCAGACCCAATTCGAGCCCGCTGATCTGATTCAAGTCGAGGTCGAGAATAACGAGCTGGAATGGCGCGACGGACGTGCCGAGAGCGCTCAAGCACTGAGCTGCTGACGCGGCGGTGCAGACGGAGCAGCCCAGTTTCTCGAGGAGCTTTCGCGTTACGGTTCGGTTTACGCCGTCCTCGTCGGTTAGAAGGACTCTGAGGCCCTTGATCAGAGAGGAGGAGGACGATGACGGACGGTGGCGATCGACAGAAACGGGGATTTGAAGTTGGAGGCGAAGGACGAGAGTCATGCTTTCGGGTTGGCCGCGGGAGTTCAAAACTGCGCAGATGTTTCCCTGCATTAACTGCGAATAGTATTCGAAAAAATATCATGTGAGAAAAAATTAAAAATTGTAGAACTAAGAACAATTTGATGTGAAGAACAAAATTCTACAAAATGTTTCTGAAACAAGCTGCAGCAAAAGTTACAAAACATTGGTTTCACACAACACACCATTTAATTTGTTGAATTCAAATAGTTTTAAGCGAAAACAAGGTATTCCTCTTCTCGGTGTTCATCCTGAATTTGGTCTTCTAACTCAGAATTTATACAAAAAATTACGAAATTGATCATCAATTTCAAGTCACGGGTAAGCATTATGAGATCTTTTAAGACTATGATTTCCACACAAACATGACCTCAGAATGAATTCATCTAAACAGAGAATTAAATTAAATTTCTATCATGTTTAGAAACTTGTGATGCCAAACTATATATATATCTTCTTATCTCTGAAAAAGTTAAAAATATACCTGCACAAGCTTTTTGCACATACTGAAGCTGAGACCCATATCAAACCCCTCGCTGTTCGGGGGCCTCGCAAGCGGAATCGAAGAGATCGAATCAGAATCTTGCGATCTTCTAATCCCGATCGCGAATTTCACAATGGCATACCCGCCGGAAAAGTTGGTCCTCAGCTGAGCCCATCTCCGACGAGCCTGCAATTCTTCGGCTTCCTTGTCGGTGTAAACCCTAAATGTCAGAAACCCTTGCTCGCGCGAATGTAAGAGATTACCAACCATATGCAGTATAACATGAAAAATCCTCCTTTCGTCGCCCACGACTCGCTCGCAGATCGAATTCTCGACTTGAACGCCGAAACCGAGCCCGCGGGAATCACACAGGCACCTGGCGACGCTGGCGGCTTCTTTGATCAGCGATTTGAGCCGAAAAGAGCTCATTTCTAAAGCAAACTGCTCCCTGCTCGCGACCGAGATTTCCATGGCATCGTTGATCAGAGTCGAGACGGCGCTCCCCGTTCTAGCCGTGGCATCGACGACGAGCCGTTGCTCGGGGCCCAAATTCTCTTCCTGCATGACGGACAGCAAGCTGAGGATGGAGTGGATCGGCATTCGCATTCCTCGGCTCATGGCGCGCTGGAACGCATTCCTGGCCTCGTTGGCCATGAACAGATTCCGCCTGGCGCGGAGCAGAACCCGGTTGCGCTGCTCGAGCTTGTCCCTCATGGATTGCGACTCCTCCAGGACGGAGGCGTGGGAGAGGGCGACCGCGACCTGATCGGCCACCACCTCGACGATCTCCAGCTCATTCGGGGTCCAGGCCCTCGAACCGTCGTCCTTGGGTAGGACCAAAACCAGTATCGCGTAGCACGCCTCGATCACTTCCGGCGTGCCCCCCTTGAAGTCGGAGACTTTCAGCATCGGCATTCGGATGGCGGCCACCGCGCCGAGCCCTTCGTCCTCCCCCCCCCCGCCGCCGCTAGAGGAGGAGCCAAGCAAAGACTCCGAATTCAGCACCTTCGCGCCCTCGGCGTTCGTCACGCGCATGACTTCCGGGTCGTGCATCGGGATCGAGAGCGCGGAACTCCTCCTCCTCCTCCCGGCCAGCTCGTGGGTGAGGGCGACGGCGGTCTTGGCCTGGTTGGGCATCCAAACCGCGCAATTCCGGAGGGCGAGAGTCTTGGAGAGCTCGACGAGAGTGGTGTAGAGAATAGTGTGGCGGTCGAGCGACCTGCGGATCTCGTGAGTGAGCATCCGGACGTGCCAGCGGGCCTCCTCCCGGCGCCTCATCAGGCCGACCTCGCGGCGGAGCTCGCGGGCCTTCAGCCGCAGGAAGCTCTCCCTCACCTTGACCCGCAGCAGCTGCGGGATCAGCGTCAGGAGCGTGACCGCCGTCAGGAACGAGACCAGCGCGGTGAGGAACTTGGAGACGGTGACGCCGAGCACGAGGAGGAACGAGTGCGGCCCGTAGGTGAACACGCTGAGCAGGTGCGTGAGGCCGCAGAGCACGATGAAGGAGATGAACTGCAGGAGGATCCATTTGAAGGGGAAGAGGCTCGAGCAGCTCACGAAGTAGAGGAGTTCCAGGGGGATCGAGAAGTAGGCCGCGGCGATCAGCAGGTCGCTCACCTTCTGCCACCGCAGGATGGCCTCCACGGGCCAGACGCCCTCGCCGTCGCCGTCGCCGTCGCCGTCGCAGTTGCAGTGGGGGAATCCGGCGGCGGCGGAGGACGGCGAAGAGCAGCAGGAGGAGGAGAAGAGCAGGAATAGGATGAGGAGTTCATACTGGATTGAATTTGGCATTTGGATTAAAGAAGCATCATCATCATCATTGTAACATGTAGTTAAGAAGTGTAGAATACTACATATAACAATCAAATGAAAGAAAGGAACATATATTACCCGAGAAGAACACTAACTAACATCTATTTGAAGAACCGACCGTCCCTAGCGCATGCAAGTGGCAAATGACATGATGGTTGATATCCGATGTTTTAAATTTAAATTTTAGTTGATTCACATTTGTAGCTAAGTTTATTTCTAAAAAAAATAAACGAGACGGGTAGAATACTATCTTTCTCTCAAAAAAAAAAATATCTATTTGAAGAAGAGTTGAAGTACATGTAATGAATATTTGTTGTTGCCTATAATTTAAAAAAATAAATAAAATGAAAAGAGGGGAATTTTGATCTCTTTCATTGGTATTTGAGGGAAAGATTTTTTTTTTTTTAAAAGGGACCCAATAATTATTTGATGAGGAAAGAGGATTTGTGCTTAAAATACCCAAAAATCATCTTTAAATATTATTACACAATATAGAGGAAAAGATCACATGCTCAAATCTCTCCCAACCAAGAAACTCAAAATCCACTCCTTGCTTTTCATAAAAAAAAAAAAAAAAAAACTCTTCTCCCTCTTTCTAATTAACTCTTCACAAGGATTAACAACAAAAGAAATCAAAGAGAAAAAAAAGAAAAAGAAAAATCATTGTTAAAAAAGCTCACTTCTTTTTTACCTCTTTCAACTTAAAAACCCAACAAAAAACCATTGATTCCCTGCTTAAAAAAAGATCAATCCTTTTCTCTCTCTTTCAACTCAATTGAATCCTCAAGAATCAAAATAACCTAAAAAAAGCTCACTTTTTTTTTCCCCCTCTTTGGACTAAAACTTCAATAATTAACAATAGAACAAATTAAAACCCAGCAAAAACCTTTTTTTATCAAAAAAAGCTCACTTTTTTTCCCCTCTTATGACTCTTGCACTAAATCCCTCAAACATTAAACATACCAAGAAATTAAACAAATAAAAAACAAGAGAGAGAGGCTTCGCTTATATTACTTTAGTTGCTTTGCATTGTAAGAGAAGTTTTTTTTTTCCCTCTTATGGAAACCCCCTCAACTATAGACAATTTCGAAATTCAACCCTCAACATTTATTTTTTTAGGCTTGATTATAAAGACTCTGTGCACTTTTTCCCTGTCTCAAATATTTCATGCATAAAAAATTTAAATAATACCAATCACATGCTTTAGTTTTATCTCAAATGGGCCCCTATATTAGAATTTTTCTGATTCAAAGCTCCCTCAAGCACACTTTTAAGTACCAAAATCTTAAAAAAAAATCATAAAAAATATCCACATCAGAGCTTTTCCTTTTTCCCCGCATGTGTAAAAATTTAATAATCTTTAATGTTTAGTCCCTTGCCATGTCACTGTTGTTTGTTTGCGTGGTGTGACATTTAGAAAGATCTATATATAAAAAAATATTAATTTCTCACAAAGTAAATAATTTTTTTTATTGTCGATGATCGAAATTATTTAATATCCAAACAGTAAGTTTTCAAATTTTGTAATTTTTACACAAGTACTTCTTAAATAACATAGATCACGTTAATTAGATTAAATTTCAAATTTAAAAAATGAATCCTTACAAATTAGTTACAAGTGCTAAAGAGTACGTAACACTTTTTGTGCCAAGTAAGGGGGAAGAGAAAATATTTATTGTAGGATCATGTTATACACGCTGATTCAACGAACTGAATAGGCTCGTCGAATCGGCATATGCCATTGACAGGGAGTGCCAACCAAGGATGCCGATTCGGCCAGCCTATTCATCTCGCCAAATTGACAAAAAACACATAAAATTTATTTAAATTATAAATTATTTTAATTTGACTATCTAATTTTTCAAAATGTGATTTTACTACATAATCTTTTAATTTGTATGATTTGAATCAGCTAGCTGCAGCTTGACTTTAAAATTTAGATGCATCATTTGCCTTCACATAATTTAATTAGTAAATTGCATACAACTATGAATAGATTAAGTAATTAGATTAAAGTTTAAAGTCAAATGATCGTTGACTGTTTAAATCAAATAAACTGAAAAGTTAGGTAGTAAAATTAAAATTTTTAAAAATTAAACAGTCGATTCAAAATATTCCATAGTTTAGATAAGTTCTTTGCATTTCTATCAAAATATAATAATTAATTTTTTAACCTATTATTTTAATGTAAAATTATTAAATTATCTCTACTTGGATTGTGTCGTGGAGTCCGAGGAAACCCAGTCGCCATTTTGTCGACAACCCAACTGTGACTGCCACGTGGGATTCATAAATAATAAATATAGAATTTAAAATTTTCAAATTTATTTTCTATTTTCAAAATATCCGTTTAAATCTCAAATCCTATTAATAAACTCTAGAGTTTTGAAAATACTTTAAAATATTTTAAAAATCAATAAAGATATTTTAATCAACCAGCAATATATTTGATATTTTTAAAATTTTAAATAATATGTTATATATTATCCCTAAAAATGTACTGAGAAGATAAAGATGAGTGCTAGAGAGAGAAAAAGAAAGAAAAAAAAACTATAGTTAGTCTTGTACACTCCATAAGTTATAGAGTGCAAATTATAATGCCCATGATTCTAGAGTTAAAAAAAAAAATTTGAGTTTTCAAATTTTTTAAATCATTGATAAGAAACATTGATCTGTTAGTATAGCTGCGCGTTTGTACGTTAAGGACTAAGTTTGGAGGTCAGAGATTCGGCCTCAGAGTTAGTGGCGGCACTCTATTTTTTTTTTTGAGGAAAAGGTAGCACGCTACCCACTTCATTCATTAGATTGATGAACTAGGCTACAGGGGTGAGGCAATCAGAGCCTCAGAGGATACGAGGAGCGAAAAAAAAAAAAAAAAATTTAGCCAAGAATATAGCCAAGAATTTAGTAGAGAATTTAGCCAAGAATATAACAAAAAAATTATAAATAAAATCACATAACACTTGAGCGATACAGTTAAACTTATAATATATATATATATATATATATATATATATATATATATATAAAGCGACCATGTGGAGGATATCCAAAGTTTTTTTTTATTATTTTAAACAAAAAATGCAAATGGATTTTTGTGAATTCTACTATAAGCAAATTACAAAATATAAATGTCTATGCATCGATGTAATAATGGCATTTTTCTTTCTTATAATATAGAACAAACATAATAAAATTCAATGGGAGAGCTCCCCAACGACGTCTCGTTAGAGAGCTTTCGATTCACTGTCACGTTTTAATTTTGTCTCCATCTAATAATTCGTTGTATACATTTTAATACTTAAATTTTAAAAAAATTGATAAATTTTGGAGAAGAAAATTATAACTCATAAAAAAAAAAGAGTAATACGTGGCGACAGATTCCACTCACGTTTTTTTTCCAAAAAAAATATGGCCTCTCTCTCTCTCTCTCTCTCTCACTCTTGCTTTTTCATTGATTCCAAAATAGTAAGCAAGGCATCATCATGGAGGGGCTCACCACACCCACAGCTTTCTTAAAACAGGGCCACTCTTTTTTCTTTTTTTGCTGAAGCAGGGGTGTGAAAAGAACATAGACATCAATTTGGATCATTGAATGTGGGTCAAACATAAGATATTTAGGGGGCGGTTGGATTGACGAATTTTTAGATCTAACGTAACTCGAGTGCAGAGGTGTTTGAGTTTCTCTGAAATGTGATTATTTTTCTGTTGTTTGTTTTGACGTAACTTGTATAGTCTGGAAGTTAAATTCAATCACTTCTTCTGTTTGTTTTGGGATAACTTGATACTGGTGAAATTAATTTCTTGAGTTTTATTGTTTATTTTGATGTAAGTAAGTGGATCCCGTTATCTCCTGAATATAGTGGTAAACTTATTATATAAAATTCAACATATTAAATAATTAAATTTTTATTATTTTTTAAAGATAATGCCAATTTATTATAAATAAGGTAATTTTAACTCATTGTAAAGGAAGTAGAGTTTAGGTTATACTATTTAATAGATTTTTTAGAGAAGGTTGAGTGTGGTGGAAGTCGAGTTCGGCATTCTAGAGGGGGAAGTCGAGAGTAGGTGAAGTGGAGGTCTAACGTAACTTGAGTTACACTATTTTTTTGACTTACATCAAAACAAAGATCGAAAGTGATGGGACTTGAGTTTCACTCTCCCACTTACACCAATCCAAATACTGGGCAAAACTCCTCCTTATAAGGTTCCATACTATTCTAGAAGCATTAAAATTTTTTAAAAAAAACAAAAGTTTTTTTATATTTTTTTTTAAAAAAATTGAAGTTTAAAGCATGTAGGTCCCTACAAAAGTCGAGTTCTCCAATTCTATCTATTAAATAAGTGGAGTGTATAGATAATATTTTCCTAATAATAATTACAAAGTTCATAATTTCTACTCTTTATTTTTTTTTTGGCAGTTTTAGTGATGGTCTTAAATTGCAAAAATATATGGGGATTCCCTAGCTAGGATTTTAATGAAAAGCTATTTAAGAACAATTTTCTTCAGAGAAAAGCTATTTGTTGGTGGGTGATAAAATAGTATAACAATTGAAAAGCTTTTCATTATGTGTTAGATGTAACTACTGTAATTCACAGATAACATGGGGAGGCAAATTTTGTGTCTTCTTTTCCATGCCCTTGTTCACATCAAAATGCCCAATCATCTTAGCATTTGATTTTCCCCAACACATAACCCTTGTGATAAAGATACCATCCAAATGACAATGAAAAAAAAAGGGTAAACTTTAATTTGCACTTCTGTTGTTTAGCTCATTTTTACTTTGTCGCTGGTATCCTATGATTATCAAAAAAAATTACTATTGATAGTAAATTTTTTAAGTAAAAATAAAATTAAATTACATGCTATAAAGTACAACTTTTTGAATTAAAGGATGGCTAAATAAAAATGAGCTAAACTATAACAAGAAAATTGAAACTTACCTTAAAAAAAAAAGAAAAAGAAAAAAAAAAGAAGTGCCCAACATACATTGAATTCTATCACAAGTCACTTTTAGGGCTATGCATGCATCTATTCAAATCTAGAAGAGGAATAGGTAACTGCAGGTCAACATCTCCAAAAGCATAGTAGTACATGCAATGAATGAAGTTAGAAAAAGAAGCATTCATTTCCCTTTTCCATTTTGGCTTCACACAAGGGGTAATGGTTGTGTTGCTGATCAAAGTGGGAGGAATTGGTACTATTTGGCATGATGCATTTGATTCTTTGAAAATGAAATCCTTGCAATGTTTAGTTTAAAAACTTCATTATTATCACTAACTAACTATCCCTAGCACAAATGGCAAAAAACATAATGGTTGATACCCGCTGTCCTAAGTTCAAAACTTAATTATTTTATATTTTCAGCTAAATTAATTTCTATAAAAAAATATTATAAACACAATGAGTAACATACTGCCTTTCTCTCTCAATAAATTGATATAAACACAATTCCACTAATACCACACTGACCGTAATTGATGCAGTGGCTAAAAACTTAATTGTTAGTACTCAGAATCTCAAATTTGAAGTCTAATTGCTTCATATTTTTAATTAAATTTATTTATAAAAAAAATAAATGATGTGAATAACTTACTACATTTCTCTTTCAAAAAACAAAAACAAAAACAAAAAAAAAAATCAATTCCACGAGACAAACTTTGTATAGGGACCATTTCTCTTTTCCTGCGATTCCAAGAGGGGATAATGACAACAGTGAAAATATCTACCACTATTTCTACACTATCTAGCACCTTCCTGCGTTAATAAAAGTGCAAACCCCACCACCCGCTGGGTCATACTTTTCTCTTCTCATTAAAAGTTGTATTTATTTACAAAATCAATCTTTTAAGAACTAACTGCGTGCTTAGATGTCGAGATAAATTATCCAAAAATAATTTATTCAGTATAAAACTTTTTACATAGGATTAAAAGCATAGAATTTGATTTTCGCTCATTGAAATTTTTTAATATACATGATTTTAGAAAAGTGTATTTCACCGAAAATGTGATTTATCTCATCCGAAGAAACTGACTTAGAGGCTGAATATAAAAAAATATTTCATTATAAATATAGTTTTGAGCATTCATTAAAAATATCTCATCCTAAGAAAATGTGATTTATTTCATTATAAATATTTGATCACACCTCCTTTACCAATAGGATAAACTTATTGAGTAAATAAAAAAGGAATTGAGCTTCTATACTTTTAAAAGCACCAAATTATTGGTGCTTGTAGATTTTCGACCCTTGAATTAAGAAATGTGCGATTAGAATAACAGTGGTCTTTCGGAATTGAGTAAATGATAGATTGAATAGTATGATCTAACCGGCAAAAATGGCTGAAGAGGTATATCTAACGGCGGAAACAGGGACGAAGTCAGGATTTAATCACGAGGGGGACCAAAATATATACAAATAAAAATTTTAGCAGATAAATAAAATTTTAACTACTCAAACTTTTAATAAAAAAATTTAGTGAGTAGATAATTAATGTTAAAAAATATTAAATTAATTTTTTTAATTTACACTTGCTTGCTTGACTTCTAATTATTTTTTTTGCATTATTTCATTCAAATGACTTAAGAATTATTTTTACTAAATCTAATAGTAATTTAGTTAGAATTTATTTTTTTTTAATTTTTATTAGTTAAATAGTAACAACCAATGATTAATATCTAACAGAGTTATTAAATTTAGCATACTATTTTATTTAGTTAAATAAATTAACTCATCAAAAATAATTAGAAAGTTAAGAATATATAAAATAAAATATTTAAAGTTGAAAGGACTTATTTCAAAATACACTATAATTAAGAGGTTCTTAGTATATTTTTACTTATAAACACACAAGAAGAGAGAGAAATCTATACTAGTACTAAAAAAAATTTATAAAATAAATTCATATATTATAAAAATTTATAAAAAATTTATAAACCATTAAAGGACTATAATGTAAATATTAAAAAGTTGAGGAGGGCCATGGCCCCTTTGGGTCTCCACATAGCTCCGCCCCTGGGCGGAAACCTTACAAGCGCTCAGTGCTTGGTGCTTTTAAAAGCACCATAGCTGGACTCAATAAGAAAGATATACAAAATAAGATGCGGATATATCCAAATAGAGCATAAAAAATAAAGGGCATCCAATCCCTCCTCATATCATCATCACCCAAGAGGAGCTTCTTCATAGGCTTCATGCCCGAATAAGGGGCTTTTATATTTGTTCTAATATTTTTCTTAAATACCAAAAATCTCCACCAACCAAAAGGCTGGGGCTATAGGTTATGAACCAGGTTCAGGCAACAATTTCACCCATTTAGCTATCGCCGACACCCCCCCCCCACTACATTACATCTTTGGGAGACAAGACACGCTATGTCATATCTGTTACGAACTTTACGCGGCCAATATTTGCCATGCCCACAATTATGCCTACTCAGTTGAGGTACATTGAATCAACAAACAAGCAGGAAAAACTAAAATAAACTAAAAAAGTTAGCTAAATTATCATTCAAGTCCCAACAACAGAGTCTGCAACATAGAACATAAAGTGAAAACTACATATGCACATTTAAGTGTCATAGCACGAAATTGTACCGAGCACTTAATAGCACGGTACAACACGATGCATGGTTTGTTGTACCGATGTATATCGGTCGTTAAAATACCTGTGAGCCAAAACACAATAGCATACATTTTTTATTTTCTTTGGCACCGACATACTCTAATTAATTATCATGTATTTTTATCAAATCTTATACACTTTATTAATGCAACTATTTATTGATTTTTTTAAAAAAGAGGGTAGCAAGTCATACCACCGGCACAAAAATCGTATAGGAATCGTATCGTGCCAATATCTTATCGACACAGGATAGCACGGTGGTGGACATGACTCATACTAATGGGCGCTTAAATTTTTGTTTTAAACCAAAACTTTTTTGGAAAATTTTGATGTGGGGGACATCAACAGTTTTAGAATGGTTTCATTGTGGTCCTCCACCTCTAGATTGTTAGTATTCAATGCCCAACCTAGGAAATTATTGCCTGCACCAGGTGTATAAATACATCATATACACCGCACCCCTTAAATGGTAAAACCATATGACAGGCGCCTCAAAATCTAACTCTTAACTCATTGGATGTAATTTATGACAGTTAAAGTAGCTCACCAAAAACCATAAATTTTGGACATCAATCTATTATGATCAAATAGTGGTTCTTTGTCGAACATTGTTTGCATTCTTCTTTTTCATTTTAGAGTTATTATGACATAACTGCCACATCATTGTGATATAACTAATGCCACCTAAATAGTTTTTTAGACTTTTAATCTGTGTGCTAGAGTTATTACACAATTTGAAACTATTTACGGTGGACATGTAAATCCAATTCCAAGTTTCAGGACTGATTTGAAACTCTTTTTTGTACAAATTACCACAAAAGTTCAAATATCAGAAGAATAAGATGGCGAAAACAAGAAGGCTAGAAAACCTATGACACAGATAAATGAATTTGGATCAATTTGTGAATGTTTCAATATCGACAAAAAAGCAGTGAAAAAAAGAAAAGAAATCCATTTACAACGCAAATACGGAAGACAAAACGAATTGCATGAGCCTGGGATATCCTATGCACATAATGCAGCTATACAAAAGATGAAATTACCAGTGAAAAGAGATAAGAAATTACCTTGTTTATCAAATTGTTTCTATTTCCCTTTATATTTCCTCCCCTTTTTCACCCTTTTCCACCTGGTAAGGTGGTTTAGTGTAACCGATCATCAGCCATCAAACTAAAGAAATTTATATTTGGAGGAAACAACTGCAGAATATTTGCTTCCCACTTAAGAAGAAGAGAATAGTTTCTTTCCATTTTGATTTGGAAACCAGCTCAATGGGTATGGAAACTTAAACCCGTACTTTGTTGCGAATAAGCAGAGCTACTCATTGTACATTTCATCGATCATCGTAATCTGCAACATTATAAATTAGCCTTAACAAGACAATGCCAGATAAAATTCATTTCTTCTTACTTTCTATGGTCAGCTTTTTTCTATACATGTATATAGAAACTAAAATCATCAATATCAATTGATGATACCACGCGAAAAATCAAGTAGCATAAAAAAAAGAAACGCTAAAATACAGACCGCCCTTTAATCTATTGTTGTTTGCACTTTTTGCCTCTCAATAATCAAAACCTACAGATATAATCTCCTAGATTAGAATGTTAGGGCTATACTCACTCTATCGTCGGGGAACGAAGTGCATGATGTTCTGATAAATAGAAGGCTTATCCTGTACGCTTTCTGATTACCCAAGAAGTCTAATTAGCTCATCGCTTAGGGGTTTTCTGCATTTTTAGGCTAAATTATTCTGTACTTGTACTAACATCTAACCTCAGTTAGCGATAACACAAGATGCTGAGCGACCACTAAATGAATAAAAGTAAAAATAATGATAATAATAATGAAGTCACAATTTTTCTTTTTCTTTTTTTTCCTTTTTTCCCCTTTTTTGCTTAGAGTGGTAAATCTTATTGTCATATCAAGTCATTATATTGCCATTTTGTTATGCAATGAGAAACATTATATAATATCATAAAGTGATTGGGCTTTGCAGTGCAAACCTGGTCACAAACAGGGCAGGTATCACTTCGCTCCATCCATTCCAGGATACAACAAAGATGAAAATGATGTTCACACTTTGTAAGCATGCGAGGGTTCTCAGCATCGTACTCTGCCGAAGATGAGAAAAAATAAACTAAGTCAATAAACCTTTTTTACATTACATTAGTACTGGCGAGAACCAGTAAATGCTCAGTCGAGAATGAAAATGAAGACGAAGTAAAAGAGAGAGGTGGAAAAATTTTAGGGTCTTATTTTTGAAGGAAAATTAGTTATACAGGATGACTCACCCAACAAACGGCAATGAACAAAAAAAGAACTGCAAAAAAAAAGATACAAAAAAGAAAGTGGTAGTCCTACCTATTTACCTAATCAGTTGAGTAAAGGCATAACAGCATTTTATATTTTTAAACACCGTAATCAATCAGCTGCTATAGCTGTACGTACCATTTGTATCAAGAAATCAGCTCCAGCATAAATTACCAAAGAGAGATATAATTCAAATATTTGCATACTTGATGCTTTACGGAATTAATTCTTCCACACTAACATGCATATGTAGTAAAAAGAAAGTGATGAGGCCAATTTAGCGTTAGCGTTCATGGAAAGACGTGACTTAACCAACCTGGGACGAAAATTCCATTGAGCTCGGCAATTTTACAGTTGGCGCGGAAAAATCTTTAAATGGCCATAACTTTTTGTTCAAGTGTTCGTTTTCAGTGTGTAACTCCAATTTGAAAAACACTTTTTAAGATCCGTCCCAACCGAGTTTGGGACGCAAATTCAACTGTTCAGGCCTTTGTTTTTGCTTTTTTAGGTAATTTTGGAAATTTTTTGTATTTTTTTTATTTTGAGTCCGGTTATTTGATTATTTCCAATCAGTTCAGATTTAAAGATATATTAGAATTTGTTATCTTCAGCCATAGTAGGATTCGGGTATCGACCCTATAGAAAGTCTACGAATTTTGAGTACTCAGTTGATGTCGAAGAATTATATTTTTCGTGTATCTCTCTTTCCGTTCTTATGATTCTTTCCTCCCAATGCGGCTTAGGCTTGTGTCAGAAAGTGAACCTATAAACTGAAGAAAATAAAAGAAATTACCTTCAAGACAAATGGGGCAAACATCCTCCTCATCGTCGTTAGCTGGATCAACAGGTTTTTTCACATCACAAGATTGATCTTCTTCCAACTGAAGAGACTCCTGATCTTGATCAGGTTTGCCTTTGCAATCCACCTTCTCCAAATCGCCACATATATCTGAAATTTCAAAACTGCCATCAGTTTCCAGTTGGCTAGTAATCTTCTGACTGATTGAAGACATGAATCACTTTGTTAGGGGCCTTTACATATATATCAAAGCTACACCATCTGTTCACAAACAATGTTATAAAATCTGAATTACCCCACAAAAGTAGAATTTCGTTCAATAATAACCTTACATTAAAGGGAGTCATCCAATTCATGAGAAAAGAAAAAAGTTGAAGTCCATGTAGAAAAGCTCAGATATTGCAGATATTCATATATGTGTAAATAGATAATTTTGCAGAGGTGTATTGATAAACATCTCATTTTATTACCACCATTTTGGATATTTCCTGCAATTTGTGAGCTCAAATCCACATTGTAAGGCAATGGTCTAGGCGGTGCTTGGTACGTATCTGGAGTAGATGAATCGCGATCTGTGTCCACAAGAAATCCTGCAGAGACTGAAGATGGCACAGCATGTGTGGAAGATAGTGGATCATGCTCCTCTAAATCTTGTGGACACTGGAGAGAGAATCAAAGAGTTTCTTAATCAGTTTCTTACATAAATAATTAACATTTTAATGGATTTCTCTAAACCAGAGAGCCAACAGTGTGATCTGAAGAACTTAGATGCAACTTAGACTAAACATGCCAATATCAATTTATGTGCATTAAACCTTAACAGATATATATTGCTCCATTATGCTGGTGCAAAGGACAAAAGAAAAACAGGATTCAAAGACTGCATTTCTGACAAGAGTAAGAGTTTTATCATTCAAATCAATCAAGAATATGGCTCTCTAAGGTGAGATCTCAAAAATATTCAAACCAGCCTAGCCAACTTAGCACAATATTCAATTGTAAGTTGTAAAGCAGAACAAAAGTTCTTATATGCAAACAAATAGCTCTTCAACACAGATTTTTTTATCTTATACACTTTGGGTACTAATCAGGCATCACCCTGTGTTACTAAGATAATAGATCTCTGGGTAAAAACCGGCTGCCAAATCCACATAGCTGTCTCTACATATTTTGAAGACAAACAAATGCACCTCTGATAATACCTAGAATCAACAGCCTAGAAGAATGCATTGTACTAGAAACATAAATGTGCTTATGTTTCAAGTACAATACAAACCACACTTACCCTCAACACCCAGTAAAATGCATAAAAAAGAAAGTAGATATGATGAACTTGAACTTTAACATCCCACCATAGGGAATTCAAAACATACTTATGATGAGGAAAAGAACAGCTGTCATATTACAACATGCAGCAATTGGGAGGGAGAAAGAGCAAGGTTTTTCAGTTGCAATCACTTGGGAACAAAATGCAAGAAAAGAACACTTACACGAATAAACATAAAATCATTAAAAGCAGACAGTAATAAATTTATAAGCTCAAAGCAGATACATATAGACCGAAATTTACTGTTCTGCAGTTAAAAATGGAAAACACATCTCAGAAAAAAAGGAACTACTTACATAGAAATAAGACCGTTCCCTATCAGATTCAGCTCCTCTAGATGAACAGCAACAGCAACCACCCATTTTTGTATCAATCTAACTGATTCTTCCAGTCGTTACTTAACTGGAAATAGAAGAACTCTGCTTGTTTTTCATAATAAGCTGGCATAAAAGGCGAGACGATTAGAGATCTAAAGAATACTGTAACAAACAATTGTCCACGCAGACTCTCAAGACTGTTTAGCTTTAGCGAGATATCTCAAACAAAAGTACTGCCAAAAATCAGAAAGTTGATTAGCTTCCCATAAATGAAAACAGAGACGAAGTGCTCCACCACAGAAAATATTTTAACCAGACTTTTAAGCCTTCTATCTTCAAACATGAATAATGCATTATAAGATCTGTCCATGCATACCAAAATTAATACTTATTAGAGGATCACAACTGTTTTCATCCTTTCTAAACTTGAACCAGGTTTACATAGATCAAATTGTCTATTAAGATAACTCTATATATCTAATGATAATGGTCATACAGGAAAAAAATAATTTAGGACAGCTAATCGTGGTAAATTGCACCATTTACCACTCAGTAAAAGGAGGCAACATTCCAAGTGCAAACTACAAAAGCTTTGGCTTGAGTATTGACACCATTTATCAACCAATTTGTTCTTGAGTTTTGACTACAGCTCTCTAACTTAAAACTTAATTGAACATTACAAGAATTTAGATTGTGAAACAACCATTGTACTCTAAATGCTTAAGCTATTAGAAAACGGTGTTTAAACATTTTTATATTTAACACTCCCCCTCACGTCTGGGCTCGAGACTTCTCGTAGGCCCATGACGTGGACTTTAATTAGATGGGAGAAAATTAATAATGCTAGGAGCCTGGCATGACTCGAACTCAGGACCTCCTGCTCTGATACCATGTGAAACAACCATTGTACTCTAAATGCTTAAGCTATTAGAAAACGGTGTTTAAATATTTTTATATTTAACATAGATGATCTTGAATTAGCCTAATCTCAGAACTGACAATTTGACAGAACAATACTAAATAGCTGAAGTCAAATTTTAGAATATCCACAATTAACCCAACCCTGAGACATGCAATACAGAAGTCTCTATGTCATTCTTGTAGTCTTGATTGAAGCAAGAAAAGTAAACGAGGAGGAGTCTGAGTCAATCTCAAGCATGATGTTAATACTTCATACAGGCCTAACCTGCTTAATGTTTAATCTAAGATCAGTGAGGCATCCGCACACCTAACTATGCTAATCTTCTCCACAATCTATATAGATGTCTATTGCAATCCAAACTTTTAATACTAGATGCTACATGATTCTTTTTGTTTTAAAATCAAAAGCGACTTACTCAAATAAGTCTTCACTATATACGATAGCAATTGTTACTAGAAGTCAACGATGTTTTTTAATTCTGCAACATGACATTAGGAAATGAACCTTAATCATTCCACAGCAACCAGGTAGTTGAGGAGCTCAGGATGAAAATAGACAGCGTAGTACTCTCCTCAGTCTTTGTAGAAAGATAAGCAGCAGCTCATAAGCCAGAGTCCTACAAGGATAAGGGAAAAATACCAGAATCCATCTAAACCCAAGAAAGAGAAACTTTAGTGTTCCAGTAGCGAGTCAACTTCCATCTAACCTTCCTATAATCCAAACATTCTGAAGCCAACATACAACAAAAATTAACAATTTAAGCCATTAGAGATCCCGTGAGCCTCTAATGCAATCTAAGCTGTAAGTCCCACAAACCAGACCCCACAATGTCAACATAGAAGGATCAAATCAGGTAGCCTAAAAAGCCAGTGTGAAACTTCTCTCCAAGAGAACAATAAGACTGTATCCTTGCAAAACTACCGGAAAAGGGGATAGTCATCTTGCTGTTCATCCAGCCCTAGCAAGATAATTCTTTTGTTCAACAACGCGCTGTACTCTTAACTGAATAATCCACACCACTCTTGCAATTGTTGAGCTGACCCATTTTATCAAAAGACTAATTACCTCAATTATGCTAGAACTAACCAACACAAAGCCTCATGTAAGGATTTATTATAGCACCTATTTCAATTCCAAACGATATGTAAACTATCTTAGAATTATGCTCTCTCCGAGATCGTCGCATCACTCAGAAACCTACTGAGCCCTATTACACCATCCTCATCTTAGCAATCGAATTATCTATCAAAAATTTTCACCCTAACCCATGCTAACCATCAAATGATGCATAAAAAGCCCTTTCACGATCCACCCTAGAACAATTCTCCTTGTCGGCTTCTCCACCAATCCATACACTCCCTAAAACACCATTAAACCTAATTCAATCAGAACAACACCCTAATTCTCACAAAAATCAGAATAAAACCCTAGAACCGATATCATTCACAACAAAGGAGAGGTATAACGCATCACAAATCGAGATCCTACCGCGGAATCAGAGATTCGAGAGATCGAAATCGGGGGAGAGGAGAGATCGTACCTCCAAATTCGCCTCCGAAGCCTCGGAAATCGTGGCGAGGGGTCTCCTTCGCCCTTCACCTCTTCTCGTACAGAGAGAGAGAGAGAGGAGAGAGAAGAGAGAGAGAGAGAAAAGGAGGAGAGAGTGGTGACTTTAAATTAAATTAAATTAAATCAATTAAAATAAATAAAAAAGGAATATATAATAATAAAATAAAAAATCGAGAGAGAGAAATTTGAAAAACTCGGAAATGGATATTTATAATAAGACCCCAAAACTATGGTATATTTCGTAATACACCCTTCAACTTTATCTTTTACCCCAAATTTTTATTTTTAAAACTTTTTAGTTTAAATTAGTTTAGCGAATCTCATATGGGGCCTTATTTTCCATCCCGTAAAGTAATTAAATTAATAAATTTATTAAACTTGGTAACTCTATAAACTATTAAATATCATACTTACTAAAAAAAAGAGATGTTAATCAAAAAACTTGAGGAGGTATTTTAAAATAAGATATAGTTGAGGGGGTCTCACGAAAATGAAAATATCAGAGGAAAAGAGATTCCTCTCCTTTTATAAAAGAAGAGAAGTAAATATGTCCCCCTCTGCCATTATTCCACGCGTCCGCATAATTAATCTATACGCAAAACATAAATGACCGTCCGATTAAAATATAGGATTGATCGGACGGATGGTCGTGAATGCGCATATTAAATTCTATGAGCACGTTTTCGGGAGTGACAAGCATGCGTGGAAAAGACACGTCTTACGATTCTGAGCTAAAGATTTTTCGGTGTAATGGTTTTATATCACACTTAAAGGTGAAAATGTATGGAGACCCCTCAACTATATGTATTCTGAGATAGCCCCGTCATCTATTTTTTTTTATTTGTTGGTTTGAGTTTCATACTTAGTCAAGTTGGAAATTGATTTACATAGTTTTATTTACTAAAAAGTGATTAAAGTTTTTAAAAAAATTACTAATATATTTTGATAAGATTTTCAAATATTTTGAGCAAAATTTCTCAATTCTAAATTTAAAATAGGGTAAACTTAATTCGGCCCCAAGTTGTTCAGTGTGTTTTCACTTTGTAATCCTGTAATTCAAAAAATTGGACTTAACTATTCTATGATTCCTATTTTGTTTCACTATAAAAATCTATCGTTAAATAGAATTATAAAGTGGATATTTATTGCAAACAACAAGATAGTAAAATATAGATTATATGATGATAAAAATGTTATAGCCTATTATTCTATTTACTACTAAATTCTTTCGATTAAAAAAGTATAAAATAGTTAAGCGTAATTTTTTGAATCACAAGATATTTAACTAAAAAATGCACTGAACCGCAGCGGGCAAATTGAAATTTACCCTTTAATTAATATAAAAAATATTACACGTGCACCCCATCATAGGGCGTAAATTTTACACCCAAAAATTTGGAGTTTAAAAAATTGTTTGAGTTATTAGTTATAAAAAATTATAAAATATGCGAGAAAATTATTGTTTTTGAGAGACTAATGTATAAATCTTAGGAGTAGCATTGCTCAATTAATTGAGGCTAAAGCGTAAATTATTTTCGCTTTTCGTTATAGCATCGGTTAATTTCTCCGACTAGAAACTTCTTAGGGCTTAATTTTTATGGTTCTTGATGAGTTCTCAACAGCATAAAAATAACGATCCACGATGCACGTGCGCGACACGTGACTATTTTAATAGAAAAATTAACGGAAGATATAATAAAAAATAATTAAAAAATCACAAAATACTTAAGTGATATGGTTAAAACCACGTAGGAGTAGGTTTACCATTAATATATATAATATATTGATCAAGTGTGTGGTGCAGGATATGTACGGATACACCTGGTGCAGGCAACAATTACAGTTTCGATGATTTGTAACCGTTACATGGAATGGAGGGGCGGAGTAAATTTTCGCAGATTCGAGTTTTTTTGTTCCGAAATTGCCCCTGGTTTCAATTTGCCTATGCTCTGGTGAAAAGAAATTGTCTGTTAAAAAATTAAGATCAAATACTCTGTTACTAATAACTGAATTTAAATATTTTGACAGATGATTCATCCAATAAATTATAATGTTAGTGTAGTGAATTATTATATTTGGTACCAGAGTTGGTTAGTCAGAGTCCTCGTGATCTTGTCACTAATTTTGCTCTTATTTCGTCACGAGTACAGAGTACTCACCGCTGCTAAATATAATAGTAATTATTTGCACTTTATTATATTGTACCTTATTAAAAATGTGTCGCTTTATGATCCTTCTATTCAATTGCACGTGATTACAATGAACTAGGAATGAAACTACAAATATGAATACAACTTTTCAAATCGAAAAGCGCCAAAAAGGTGATTATATAAACAAAAACTAATCTTGATACTGATAATTTCTTCGATCTTTAAAGATTACTTATCTTTACAGGGTGCCCAAAACTATTCAATATTAGGCATTGGGGTTGTTGCTTTTGGTGATTTGTAGCAGCATCCTGAAATTGCTTACAAAACCTCTATTATACATTTAAATTAAGGCTAAATTACAGAAAACTCTCTTATAAATATATGTATTTTTACTTTTTCTTCATAACTTTTAAAAACTTACATTTTATCCTTTCAACATTTCAAGTTGTTGTATTTAGCCTCCCTCTGTCAGGGTTTCATCATTTTTATGTTAATTTTTTGTAATTTATATCAAAAATATCTTTCAGAATGACAAAAATATATTAAAAAATTATTTTTTCTTATAAAAAAAGTAAGAGTAATTTGATCATTTTACCCTCTCTATTAACGCCGTACTCTCCTGAAAATATTTCTAAAATTTTAAGGGGCCAAAATGTAGATTTTTGAAAGTCCGAAAAGAAAAAGTGAAAAAGCGGATATTTACAGTAGGATTTTCTATAATTTAGCCTTAAATTAAAAGAGTTGGCACGTGAAAAGAGAATTTTGTAAGGACATGTATGCAAAAAGCACTTTGAATGTTTTGTATGGTTGCAGCCCTAATACTATGCTTGTGAAACATTCTCTTTCATGAATGTGAAATATTGACTAAAACAATGTAGTACAAAGATACAGGTGTGCTCATCAAATCTCCAGTTAGGTGAGCTATATCTGTTGTGACAGTTGACTTCATATTTTTTATATGAGGCTAGCAACTTGGAAGCCACCTGGGGTGTGCCACAAGGGCTCGAGTAAACCAACTTGGCACAAAGAACATTAAAATTGGGGGTTCAAGATTAGCCATATACGGCGGTCATATAATCTTGAGGTTCTGTCTGCTGTATTATATACTCAGTTGTAGACTTTCTAAGAGTTTTTACCACCTCTGCTGTATTATATACTCAGTTGTAGACTTTCTAAGATATACTCAGTTGTAGACTTTTTAAGAGTTTTTGCCACCGCATATAATCTTGAGGTTCTGTTTGACGTAACTTCTGCTGTATTATATACTGAGTTGTAGACTTTCTAAGAAGAGTTTTTGCCACGGCATTACGCAGAGTCATGCAAAAGTGTTCTTAGAGTGAAACAACAAACTAGTGAAGCTATGTGTTATTAGATTGAAACTCTTGTTTTGGAAACCATAGAAGTACAAGTTGGATGGAACATTGCATGCCCTAACAAGCTTATTGGTTTTTAGGTCAGAACCACAACCACAAGAACAATTATATATACTTCATTGAAATAAAAATCCCAGAGACACATCTCATCCTCTTCCCTTTTTGAAATTCATCACAACACCAGTGCCATGGACTTTAAGCAGAGATGGGGAGATTCAAGTACAGATAGAAGATTCCGGAGGGGACGGGGCGCGGATGAATGGAGTAAGCTCTACAAAATAGCTGGTGTTATCTGATAGTAGAACAAATATACAGACTAGAGGAGTTAGGTACATCATCATACATGGCTTGGCCGTCTTTTCCCGGTATCCGTCCTCATCCTCTTTACAGTTTTGGCCCACTGGACGTCTCCGATGCCAGCGGGCGACGCACTACCCCCACCGCCGCCGCCGGTGCTGCCGCCGGACTGATGGGCCCAGCCGACTGACTGAGTTGCCAGTTGAGATGGACCGCGTAGGGTTCTACTCGAAGGGGGCGGGGAAAGCGGGCCCATCCTGCCAGGAGTAGGGTTCCTCGCCGAGAGGGGGACACCCCGACCAGACCCGGCCGGAGACCCCGGGCCGGACCGGTCTTTCCTCTTCTTCTTGCAGATGACCAGATCGCCTGGGTGGGCCAGCAGGGGGGCCGGGGGGCGTTCAGAAGATAGAGAAGATCTTGACGGGGGGCGTTCAGAAGATAGAGAAGATCTTGACTCTCTCTGAAGCTTGGAAGGATAGCTTCTGTTCCGAGGTTCGTCGGCAGGCTCGGCACCATGGGAGGAAGCTTTGGGGGTGCCGGTGTCTTGTCGTCTACTCGGGCCGGAGGGGGCCGATTTGGGTGAAGGGGCAGCGGCGGCGGCCGATTTGGGTGAAGGGGCGGCGGCGGCGGCCGATTTGGGTGAAGGGGCGGCGGCGGCGGCCGATTTGGGTGAAGGGGCGGCGGCGGCGGCGGCGGCGGCGGATCCTCCAGGAATGAAAAATGAGAGAGAATTCCTTGCTTCTCTGAAGTCTGTGTCGGGGAATGCGATCTTCATGATGTCGAAGAATAGGTTTTGAAGCTTGCCAGCGTCACTACGCACCTGCATAGAAGTTGGCATAGATTAGACAATGACATGCTTTTAACTACTTACTAGCAACATGGATTCTACCATGGAAAACTACTACTATGTTTGTGATTTGTTTCGATAGTTTTGAAGACGCATACTAAAGAAACGATTCCTTTTTCTCTATTGCTGATACAAAGTCTCAATCATCAAACATGTTGCAGCTACCTCACATTTGTTACTAACTGGAACTTATATGGCACCGCACATTAGTATTGTTTGATTTATAATAGCATTTACTTTAGCAAATTCACTATCAGCACTGAAATTATCACTAAACTACATAATTTATCTCCTGGTCTTCTGTAACCCTACCTAAATTTTCACTTTCCAGCCCCGCCACCCCCCCCCCCCCCCCCCCCCCCCCCCCCCCACCCCCCCCCCCCCCCCCCTCTTGTAATAATTTTCATAAGCATAATTCACTAAGCATCAGTATACAAGAAAGAACCAAAACTTAAATGGAGATCACTGGACTGCCTATCTGGAAAAGGAAGGAAATTAAGGATTTGCCTGCCTATTTCCCACAAAATTCTTGGAAAAGAAAATTTCAAGGTGGTAAGCGGATTTGCCCATTTCTCAGAAGATTCTTAAAAAAGAAAATCTAGAGGTACTAAAGTACTGAGTTTTCTTTTCACTCAATATTGAATTAAAACCAAAAGTGAACCAAATATTTTGCTCAATTTGTGTGCTTGTTTTTTTGCTTGTTTCTCAAAATCCAAGGCTTGTACTCAGAATAAGCATGCTAAGATCCGATAGAAAACCATGAGCTAAGTAGGCAAATATTTTAGGTTCATCTCTTCAATGCAAACTGTAACGTTGTGAAAAACGTAAAAGTAGCACGAAACAATGAGGGAAATGAGTACCTCATAAGAGGAGTTGCAATACTGAACGACATTACTCAACATCAGCTGCACATCCGCTATGAAGTCATCCACGCCGTTATAGGCAAAACCGTCAACTCGCTGCTCGATTTTTAGCAGGTCCAAAGGGCTGCTAGTCGAAGTCACAAAAGCAGAAGACTCATTCCTCCTCCACCAATCAGTTAGTACAGGTAGGAGTTGACGCCCCTCCCTATCGATCCTCATACGGAGTTTGCTGATTACATTCTTGCACTGCATCGGAACCAAGAGAGATTTTTCTGTTTATTCCTCCAAAATACAGAGGAAAAGTAACAATCACATATGCCCTAGGGGATAAAAAACTAGAGGGTGGTAATGGGTTGGGTCGTGTCATGATTGACCTCGATCATAAGGTAAAAAGATGCAAATCCTACCTCAACAATAGCACTCTTTAAAATGAATACCCAGAATATTAATATTTTGATTTTGTTCACTGCTTCCGATTTTAAAAAATTCGCTCTATTAGATTTTTAAAACATTTCCGTCAGAAAACTGAGTACTTAATCAAGCAACAGCATATTCTATGAGGTTACAGAGTATTCCAGCAGAAAACTATCAAAATATTGTCGAGTATTGAAGGGACTCATCTATGAAGAGGCTAATTTTCTCTTAATGCAATTGCTAGTAGGAAACTGTCATCTTAAACAAACTAACAGTCACATACCTTCCTTTGTGTACTGTCGGACATCTTTGTGCCGCCGAAGGGGCCCGCAGACCCAATTACAGACTTGGTGTTCCAACTTCCCCTAGAATGCTCCGCAGACCCCTCTCCGGGTCCAGACAAGTAATTCAACTTACCTGACTTCTGCTGCGTAACAACAGGCGAAACCTTTCTTGATGGTAAATTACGCCTTTGTTCTATAGATGAAGCATTCATGCCGTGTCTCCCAAGAACAGGCTCGCCAACTGCAGCAACTTCTTGGTCTGATCTTAGTCGCCTATCTAGCTGAGAA
Organism: Puya raimondii; assembly: GCA_016920855.1. Classification (NCBI taxonomy): domain Eukaryota; kingdom Viridiplantae; phylum Streptophyta; class Magnoliopsida; order Poales; family Bromeliaceae; genus Puya; species Puya raimondii. The sequence goes on along the minus strand of JABWPP010000050.1, from coordinate 101,101,659 downwards.
CTGCACGGAGTGAAGGCTCCATCCCCACCCGATCTTTCTTCGAGCTTTTCGAAACTGGATCTTGGGCGAGTCCGGATGCTGCGTTTGCGCTTTATTTTCGGTTGAAGAACTTGTTCATCCTCGCCATCTTCGCGGTCATGGACCCAACTTTCCGACTGCTGCTGCATATCCATGTGGGAATCGCCTGATAATGCGATTTCTCCTTCCTCTAGCTCCTCAGACTGGATAAATTTAGAAAAAGAGCAAAAATATTTCATGTTAATTTATATGCCATTTCGCCCAAAAAAAAAAGAAGAAAAAGAAAAAGATTCACATGTTTTCCAAATACGATCTTCTATTTATTTTCACAAGTTTAGACAAAAATATCCCTTATCGAGACCAAAATGCCCTCCGGTGAAATATTTAACGTATATACTCACCACAGGAGTACCAGGTATGTTGCAACAAGGATATTTCCATTCAATATTACTAAAATGAAAGTGTTTCTTTTAAAAAAGAGAAAATTGGCAGAAAAGCTGGGGGAAAAAAGAAAAACAAAAAGAACCCGGCCATCAGAGAAGTTAAATGCATACCGTTCTTTTCGAAAGAAGACCAGGCCTGGCATCTAAAGCAGAAAGAGACCCAAACTTCTGTGAAGACATAGAGGGAGTGGCAAGCTGCGGTATTCTTTGACTCCCCGAAGAAGATCCTGTAGAACCAGCTTCCTCAATCTTATGGTTATTCTTTTCGCCTTCCATCACCTGGGGAAAATCATAACCACCACCACCACCACCACCACCACCACCACCACCACCATCACCATCACCGTCACCGTCACCGTCACCGTCACCGATCAGCCCTTCCTCTTCTGATTGGTCCTTATTATCAGGTATGACATCAGCAGGATCATTAAATTCTTCATCTTCAAATTCTCCCATTTCACCCTCCTCTTCACGCAAAGACGACACATTCCTCTCGTCCGAGTCAACATCAGAATCCTCAAGATCTTCATCATCCACCTCCCTGTAAATTGAGTAGTTCTTCGTAGTTGAACCCCTAGGCCGTCCCCTCCTCCTCTCAGTTTGTCCAGTGAATAGGTCGCCTGTTACTAGCTCAGGGTTGCTCGATAATATATTCTTTGAGGGCTTTTTAGATAAGCTAGCAGCGAGAGAATCAACTTCCCTAGAACTAGCACGAAGCCACTTTGGTACTTGGCTGTGCTTCACCATATCTCCAGTCCAATCGAATTCTTCGTCCATCTGATCGAAAAGCTCAACCTCTTCTTCACTTCGAGCAATCATTCGATTCACCTCTTGCAAAGATGGAACATCATGAACAGTTTCTTGGTATCTCTCTTCATCATGTAGTAATGTCTCCAAAGTCATCCGCCTTTCCTCATGCGTCGTCCGCTGATCGAAGCGACCAGCATTAATAACTTCATCAGCCATGTCGATCTTGTACTGCTGAATGTTGTTGCGGATTAGGCTCTCAATCGATCCCATGTAGCGGTCTTTCCCCGCAAGATCAATATCTTCTAAATCCCCTGTTCCTCCATTTCTTAATTCATCCTCTTTCTGATAGCTTGGGATTTTATCAACAACAGCTTCCATGTATATAACCTTAACCTCTCGCTTCTGCCCGATACGGTGGGCCCTAGCCACCGCCTGCTCCTCATTTTGTGGGTTTGGATCCGGGTCGTAAATTACCACAGTATCCGCGGTTTGTAAATTCAGACCTCTTCCAGCAGCACGAATACTGAGCAAGAAGATAAAGCAATCTGAACCAGGACGGTTGAAGTCCACAATTGCCACCTCACGATCTTCTAAGCTAGTCGTTCCATCTATCCGTCGATAAATGAGCCGCCTCCATTGCAAATATTCTTCTAACAAATCGAGAAGTTTGGTCATAGTACTGAAAAGAAGAACACGGTGGCCTGCTCTCTGGAGCTTTATAAGGATCCTATCGAGAATCCAGAGTTTTCCGCAAGATCTCACTAGATAATCCGTTGAATAATGATTAAAATAAGGGTAGTTGAGTAGGGGATGGTTGCAGGCTTTGCGCAATTCCATACACTTATTGTTGAGGTTCCTATACGTTTTGACCTGGTACATTGGATTTTTCTGGAATCTTCGCAGCTCATCCTCAGGATCAACCCTAATGGTACCAGTGGATTTGATCCAATCATATACAGCGCCTTGAACGGCTGACATCCTACACCTTAGAACAATAGACACCTGCAATCATACGCAAAATTTGTTCTTCTGTCAAGGTCAAAGAGAAAAATTATTGCTCACAAAATTGAGTTTTACGCAATGATTTATCCATAGAAAATCACCCATCTGTAACTAAAGGGAGATGCGTACCTTCCGAGGAAGTGAACCTTCAACATCCTCGACACGTCTTCTAAGCATAAAAGGTTCCAAAATTTGGTGAAGCCGATGGATGATAATAACTTTCTTCTCTGTCTCCAGCCAGTCGTCTTCCTCTTGTGTGTGGGAAGGCGCATCCCTCTGAAAGGGCTTTGAGAACCAATCGTGAAATGCTTTACGATTGTCAAATACTTCAGGGAGAAGTAAATTCAAGAGGGACCATAGCTCCTTCAAATCATTCTGGAAAAAAAGGATACAATTTAATAAATGCACAACCAAAAAAAGAAAAGAAAAATAAACATATGCAGCACCAGCAAAAGAGTCAAAGAACATGCATGACATTTATCTAACACACGGGATTAGACTAGGCATATTTTAATTGTTACCAACTATTCATGAATCATGACCAATTGAGGATGCCATAAACCATTATTTAAAAAGACTTGTTTGTGAGCAGTAAGTACACCTTTGTCCAAATAGCATCTCAACTCAACAAGCAGAAGTGAACCATGTAGCACCGAGAGGCCCCATGCCCAAAAGCAAAAATTATAAGCGAAAGCATGTACTTTGAGCTTAGGCAAAAAGCCGTGGATGTGCTGTTTTGGTTACATCAAACTACCAATAGAACCCAATAAACAATTCTCTTTACTCTTAACTCGATTGTCAGCATGGTGGCCTACCACTCTCTCTGACTCTGTTAGTTGAGCACCCTACTAGAAAATCTTTTATTTCAACTCTTTACAGTGCACAACAATCATCAAAATTGCTTTATAGCACCAAATAGCTTTGCACATCCTACAATGCGGTGCAACAGGGTGAACAACGTGCTTTTCACCTTAGCTCTAAAATGTTTCTAAAAGATCTCTAGAGCTTGTAGCACTTCTATAGCAGCTACAGCTGGGCCAATCAAGCCACAAGTCTAAACATGCATAACAGATTCCTCTCGAGATTTTGTCATTCAAGAAATTTGAGGATAAAAAGTACAGAAATTTCTATCAAAGAAGTTGCAACAAATTTGATTGTGAAAAACAGAAATGTAGACCACGTAACTAGTACTTTCCTTTACATCAGCCCCGTATGTAGCTTAGAAGTAGTGAACATATAGTTCCAACGAAAAGCACTGATAATTCTTAAAATTAAAAACCAGAACCAGTAGTACAAATATACCTATAACTCGACAAAATATTGTCAGAACCAGGAAATAAAAAATAGTTCAGGTATTATAAATACAGATATAAACCTGGAGAGGAGTCCCAGTGAGAAGCAATCGTCTCTGGCAGCGATACCGATCAAGATCACGTGCCAAGACCGACTCTCTATCTTTCATTCTTTGGGCTTCATCAATTATAATGTACTTCCAATCAATTTTTGAGAGCTTGGAACGATCATACATGATAAATTCGTATGTTGTCACAAGCACATTAAACTTTACAGCACAAACCTCCTGGATAAGAGAATTAAATGGAATTAAGAGCAAATGATGCTGGCAAACATCAAAGGCCCACAAGAGGATGAAAGGTATTCTTACCTGAGAGAACAGTTTTGACCTTTGATCCTTTCCACCAACATAAAAAATGCACGATATTGATGGAAGCCAACTAAGCAGTTCGCTCTGAAGCCAAAGTAACAGTCAAAGTAAGTCTTAAAAAGAATACAGTTGTAGACCAACATATATTAGATAATGAGCTTAACCTTCCAATTGACTAAGACAGCATTTGGAACTATTATAAGATGCGGCCCATAATTCCCTTTGAACTCCATTAAGTAAGCAATCAATGCCATAACCTGTTAAGACTCAAAAGGTAAGTAGCTATCAAACATCATCACAAATTGGAATAGATATTTAGATATTCTTATCCAATTTTATTGAGAATAGTAACATTTCACATCTAAAACAATCCACACCTAACAGAGCAAATAAGAATAGAACATTACAAGTGGAATAAAAAAAAACAAAAGGGAATCTTCCAAATATAGAAAAGCATGGTCTGATTTAAGAAACAACAAATAGTGTTAAGACCAGAGCATGAGAAAATTAATAAATCAACCTGTACAGTCTTGCCGAGACCCATCTCATCTGCCAAGATACCATTCAACTTGTTATTGTACAAAGAGAGCATCCATTGCAGCCCAACCTGGAAAAGTGCAGAAATATTAAGTAAATTTCAACAAGCTAATAAAAGAAAAGAGGAAAAAGGAGCAAGAAGAACTTAGCACTTACAAGCTGATAATCTCTCAAAGTTCCAGTTCGTAACATTGATGGCTGTCTAGCAACTCGTTCATTAACGGCATGAGCCAAATTATAATACCTAAAAACCATAATAATTTGTTAGCTGAAAAACAAGCAGCTGCATAAACACAATTAGTGATTTGTCTTTGATATTAAAACAAAACAGCTGAAATCCAAAACGCCCTTGGTAAAGTCAAATAACTTCAAGAGAATTGCAGGAAAAGTCAAGTCCAATGGCAGAAACTTTTAGGCCAACAAGCAACTTACTTGTTAACGGATGAACTGTCTTTGGGAGCATTCATCTCAGAGAACCTATTCCTTATCATCACTTCCTCACGCGCACATGCAGCTGCTGCCTTGACTTCTTCTTCAGAAAGACCCTATCAAATATAAACAATCATGAGCAAGCTTGAAGAATGGATTATCACACACACACACACACACACACACACACACACACACACACACAGATTAATAATACCTGTGCACGTGCAGCTGCTGCAGCAGCATTCGCCGCCTCTGCCACTTCTTGATGATTCTTCGTGGCTGTTATCTTTCCTCCAAGTTTAAGAAGATAATCTTCTGTCTGGGACAAAAAGGAGGACAGGACAGAATACCGTTGAGCCGCATCACCAGGCACATTAGTCTGCTGCTCCATCAACATCTGACGATACCTGTCCACATCATTGTTCTTCAATGCCTCCATCCTCTTGTTGCGGTCATCATCCTTTCTCTTAGAAAACTCCCTCAGCATCCTCTCATGGTACTTTGCAACTCCTCTGTTCCGTGTTGTCCGCGCATCACGAATAGCCCAGTGGGTCTCCAAGAGCTTCTTGCGCCACTGGAAGATGGATTTGAGCTGCTTCTCTCTAGAGGCCTTCTGCAATTGCTGAACTTGCCGCGAAAGCTCAACTCTTTGGCGCTCGCATTGCCTAACAAACTTTCTGTATGGCCGGTCTGACATCGCCATTATTTCCTGCTGTTCCTGATCAAGCTCATCCCTCAGACGAGCCTGAAGATCTAGAAGCCTGAGTTTCTTTTCTTCAATTTGCAGCCGTAAAACGAGATCAGGTCTGATCCTTTTCCTCTCCAGGTTAATTGCCAGCAATCCGCTAATCTTGTTAAGATTCTCGGTTCTTTTCTTGTTAAGCACAACTGTACCTTCCTCAACAAGCAAATCTTTCACATCATAAGTTAGCATCAAATTACTCGAGTAATTAGCAGACATTGGTCCCAAAGAATCATGTTTCCTCGTAAAGGACGGAAAATCGAAAATTGGGCCATGAAATTTTCTCGCAGGATCTCTTTGCGCAGACATGTTATTTGTTGCTGCAGGTTTTTGCACATGCTCAGCCTCCACAATGCTCGCATCAGGCGGTACAGATTTACCCTTTTCACCATTATAATCACTCTTAGTATAGGTCTTTTGATTTCCTCTTCCAACCTCCTGCTCAGATTTGATATTATTAAGATTATTTTGCTCAAGTTTTGAAAAAGCTCCAACTTGCAACGGTTCTTTTGATGAAGGTGCCATTCGTTGCATGTTGCTCATGACAGAAGCTTTTTCTTCAACAGCAGTGGCCTCCTCCTTTGGCTGACGATGGGCTTGAAGCGGAGGAGCATTTTCCGGAGCCTTTTCATTAGTCTCAACATGCTTTGCTGGCTCTTCAACTTGGTTTACTGCAGCCTTTTCTCGATTACCCATACCTGGAAAGACAGTATTCTGCTGTCTCTGTGATTCAGGTGCTGGAGATGTAATCGCTTCAAGAACTTCTGGTGGCAGAGTGCGCTCACCACGCTGCCACACAAGAAACATAAACAAGAAATTATAGAGTAGTTACTTACTATGTTTAGGATAATTACTTACTATGTTTAGGATTATTGCTCAATAAGCTTCTTAGAAAGAAAAATGTAAAAATGCATAGAAATTCCTACCTCGACTATAATGCATTTAGAAATGGTTTACCTGTAATGTAAAAATTTTAATTTCAGTACCTAACCTTTCCATGTTTATTATTAGAGTATATATCTGCTGATTTCTGTCAATGCTTAATTGTCAATAGATTATAAATATTCCATCGAGTAGACAAAATATTCCGTTAGATTACACAATTTTCCATCAAAAAAGCTACAAATACTGTTGAAGTTCTGATTAAAGGTAATGTCCAAACAACTTTACCAAAGAAAATTTGATGACGCTAGAATGTAACTTAATTATGTTTATACCTTGAGACGCCTAAAAGCTAATATTTGAGCTTTAAGAACATGAAGTTGCTCTTTCGTGAACCCAATATTTTGCCTTGGCATCTGTGCTGGTGTAGCTTGAGATGGAATTGAGGGCCCAGTGGGTCGGTTCGGCGGCTGTGGGGCCCTATTATATTGCGTCTGCAGTGTTTCAGACCCTGTCTGCTCAGGAGGAGCCTGGTTATTAATTTGCCCTCCAGTTCCAATTGTCATTGGGGTTCTAACAACTCTCTCATTTTGCCCCTCCCTGCTATGACCACCTATTTGCTGTTGCATCTGGATAGTATTAGGATTCACCGCCAAAGTATCCCCTCCAGTCGCCATTGGGTTAGATGGAAAAGGCTGTCGGGGTTTTAAAGGCCCAGATTGGGCAGAATTTTCGCTCCCAACAGGAGAAGACATAACCGGTTGTTTTGATTGCTGTGCATTTAAGTTAGCTTCATTCTGCTTCTGAACAGCAGCCATCCTAGCCGATTGCCAGAGTGGCAGAACTTGGGCGACGAGATTCATGTTAGCTGGAACAGAGAGGTCGATATTTTGCTCCTTGGCCCAAAGCTGCAAAGCTTGCCACTGGGCCATCGCTATCTGATTATTACTATTAGCAACATTGCTTGAACTAGCTTGTGGATGCAGAGATTGCATGGGCCTCGCTACATTAGTTGTTGGGCCACTAGGTTGCCCCTGCTCGCGTAACTTAGACAACTGTGCCTGGCTCGCCGCCTGAAGAGTCATGAACTCCTGCATCTTCATAGCATTCGCAAGAACGTCTTGGTTTCTCCCCGCAGAGCTAATTGTATTAGCTTTAGCCTGTTGGTGTTGCTGTTGTTGTTGCGCGAGTAGGTTCCCATGAGACTTTTGTTGTTGGGCCGCCTGCAACGCATATTGGAGGTAAGCTTGGTGAATCGAGTTCTGCACATGCGGACCGAGACCCTGAGGTTTATTCTGGCTTTCATTAGGCTGATGAGGTGAATCGTTTAACTTCCTCTGAGGCTGAGGCAGAGGTATAGCACCAGAAGAAGAAGGAAAGTTGCCTCCCCCCATTGGTCCATGGGGATTACCAAATTGATAGGGTAAGAGCACATTTTCCCCGTCGGCTTTTCTTAGCTGCTGCTGCTGATGCTGCTGCTGATGCTGCTGCTCTTGCTGCTGCAATGCCTGAGTTAAAGGTACACAACTTTTTAGGATATCTAATTGCTACGGCTACAATAAGATTACATAAGAACAGATATGCAGATACAGGCATTTCCAATCTTTTTTTTTTTTTTTTGGCCCAAATTGTGTAACTACATTAGAAATCTAAAAGACATTTCATTGAACTGGTTTTACTTCATATTCCTCTTACTCAGAAATCCAGTTTGAACCAAAACAAATTTGCATCAAAATTCCAAGCCACTAAAATCAAGAACCAATCTTGAACATAGGAATAAACTGTATGCACAACCAACACAGTAGCACCAATTGAGCCTTTTTTAAAGCAATGCAAGAAGCAATTCATAAAACGACCTCGAGCAAATTCACATTTTCAAGACCAATTTAAAATGTTCATGTAATCACTGATCGAGAGCATTACATAAAATGAATCCATGCTTCCAGGGGGGAAAAAAAGCCATAAACACGACAAAAGAGCCATTAGAAAGGTTCATATTTATGAATTTGAGACCCAAAATCATGTATTATTTGAGAAAAATAATGATGGTGAGGTGAAAACTTATTCTTACATCGTGAACTAATGCCTCAACAATAATAAAAAGACAAATTTAATGAAATAAAAGAAGTAAAAATTAAAACTTTGGCACAAACCAACTTAGAAGCAACAGTGGGAAACTCATTGGCAAGCAAATTAAAACCAAATGTGAGGAGGGGGAGAGAACTTAAACCCTAAACCTAAAAAATATACAAGAACAAGAAACGAAAAAACCCAAAACTTTTGAATTAACGCACTGGGTAAGAACAAAGTGGAGCGCCAATGAGTACTTAGATGTCGGAAACAAACGAAGAGAGAGAGAGAGAGGGAGAGAGAGAGAGAGAGAGAGAGAGAGAGAGAGAGAGAGAGAGAGAGAGAGAGAGAGAGAGCACGGGGGCTCGGGGTGCGGAATCTAATGAAGCCCCCGAAGTGTCCCCCGCATTCCGGATTTGGAAAGAGAACATCGCCCACAACGCCCACCGAACCCTTGCTCGAATCCCCATACACGAATCCCCCGCAACCGCCGCCATTTACGCGCGCGCGCGCGCGAGAGAGAGAGTATAAAAAGGGGAGGGAGGAGTAAAACCCCAACATAAACTCACCAGCCTATACACGAGCTGTTGCTGCTGTTGCTGTTGCTGCTGTTGCTGTTGCTGCTGCGTCGTAGACGACTCAAACCCTAGATGCCCCTGCGCGGAGGAGGACGACGACGGCGACGCCGACGACGACGGCGACCTCCGCGCCCCCATCGCCGCCGCCGCGGCGGCGCTCCGCCCGCTCCCTCCACCTCCGCCTCCTCCTCCTCCTCCTCCACCGCCCCCTCCACCCGATTGCATGCCCGATCCGCAACCCTGACCCTAAAACCACGGGGATCGGGCGCGGAAACCTCCCCCGATCCCGACGCCAGCCCCAAACGCGGTTTCCCGGCGATCTCTCCGGCGATTACAGGGATCGAAAACAGCGGATTTGAAGGGGTTTGAGAGGGGGAGAGGGGTGGAATCGCTCGCCGGAAAACCGCGATCCGTGGGAGTGGCGATGATTGGATCGGATTAAAAGCCCCAAATCGCGCTCCGCGGTCAAAATCCCTAACCCTATTTTTCTCCTTTTTTTCGCTTTTTTAAATTTGGGATTTTTTTTTTTTTTCGTCCTATTTTTTTCGCTTGGTTTTAGTCGAGAGCTCATGAAGAGAAAGGGATCGGTTATAATATGTACGAATCATTAAACCATTAAGGTCATTATTTCGTGCACCCTGTGCACCGAATCATCCGTGCACCTTAAGCCCCATCACCGTTCATTTCAAGTTCCCTTTGAACGTCCACCGTTAAAAACTTACTAGTAAAAACTGAACGGTTCGATCTGAATTATTAATTCGCGGTTCATGATAACGCTGTGCACCGGGTTTATGGAATATGCGCATTTGTGGTCCCATAACCGGGTTAAAAGCTCGCGAGGTGTACTTAAATGCCCTTGGAGTTTGGAAAAATTACGAGCGTAGCCCCGGTTTTCCCGTCCCTGGAAAACCGCTTATGGTATCGGCGAGGCGGTTTTGGTTTTTTTTTTTTTTTTGGGAGTGGAGTTCCGAATTTGCCCCTGATGCATTTGCGTGGTCGACTCGATATTCGCGGAGTGATTGCGACTTTTGGAGTGTTGAACGTGGACTTGGTCCACCACGTCATCTGTGGACCGGACCAATTAAAAGTAACAAGATACAATCTCGTCAAAGAATATTTTAAATTTTTTTAAGTAATAATCCAATCAGATATTATTATTAACAAAGTTTTATTATAGTAATATCATTTTTTATTTAAAATTATGATTATGATACTAATCTCTCTTTCCAATATAATTTTAATTAAATATTAAACTAGATTTTTTTTTTAACAAAAGAGGCCTCTTTCTTTCTTGACAACGACGCGCATCGAACAAAAAAAAAAGAATTGGAACAAAAGTTTTCTCGTAACATTAGAAAAAATATATCTTACACATATTATTGCGACATACTCAGCGAATAAAATATATTTTATCATACTTTTTCACAAGTAAAATAATCTGTCTATAATCTCAAATAAAGTCTTATTTTATACGTCTCTCATATGATCATTGAATGGTTAGGCGAGTCGAACACCTTAAACTCGTTTTTGTTTTTTTGTGGATTGAAAGGGCTAATGCATAACAATTAATATCATATGAGATGTTAAAAAAAAGAAGTTAAGTTGACTATTATAGAATTGTGCAAAATGTAGAGGGTTTCCATACATTTTCCTTAATCAATAATAGAATTGGCATATTACCAATGTAGGAGTATTTACCAAAAATAGAAAGAAAAAAAGCACTCTTGAAAGAGGTTTATTAATTTAATCAAGTTGTCACTGAGACTCACCTTAGCTTTCAATATATGCCTGTGAAATAATTTCTAAATCTAGAAACTATATACTATTTATTATTGAGTTATGGGAAATGAAATAAGAGATTGGAATATTTGAGAGAATTATTGGTCTATTATTCATAGCTAAAATAATGAAGGCTAAATTACAGAAAACTCCCTGTCAATATCCATTTTTTTATTTTTTTTTCATATCATTCAAAAACCTACACTTTAGCCTCTCAAAAATAAAAAATATTCACAGGAGGTACAGTGTGATAAAATGACCAAATTGCCCTTCATCATGTTCGTCTTCTCCCCAATCCTGCCATCCGCAGCCTCTCCTCGACCCCAACTTCGACTCTGTTTCCTCCACCTGCTCCCCTACTCCTCCAGCACCCTAGCCGCCCTTCCATTTCGGTGACTGTAGGGAGGAGATCGGGATGGGCATGGGCCGAAAGGTGTGGCGAGGGCGAGGTGAGGCGGCGGAGAAGGGCGAGGGCGTGTGTGGGCACGGACAGAGGAGTGTGCGAGGGCGAGCGCAAGGCGGCGGAGTAGGGCGAGGCGGCGCAGCCGAGGATCTCGATGAGAAAGGAGGAGGAAGATGAGGATTTCGGGGGTATTTTGGGTATAAAAGATAGGATATAAATGAAACACTGACGGCAGGAGCCGAAGTGAACATTTTTTTATTTTTTAAGAGAGCAAAGTGTAGGTTTTTGAATGACGTAAAAAAAAAGGTAAAAAAATAGGTATTGATAGGGGGGTTTCTGTAATTTAGCCAATAATGAGTGAATTACAAATCATGGCTATAATAATTCTTCAATTTCATGTTGCCTTTTATTCTTTTAATTCATGCTGTTATTTACTAATGCAGTGGTCAGGTTCCAGGCAACAATTTTCCTCTATTGTGGGTGTAATTAATTAGTGGATCTAATTAAAAATTTTCCTCTATTGTGGATCTAATTAATTAGTAGCAACAGATTCCAAATACAATAATGTTCTCTGCTCAATAAACAGGAGTCTAAATGATTTTGGGTTTCAAGCTTTAATTTATTTTAATTATAACTTTTGACATGAATTTTTAATTATTATAATCAAATTTTAATTGACTAAATGTTAATGTATCGTAAATATAAAAGTAATGCAGCAGCATTATAAGTGATAACGCGATAATGATTAAGATGATGCTTCAATCTATATCAACGACACGTCAAATGATTTGTACATAAATTTAGCTGTGGGACTTAATCGCAATAATTTATAGAATTCAAGTCAAAAATTACAATAAACTAAAATTTGAAAGCCAAAGTGTCACCTCGTCTTATAGTTTGAGGATCGAACGAGTAATTTAGCCAAATTTTGATCATAGTTCAGATGTAATGCTAAAAACTTCAATTTATTGCATTTAGCTTTTCTATGAATCACTGCAGATTTTAATAAAAACAAGTTTAAGTAGTGTTACTAAAAAAGCTGATGTTTATATTGTCAAATAAATTTATTAAATTTGCGAATTAATCCCCATTATTGTATTCAAGCAATTCAATGAATTTAATCTGTTACTCAAATAGTTCAAGGGGTTGATATTAAAGAGATAACCTGGTACAGACAAATAAATTTATTGAATTTTGGATAGTATTTACTAATATAATTTAACCAAATTCAATGAATTTAATTTGATACTTCTACTATTCACCTTTTATTTGTCACAGCAGTAAGAAAGTAAAAATAAATAGCTTGTAAAACTTATTTTTGCTTTAATTCAAAAAAAAAAGAAAAAAAAAGGCTATATACTGCTCAGGGTTGATGCCTCATTGATTCTATTATTAAAGGGATGGAAACCAACAAAAAGTAACACCTGCTTCTTAGCTTCTATGTTAATAATACGTGGAGTAGGTCTTGTGTGCTCTTAGGAGCATGGAGGTCTCCGTACTCTTAAGTCGTTTTCGATGATGTAACTTTTAAATTCACGATCGACTCCGTTAAACTTGATCTAGCGTATTTGAACTATCTAGAAAATAAATTTTGCGCTTTTTCAATATCATTTACCTAGTAATCTAAAGGACTGAGAATCAACGGTTGAAAATAAAAATCTCACAAAAAGTTATGATATAGTACTAAAATTTGCGATCAGAGATGTTGCTCTTATTGTAGATAGTATAAAAAATTTTCTATCAAAATTTCATCTGATTTGAATACTTTTACACCATTAAACTTGCAAACGACATACATCAACCATTAAAAATTATTGATTTTGAAGTTTTTCGATCACTAGGTAAATGATATCAAAAATCTGCAAAAAATATTTTTAAATACTTCAAATATGCTAGATCAAATCTAACGGTGCCGATCGTCGGTTCGAAAGACCCATCATCGAAAATGGCTTAGCACACAAGTTCTACTCTAATATGTGTAAGCTAAAAGTAGTTTCTGGGCTTCAAAAGCAGAAATAGATCTTCAGACTCTAAATTGCAGCTTGGAATAGCTTGCAGGGATTTGAATAAAAAAAAAACCAGTTTTCCTCACAGTCACATTACAAAAGTGTATCCACCAAACCCTCTTTCGCTCTTTCGCTCGGCTAAACAATATACAAAAAGCTTATCGTGTCGTGCGACTTTTCTCTCTTACCTAAACAACAACAACAGGGATCTTGGGCACAAAATTCACCTCTCGCTTTCCGGCTTCTCAGATGATTGTATCTGACTTGGACTCTCTGTTGCAGCGGCGGAAGCTGTCGCCTCTGAGGAAGTGTTAACTGTATTTTCTGAAGTTATTGATGCTGCTGTATGAAATTCGTGAAAGTCGTCAGAAAAATGATTATAATATTATACTATTCGCGCATTACAAATCGTACCTTGTGGTTGTTCTGCAGAAGCTGGTCGGTTTGGTTGAGCATTCGTTGCAGATGATGCCAATTGTTCTTCGGTGACTTTCAAAAGCTCTTCACTAGAATAGGGCACATTCGCTGGCTTGCCGTCTGCATATTAGAAAACGAAGAAGTAATACTACGCGTTCTGCTTTTGTTCGCGCAAGTTAAAAGTGATCGCAACATTGATTTAGTGACTTTTCTCAACCGCGAAGCAACAAATATTATTTACCAAGCCCTATTAATCATTTTTTGTTGCAGAAGACAGAAAAGGAGAATTTCTACAATTCATGGAGTCTAATAATTAAGTGAAATCCGATAGTACTGATCAACAATTCAGTAAAGAAAAACATGGGAGCCATATTTTAGTTTTTGAAGCAATACGAAAAATAGATGCTTTATTAGTTTGTCCAACTTACAGTCCGAGCTAAATGAATACTACATATTCTCATATAAGTAGGCTTAAATACGCACTTGGGTCTGCAACAGTTTGCTGACTGTTATTCATATATTGTGTGGACTTGTAATTTGAAGAGGAAGAAGCAACTTCATCAAGTCCTATCTCCCGTTCGAGGGTGTTCTTAAATTCTCTTGAGACGTCCTGCGGCATAAATTTGTCACTCATAGATAAAGTAATCATGCATATGTTTATCTAGTTTGGATTCTCGGATGCTTGTTTTATCCTTCTTTCGGCCTGTTTGTAAAGCCATTCAAAAAAACACTAACAATTTTTTCATTAAAAATCTCCTCAACAACTTCTAGCAAACAGAAGCTTCAAATAGGAGCTTCCGCCTTCGGAGACTAAAAGCTCATTCCAGCTTTCTACCACAACAAAAGCTCCAAACCTTTTGTGAACCAAGCATGCACACTTTTCGAAGCTTTCGTTTTTTTTAAGTATAGTTATACTATAAGCTATGCTAAACAAGCACTTTATGGTGGTTTTTTAAAAGCTTTACTTCTTAGTGCACATTCCCTAATCCATGATTTGTAACAAGGGAATAAGTTGAATTAACTAACCTGAAGTTCTCTAATTGTTGGCTGGAAAGCACGCAAGGTCTTTCCCAAGTTACGGGCAACCTGCATTTAGATAGATTAGTTAGTGGATGTGCCGATGCAAGTGAACTTCAAGGAAAGAAGAAATAACAAGTTGTTAAAGTCCAACCCTTCCCATCGCTTTTCAACATAATGAATATTTGACTGTTAAACTATCCACGAAAGTTAAATAAATCAGACTGCATACAAATTGTTACAATTTGCGATCACACTATTACTCAACTCATTCGCTTACAACCAAGCTCCTCTGCTCACCAAAGCCTCCTCAAATTGGAGGAATAAAAGAAAAAGAAAACCAACATCTTCAGCGTGCATGTTTATGATTTCATTAATACTTCAACATATTAAATTGCCCCCATACTATGTGGTAAATCTCACATTTAAGATCTGGTTTATGGAAACATTATAATGATTAAATAATCCCCAAAAAGCACCTAAAACGGAAGAAATATTTAGAAGCTCTAGTGCTATATATTGATAAGTTAGCAAAATAGCAAGTGTAAGTGTCGATATTCAAAGGATTTGTTCTTCTTCACATAATAAATTATACCCAATCCATTATTTCAGCATAAAGGCGTTATCAGTACTAGAATGTTGAATTAACTATAGAGATGATGAAATATCAAAACCTTTTAATCATTTTTTTCATAGAAATCTCAAATTTCTTTAAGCATCCAAAGATGTTTACCTCAGCTAAACCTTTGGGGCCAAAGACTAGTAAAGCCACAACACCAATCACCAATGCTTCTGGAGCCCCAACTCCGAATAAAGAGGCATAAACAACTCTCCCACGACATCTATCCTTCCTTTCTGCAACTAAAAGGAAAGATAAACTCATGAGCCAGTCAACCGAAGTTACTTGACAAGCGCGTATTAGAAAGAAGTGAGTAATTGAATGAGAATGACATGATGATCGACAGCTTTAAAGCATCTCCGAAGAAACAAAGAACCACCTAAAAAGTACCACCTCATGTTCCAAATATGGCTCATATTCTATATATCGTTCACTTGAAAAGAGAAAACACGGTGGTTCTACTTTGAGTACGCTGTGTCAAGGACTTGTGAACATGAAATCCGCATTTACAGAAGAGAAACTATGACTCAAAGATTATTAGGCTCTTAATATGGTTGTATCCTAGGTCTAGTTTACTGTAAAACTAAACTTGACTTTTTGTTGATAACTAGCGAACAAAAATCATATAATTACACTGAACTGTAAAGCTCTAACAAATACTATTCGACAATGAATGCAGCAGAGATGAAGATGTTGAAGTGGGTTAGCGGCATTTTTAGGATGGACAGAAAAGGAAACAATCAAATTGAAGGAAAGTTACAACAAATCAAACTCAAACTAGTGTAAGATGATTGTTAAAGATAATTCATATGTCCAACGAACCACACGTGATAGATCCTTAAGTAATAATAAGATATGGCTTGAAGGTGCCACAAGGGGAATAAGTGGTTGAGAATAGCTTCTCTATTCGAAAAGCAAAATTCGCCCTTTTGGCAGATATAAGATGCGGCCGAGCTTTTCGGTAGAGGGAGAAGCCAAAATAAGCTTCTAACTCCTAAAAGCAGAAGCTCTAATTTGAACCATCTACTTCTAACCACAGAGTAATTGGGTCTCCAGGCTCGATTTTTACACCATTAACTGAAGTAAACAACAACACTTAAACAGCAAAATTGATTCTTTAACTTGACAAATTGCATCTATAATACTAACATCACAATCAGTGGAGGAGAAACCATCAAATAGTGCAATCAATGCTTAATCACTTTCCCCCAATAAATGCTCGATAAACACAACAAGCATATATATACTTTAATTAAAAAATCACAACTTTTCTACTCGGAATCAGCTACTCATGTCGCGCGTTCTTTAAACATAACCAAGAGATTACCTCTCCGGGCGAGATAATGGCGAGAGGAGACGCCGAGATGCTTGAGACCGCTCCAGGTGGAGAGGGGATGGAACCCTAGTTGGGGAATCGCGGTGCGGCGGCGAGATCTAGGGTTTGAAGGGTACAGAACAGGGAGAGTGGAGGAGGAGAAGAGGAGAGAGGGGGGTCTAGGGTTAGGGCAAAAATAGCAAAGAGCGGCCCCCGAAGCTGCGACCATGGCGACGCGGAAGAGAGAGAGAGAGGGGCGTGGTTGGTAACTGCGGTTGGAAAAAGCGCTTCTCGCCGCAGCTCATTTTCACCGTTGAGAGGGGAGAGAGAGGAGATATTGGGGATCGAGAGAGCAGCTTGCTGGAATTGGTCTGCCACCTCATTTGTAGACGAACCCAATCGGAACACGCCACGTGTATGCTTCAGTAGATCCTTAACTCTAATAATTATTGTGCTATGGTTCCATTTCGGAGCTATAGAATATTCTTGGCCTTTTTGCATAAGAAATTCATTAGTTTTGGACTTTTATAAAATTGGATCGTTTTTTTTGATTTTACAGATTCGGTCCGAATTTTTAGTAAACTGACCAAAATGCCTTTATTATATTTTCTCTCTCCTCTTTTTTTTCTCTCGTTCCTTTTTTTTTCCTTTCCGAAGAAGGCGGCAAAGGCGGAGGCGGAGGCGGAGGCGGAGGCGGAGGCGAAGGCGAAGGCGGAGGTGGAAACGGCGTGCGGTGGTCCGCAGCCCACCGCCGCCGCCGGCAACGAAGATGAAGTGTTTTTCGGGGACGAGAAGCACACCGGCGAGAGGGGGGAGAAAACTCCGACGAGGGCGGTATGCGATAGAGGGCAAGGGAGAGATCGTGACAAAAAAAAATTATAAAAAAAAAAAAAATTTCCTGTAGAAAAGATAAAAAAAAGTCATACAAGAAGGAAGAAGATGATGAAATTACACTGTTAAAAATAATGTTACACTGTTTTAAAAAAATTGCACTATTTAAATAAACGTTGCACTCTTTGAGATAGAAATTATACTCTTTGGAATCAGATTTACACTCTTTAGGATGAAATTGTACTATTTAGGTGAAATTTACACCATTCCTTTTTTCTTCTTCTTCCTCCAATTTACACTTTTTTTTTCTTCCTCTTCTTCCTCCTTCTTTCTCCTCCTTCTCCTCCCTGAAACCCTACGAAGAGAGAGAGAGAGGGAGGTTGCGAGGAAGAGAAAGAGAGAGATCGTGCGCGCGAGAAGGAAAGAGAGAGGGGTGGCGGAGGTGGGGATCGAGATGGGGGAGGTGGGGGCGGCGAAGGTGGCGGCGGTGGCCAAGTCTGGGATGATGAGCGGGCCCCTGGTGGTGGCGGCAGCGGAGCACGGCGCGGCGGAGCGGAGAAGGTGGGATGCGGCGGCAGCGGCGCGGGTGGCGGCAGCGATTACTTGGATAAAGCTTAATTGCAACCAAAAGTCTAACCGCAATTACTTGGATAGCAACTAAGGAGCCGTTTGGTTAGATGTAATTACAAATACATTATAGTTAGAGATGCATGCAGTTGAAAATGCAGCAATTGCAACTACATGCATCCTGTTTGGTTGGATGTAGTAAAAAGCGCTGCAACTACAAATAATTTGTTTGGTCGCATGTAATTGAGAATTGATTTTTAAAATTTTATCATTTTATATATATGGTGGTGAGATTACCTCCAACGTAAAAAAGAAAAAAAAATTGTTTAAAAAATAATATAGGAGGTAAGCTTACCTTTTGTTTAAAATTACTCTCTCCAATTGCTGTAGTTGGAACTGCGGCCAATTTGGGCGTAGTTCCAACTGCTGCAGTTGGGCCTCCTCCTGCAGTTGCTACTGTAGCAGTTGAAGTTAAATACATCAAACCAAACACGAAATTTGTATTTGCATGCAGTTACAACTGCAATGCAGTTACAACTGCAGTGCAGTTGCAACTACATACAACCAAACGGCCCCTAAGTATCAAGCTAATGACTATATAAAGTTATAAACATGTTCATATATCATCATACTATAGCAAATTACCAATAAGAAGTAATCATCAAGGAAAAACAAACTCGTGTACAAATACATTAATCATTTATCAAACGTTACACAAGCGATCTGATACCTCCTCCGAAAGCCCATCCGTCGTCGCTGCCGCCACCCGCCCCGTTCCCGCCACCCGTGCCGCTGCCGCGCCGCATCCCACCTTCTTCGTAGGGCTTCAGGGAGGAGAAGGAGGAGAAAGAAGGAGGAAGAAGAGGAATAAAAATAAATAGTGTAAATTGGAGGAAGAAGAAGAAAAAAGAAATGGTGTAAATTCCACCTAAATAGTGGAACTTCATCCTAAAGAGTGTAAATCTGATTTAAAAAAGTATAATTTCTGTCTCAAAGACTGCAACGTTTATTTAAAATAGTACAATTTTTTTTAAAAATAGTGTAATATTATTTTAACAGTGCAATTTTATCATATTCTTTCTTCTTATATGAATTTTGATCTTTCCTATAGGGAAAAAATATTTTTTTATTTTTTTTCTTTATAATTTGTTTTTGTCACGATCTCTCCCTTGCCCTCTATCGCAGCCACCGCCTTCGCCGGAGTTTTCTCCCCCCTCTTGCCGGTGTGCTTCTCGTCCCCGAGAAGCACTTCTTCTTCGTCGCCGGCGGCGGCGGTGGGCTACGGAGGCGGTGGAGGAGGATCGGAGAGAAAAAAAAAAGAGTCGCGGCGCGACCTCGGCGGAGTCAGAGGCGAGGAGGGCGGGGGGTGCGCGAGCGAGGGCGAGGGCGAGGGCGTGAGGGGCAGAGGCGAGGCACGCCGTTTCCGCCTCCGCCTCCGCCGCCTTCTTCGGAAAGGAAAAAAAAAGGAACGAGAGAAAAAAAAAAAGAGGAGAGAGAAAAGATAATAAGAATATTTTGGTCAGTTTACTGAAAATTCGGACCGAATTTGCAAAATCGAAACAAACGATCTAATTTTGCAAAAGCCCAAAACTAGTGAATTTTTTATGCAAAACGGCCAATATTCTAGACTAAATGAGCTAAAAATAAAATATATAATAATATACTTTTGAGTGAGATTCTAGAAATTATAATGTAAATGAATTATTGCGATTTATACAATATTATAATTTTAAAATAAAAATAAGCATAATAATTTTTTTATTGGCCTTTTTTACTATACATAGCGTACTTTTTCTGTAATCCCAGACAAAGCTATTATCATATTATACTTAGGTATCAAATATTACAAATTAGGTTAAATTTCTATTTGGATGTCGGAATAGAATATCGAATGATAACTTATAAGATATAAGAATTTTATTGCCTGATTTGAATAAAGGAAAATGTCTTGGCATTTATAATTTGATAGAATAGTATATTTTTATTTAAGATATGATTTATCTGAAAAAAATAATGTGAATGCCGAATATGGTATCCATTCTAGATAGCTGATCATATTTCTAATATTCCAAAACTATACACTTTTTGAGTAAAATATAATCACGCGAACAGAGCCTAAATTAAATGCTTATTATCAGATGAATCAGTATAAATAACTATTAAAATATATATGATTTATTTTATTTAGCATCATTATCTTTTATTATTTTTGTTGTTTCATAAAAAATAACTTAGCTTTTATAACTTAGCAATCTTGCCTTAATTAGGACCATTGGTTATTAACATTTATGCCATTTTTTCACTTTTGTTTCTAATTTTAAATTTTTAAAATTGAGTTTCTAATATTTATTTTAGATTGACATTGACATTAAAATTTTCGTCAAAATTATTATTTATTTAAGCAAAAAAAAACTTAACTAAAATAAATAATAAATAATAAATACTAAAAATCTAATTAAAAATTAAAAGATTACGCTATGGAGCAATTAATTAATTAATCCAATAAATAAATAATAATGAAGCCATTGATCACCGTCCATTAGAATGCACGTGCCTTGCACGTGCCTAGAATCTCAGCCCTATAACGAGAAATTAGTGCCTGGACCAGGTGCAGTGGACTGGACCTGTAGAAAGCGTTTTCGGTCCACGTCAAATAAAAAAATCTAAAACCTTTTCGCTGACGTGGTAAACGCGGTGCAGCTAATGTTCTTCTATATAACTAACTCCTCCTCAAACTCGACTCCGCGCCTTTCCGAGTTCGTGTCGAATAAACTCTCCGCCTCTTCTTCTTCTCCTTCTCCTTCCTTTATAAACCCTAATAATTCCCCAATCCCTTCTCCATAAACCCTACAAACCCTAATTCTCCAATCCCACATTGATCGAATCCGGGACGCTTGGATCCATGGCGAACGCCGACGCGGCATCGGATTCCGATCAACGCGCCCCCTTCTCCGGCACCAAGCGCGGGCTCTTCTCCGGCGTCGCCGCCGATTCCGATCGCGGTCGCAAGAAGGTGAGGGGATTGGACGGGGGAGATCCTCCTCGGATCAATGGCCCACCGCCGCTGCCGATTTCGCCTCCGACGCCTCCGATGGAGGCGGAGGTGGCGGCCCCCTACGCGGCGAGCGGATCGGATGAGTCGACGCAGGATTCGGATCTTTTCGCGAGTGTTGTGGGGGAGTTGATGAGCCCTAAGAGGAATATGGAGATTAAGATGTCCAAGAAGATTGGTCTTGTGAAGGTTCCGAATAGCGTCCGGGGTTTGCTCGCGACCGGAATATTGGAGGGATCACCCGTTCGATACATTGTCTCCGATTTCTCGGTGTGTTTTTGTTTTCTCTAAGTTTCTTGATGTTCCGCATCTTGTATATTTTTTCCATTCAAGATTTGATCTTTTTTGGTGCATGAAACAGATAACTATTAAATTTGATAGTTTTGTTTAAATCTTGACAAGAGAATTTTGGAAGGTAAACAAAATCTTAGGGAAAACAATTGGTAATCCATTAACTTGGGAGAAAATACTTGTAGTTCTACTTGTAGTTTTGTATTAAGTAGTTGAGATTAGATTGAATCTACAAATCTTTTGCATGTGGGATGAAATAAATGCCACTGGCTTAGACAAAATTTCTATTTTTAGTGAGATTGAAACGGTGGCATTGAATAGATTAGAGACTCTTGAAAAATAGATTGAAGAGTTGAGTTTGATTCTGCATAAACTAGTACTCTTAAATTATCCAGGATTGATGTATTCATGTAGAGCAGGACATGTGCCAAAAAGTTCGAATCACTTTCTTTTTAGATGGCGTGGAGTTTTCATTAATATGGGGAGCTTGTTATTATGGTTGAAAAGATTAGTGGCTTTGGATATTGGGAGTAGAGTTTTGCTAAAATTTGAGTTGAGAATTATGAATGTCGAATGTCACTTAGTTGTCTTTTATATGTTTATCTTTTCTGCGCACAATCGTGTTCTTTTTATCGCATTTATTAACCACGCAATTCTGACAAAAAATTGGATTTTTTGGCACACAGCAACCGGCGCTTCATGGAGTGATTAAGGGGACGAAAATATTGTGCTTCTGTTCTTCGTGTAATGGCTCCAAAGTGAGTATCTTCGTTTCACTTTGTTCTAGTTCGTATACTTTCTTGTTTCGCGAGGCATAAAAATTTGATTTTGTGTCGATAACATAGGCTATTTCAGCTCATAGTTTCGAGCAGCATGCTGGGAACACAAAGAAGCATTTTGCAGATTTCATATGCTTGGAAAACGGAAATAGCCTCAACGACGTGTTGCAGGCATGCAAAAGTGTTCCACTGGACATGTTGGAAGAGGCGATACGAAATGCAATTGGCCCAGTGACCGCGAAGAAACCCACTACTTGTCAAGAATGCAAAGGTAATGATTTGTGCTTTTAGATTCTACTGGTATATAATCTCTGCAAATCTTGATATTTCTGTTTTCCTTCAGAGAGTCAAGTTCTTACATACATCATATACTTATTTACTTTCAAAATTTCCCTTTTTTTGCAAATTTTCTCTTCTACAAAATCAAGTTTCCAATTCCTAAATTAAGGCAAGAATCTTTTCTAAGAAACTGCAAGGGTATATATGTGAATAGATGATTTTGAAGGGATATACATATACATAAAAGATCATAGATTTTGTTTGTAGCAAATATTCAGGTTTTGCTTGTATTTGCAAAGAAGCTAACATGTATTATACTATTTGCAGAGTCATTTCTTACCTCTCGCGCTGGGAAGTTCGCATCATTATGTGATTTGTGCTTTGACTCGCAACAATCTCAATATGCTCCAAGTTCATTTCATGCAAGGTTACCCACAAAGCCCAAGTATGTGTCTTCACTTATTCTTTAAATAAGCGCTGCTTTATCATTACAAGTAATTAAAATATTCATGTACACGACTTTCTTTCACATTATCTCCATGTGTAATTATACTATTATTCGTTCTGTTTTCTATATCACAAATTATTATGAAATGTCTCTTATGTGTAATTAGCGAGAGGCCGTAGATTGTATTTACTTATAGTTACAAACTTCAACTTAGATGCCGCATGTATCCCTATTTGTTTATCTATGACTATGCACTCTCACAAATACAAGCAGGCTCGCTTAATATGTAGATAAAATGTGGGTTTTTTCTGCATTCCCCTATACTAATAAATGAGAACTTTTTTGAGAGGAATGTACAGAGTATTGCCTATACGTTTCATTGAATGTAATGGGAGTTACATGTAAAACATGTATAAATTATAATTGCTGGGGCTGAGTAGGCCCGCAGCAATAATTGATCCCCCAAATTGAACACCCAGTTACAAATGAGAACTTTTGGGAATGTATAATTATAGATGTTCCTGCCATAACCTTTCTTAAGCACATAATTTCTCTTTTTTTTAATTTGTGTACCCTCAAATCTTGTTTCATGCGGAATACCTTCGATGCTCAATGTGACTTTTGATTTGTATTTTATTCTTCTTCTTTAGGTTATCAGATAGCACATCAAAGACTGCATCATCCAGCAAGAAGAAAGGCAGCACCGGAAGATTAACGAAAAAGTTGGTATTCTGTAATGTTACTTCATTGTCGGCATTTTCCTTTCGCTTCTTCTAAAGGTTGTCAATAATTTCTGCTAACTTTTTGATTCATTTCTTATTAGGGACCTTGGATTGCATAAACTGATCTTTAAGAGTGACATTTTGGCCGAGGGCACTGAAGTAGCCTACTACGTTGCTGGAAAGGTAGTCACTTTAACGGCTCTATTATTGTTGTACCTTGATGTTCTGTACTCTTTTTGTCTAAAATGTTTTGGCTACAATTTTGCAGAGAATACTTAATGGTTATATCAAAAATCATGGAATATATTGCCTGTGCTGCAATAAAGTGGTAAGCTTTCCTTTTTTGCAACTGTTGATGTTTTAAGCTATTCCATTTTTTTTATTTAAATAAGAACCCAATGGCTATCACGACTTTGGCCCCTTAAACTATGGTATTATTAACATTGCCTCCTTCTTTAGCAGTGCCCCAAAAGGCACTCTGCTCGTAGGATAATGGGATATAGGGTTAAAATTTCATGGATGAAGAAGAAAATCACCGTAATTCCTGCATTTAATTTCTTCGTGTTTCTAATTCAAATAGCTAAATCTTGTTTTGCTAATTGACCAGGTCAGCGCTTCACAGTTTGAAGCTCATGCTGGTCAGGCACCAAGAAGAAAACCGTGAGTTTTGCGATTTTAGTACCTCCTCATTTTTTTAGCACATTATTTAGACTCTTTCTCATTTTTATTTTTTCGGTTGAATCAGTTACAATAACATCTACACGTCAAATGGAGTTTCACTACATGAATTATCAGTATCACTATCGAAAGAAAGGAAGTTGTCAACAAGTGAAAGCGACGATCTTTGCAGAATCTGCGCAGATGGGGGTGATCTTCTCCTTTGTGATCTCTGCCCTAGAGCTTTTCACAAAGGTACTTGCACTATGCTTGTCATATTGTGAAGGGATATTGCAGAATTATTATATCTATATGTAGCAATTTGCATCTCATGGTCACTTTGCTTTTATCTGGTTTTCCTATTTTCTCACATTCTTGTTGCAAACCGGTGATGTCAAAGATTTCTTATATCTACAGATAATTTATAAACTTCTTCCTTTCAATGTTTAATCATGCATCATTAAATACTTTTACGTGATGTATGTATCTATAAGGTTGGATCTGCACTACTTTATGATACTGTAACTACTCACAAAAATATGCTATAATGCATCGTAAATGGTTTTGACACTTTATCTTTCTTGTTTCCCATCTCGATGAATTATTCAGGTACTGCCTACCTGATGCATAATGCTTGCTAATGTCATCTTTGTGAAAATGATGAATCTTATAATGCATTTTTACATGCACGTTGCAGAATGTATTGGTTTGTCGACGGTTCCCGAAGGAGATTGGTATTGTCAGTATTGCCGTAATCTCCACGAAAGAGAGAAGCATCTGGCATACAATTATAATGCAAGAGCTGCTGGGAGAGTAGATGGTGTCGATGCCATAGAACAGATATTTAAGCGGTGTATAAGGATTGCCGTGATATCAGACACAGATCTTAGCATTTGCGTGTTATGCAAGTAAGCAGTTCATCTTTGTTCACCTACTTCGGATGCTTATTTATTATCAGAATGCATAATAATTTCTTTCCTTTTTTTTTTATGATCACGTCCTGGTGTGATTTTCATGCTCATATATAAAAGTTTTACGTATTATGTTAAATTTGAACCCAGTAATTTTTAAAGCAAAGAAAAGAAGAAAAAAGAACTCTCTGTATTTTATAGTTTTTAAACTATGGTGCTAACTTACTCAAGTCTCTTTGACCATCTAATGTTTTTCTCCCCTTTTTTTTCTTCCTTTTTCAGGTCTCATGATTTTAGCAAATCAACATTTGACGATCACACTGTGCTGATCTGTGACCAAGTATGTTCTTCATTCTCATACATTCACATATATAGAACATTTTTAAAGTAAACATAGGCACAAACAAGGATTTAAATTTCCTTATTGGCAATTTGGCCTACAGAAAATTATATATGTTTTTTTTTTTTTCTTTATATGCTTAGTTTACATAATTGGCTTTCTCATTGACTAATTGTAACTTCTTCATGACTTTCTCAGTGCGAGAAGGAATATCATGTAGGGTGTCTAAGAGACCGCAACATGGCTGATTTAAAGGTAACCACATGATTGCTACTTTCTCCTTTGAAATGAGATTTTCATTGTTGCGATATTCACTAATTGCTCAAGTTGGTCATTTTTTAGTAGTAAAATTAGCTAAGAAACAATAAAAACCCCAGAACAGAAAATATAGTTGATACCACAAGAAGCAAAACCAAGACAGAAAATTTGGCTTAATTCTTTTCTTTTTAATTCGTTTTCTGGTTACAGGAATTGCCTGAGGGGGAGTGGTTCTGTTGTGCTGATTGCGGTCGAGTTCATTCTGAGTTGCGAGAAGTGCTTCTTCGTGAAGCGGAGCCCCTACCATGCTCAGAGGCAGAAATCATTAGGAAGAAGCGTGAGAATAAAGGCTTGAATAATGATGTGAACGATGAGATCAAATGGAGACTGATTGCCGGTAGAAATGCTACAGAAGACAGTAAATCATTGCTATCCGGAGCAGACGCCATTTTTCACGTATGTGCTCACTCATGATAATTGCATATTTATGATAATGCGTACACATATGCATAGGATAAATTGTAGGAACTTCCCTATGAAAGTCACTACTTTCACTTTGGCTCTTTCATTAGATGTCACTTTGCTATGTTTTGTAACATTATATGGATTTTTTTTTGTCTTTTTTCTTTCTTTTTGAGAGAAAAAATGACTTCGATATGTCTCCATAGAGTACAGAGATTTTAGTATAATACAAAGAAAGAAATTAGTATGTATATGCAGTTATTTGACATTGCTTATTCATTTCTTACTGTCGATTTACAGGAGTGTTTCGATCCTATTGTTGATCCTACAACTGGAGCAGATCTTATTCCGCCAATGGTTTATGGGTGAGAAAAGATTTTTTCCTATCTTTCTTTTAATTAGTTTAATCTTCTTTAACCTCTTTTTTTATTTTATCTTCGTCAATCCTAATACTTCCCTTAATTTTAATTTCGTGACACGGCAGACAGAATGTGAGATACCAGGACTTCAGTAGGATGCTTTGTGCAGTATTAACTGAGGGGTAAGAGTTATTAATCTCTAAATACAAGATTATTCAAAGCAAAACAAGTTGCACGTAAAACCGTGATCTTGAGTTCGATTTTTACTAAAGAGGACTTTTGATTTTGTAAATGCAGATCCTCGGTCGTATCAGCGGGCCTTTTACGTGTTTTGGGAGGTGAAGTGGCTGAACTACCAATAGTTGCTACAAGGAGGGATACTCAAGGACTGGTAAGTTTGAACTTGCTTTTTTTTTTTTTTTTGATTTGTTTCTTTCTTCCGGAGAAACATGGAAAAAAGTGAAAACGAGAGATTTAAGCGCTTACTGATAATTTTTTTTTCCCCTTTCCTTTGGTAGGGTTACTTCCAAGCGCTTTTTTCCTGCATCGAGAAGCTGTTAGTGTCCTTGAAAGTTAAAATTTTCATACTCCCGGCAGCTGACGATGTTGAATCTATGTGGATTACGAAATTTGGCTTCACTAAAATAACTTCAGATGAGGTAAGTTCTTATGCTGCGACTTTTGCATTTCTACGGAAAAATTGTTTACAAATTTACTTCCCGAAATGATACCAATTTCATTCTCATGGTTCCACTGGTACAAATTTGTCCTGAAACTTGCTGCCCATAACATTTTGGTCCGCAAGGATTAAATTGAAACAAGAGTCAGACCTCAGAACTTAATTATGAAAATTTTGAAACTCATAGGAGAAATTGAAATCTGGGTCAAAATTTTGGTGCTAAATTTGTAGCTAACACTTCTAGTAATCTCTTGAGAAATGTGGTAGACTAACGAAGCATGCGTACTCTTCTTGCAGTTGGAGAAATATCTTAATGGCGCATCGGCAACCTTCTTTGAAGGAACATCAACCCTGTTTAAGCCGCTCCCTCTTTCTTAAATTCTTTGCCAAGGAAGAAGTTTTGCTTCTCGGTAGCACAATAGAGCCAATTTTGGAAACAGTTTTTTGTTTTATAATACCACAGAAGGGCCGATTTTTCAAGAGCTTTTCTTAGCAATGTACATAGGAGGTTTCTCTAACATATAGGACGCGATCACGCCGACAAAGCTATATAAGTTAGTATAACGAGCGACGAAAGCTGTAAGTAAAGAGAAGATAGTTGGAGATACTGGCAAAGTTTAAGATTACAGAAGACAAAAGATCCTGCTTTTTTTCTTCATTTTTTCCCCCCTCCCTCTTCTATTGGTTCTGACTCTGAATTTTGTCGCAGTTTTGCTCACTTGATGATTATATCAGATATATTTGTAAAGTTGTCAGTGATTCATCTGAAAGTCTAGTTGTTCTAGTCCTAAGGTGAGAAATTTTTTACCAAAATGCTACAATTCGCCGATTCGATCTCTTTTCTTATTGTTGGTGATTAGAAAATAGCCATATGGTTTACACACATGAGACTTAACCACAGTTTCTTGCTTGATGGTTGGATAATTATAATGCAATGAATAGTTGTTTGTTGTTAAGTATTTGTGAGTGATGAGCTGCCACAACATGATCTCTACTTGATGAACAGTGTGGAGTACAAAACCCTTTATTTAATAAAAATCATAGTTAGTTAATTCGCGAATTATTCACGAATTTTTAAAAATTCGAATAAAACGGTTCGTATGCAACGCTAATTTTTGGGTTGGATTTATTATTCGCGAATAATTTGCGTATGCCGAACTATTCGGTCAAAAAAACGCGCTGAATTTTTGGATAAATCCCTTTACCGAATTATTCACGAATTATTCGTGAATTATTGAAAAACTTTATAAACTTTCAAAATATATGGATCATAAAAAAGATGAAGATGAAGACAAAAATAAATTTTGCTATTGCTTTTTTAACTTAATAAATTTATAACTATTTATGCTAAAGGCATAAATCTAGAGAAAAAAGTTTAATTTAATAGCCGAATTTTTGATACCGAATTTTTAATCGGTGAACGTATAATTTTCGCATAAATCGCGTATCCGAATAATTGACAAACCCATTTTTTAAGCCGTATTTTTCAACGAATTTAAAAATGAAATACAAATTTTATTCATATTATACCCGTACCGAATTTTTGCGGAATCCGAATTAACTAACTATGATAAAAATATCTTTTCAGTGTTTTATTACACTTTAGCAGCAGCTACCTCATGAACAGATGAAAAACTACAAGATATAAGATTCAACAAGACCCTTTATTTTGTTGCAGTTAATAAATTAGACAGCTACAGCACCAACTGCTATAAGTATTAGGAATCAAAGGAATGCCAAAGGTTTAAAGTTGCCTTGCAGAAGAGAGAGAGAGAGAGAGAGAGAGAGAGAGAGAGAGAGAGAGAGAGAGAGATGCCAAAGGATTTGAGTTGCCCTGCAGGAGAGAGAGAGAGAGAGGGAGAGAAACCAACCACCCTCTGTCACCGAAAGGCGTGCGTCGTAGTCGGCGGCCTCCGCCGTTCTTTTTGCTCCTCGACGCGACAATCCATTGCCAAAGAGGCTAGAACAATGCCATCTTCAAGGTGAGCACCATTTCTTAGTTGCACCCACAAAGAATCCATTAGAGAGAGAGAGAGAGAGAGTGTGTGTTTTGTAACTAGTGTTGTTGAATGTGTACATACATAGTGAGAGACTTCTATATATGTATACACATAGTGAGAGAAGGAAACATGGGTTAAGGCCAGGTGATGGGCATCTTCTTAGGATATGCCACAACCACCACCCTCACCACCCTTCTTTTGTTCTTCTCTCTCTTTTTCTTCTTTGGCATCTCAGGGATATGCCAAGAACTCAGTACTACTAACTTAGGGCTAGCTGTGCACCTTTCCTTTTCCCCCCTTGTTTTATAAAAGGATGGGAACTTCTGATGTGGTAGCAATGCTAAAATATGACACTGACAAAATTATCTGAATATAACTAAAGTAATTGAAAAAAAAAAGTATAAAATCAATCTGACATGGACCGATCAAACCCAAAAATGACAGTTATAAATTAACTGACTACTCCGATTGTCAAACACGAACACGATCAGTCATTTTGCGCGGCTCTTCACTCATTTAAAAAGAGTGAAACCCGTGCGGTGCTCGTTATTCAAATCCACAGCCCACAGGGTATAGGCCACATGGTTAGAGCAACCCAAAAAAAAAAGGAAGGTTCTCGGATGTTAATTAACGGTTATAAGGGCTTTTTATGGGGCTGTGAGTGAGAGAATATGCTGAGGATAAACCAAGCAGAATCTTCTTTTTCTTTTTTTTTGAGAGAAAAGTAGCATGCTATCCGCTTCGTTTATCTCTTTTAGAAATAAACTTAGCTTGAAATGTGAATCAACTAGGATTCGAATTCGGGACCTCGGGTACCAACCACCAAGTCCTTTGCCATTTGCGCCAAGGACGGTCGGTAAACCAAGCCGAATCCAACCTGTTGTTTTGGCTTATTAGTTTGGTCTAACTTTCTCAAAAAGCACTTTGGGCTTTTAGGTTATATTAGGTTCGACAATTAAATCTCACTTCTGCAGTGCCCGAGTTTCTCGAATTCAGCCGATTATTTTTGTTTTCTGTAAATCAGAAGCTCGTTTTAGCCTTCCGCCGTATAAGAGATTTTCTTAAAGATTTCAAAAACACAGGTGAAAATTTGCTTCGCGAATGCTACGAAACGGTGATGCGAATCTCTGGAAAACAAGTAGAAGTTTCAATAAACTAGTAATAAAGACCAGCACAACCAATCAACTTTGAGAATTGAAAACATGTGAGTCCATTAATATGCTGCAACAAAGTCAGGTGCAAAGGTACGTAAAACCTAAAGAGAAGAGAAATATTTAAGCACCATCATGCGCTCCACTAGAAAAGTTTATTAGCTCATGATCTAGGCCCACCAAATTTAAGTTGTCCATTGTTCTCCAATTTAGAATTGTCACTCTATATAACTCAAACTCGAGTAGCTGTACAGATATAATTTCAGATACGGATATAGTAAATGAAAAATGAAAAATCGAAAGATTCAAGTAATGGTATGAGTTCTTTTGCACTCAACCCAAATCCAAACACGAACCGAATCTGAAAAGGTTTTACATTATATAATAATATATATATGAATGTTTGACGTTATATTTAAATTTATATTTTAAAAATTTAGATTTTAATATAATAAATATGTTTTAAAATATGATAAAGAGAAATAATTATTTCAGGTTTGAGTTTTTAGGTTCTAGCTAGTTCGGATTCAAAGTATTTGTCGGATACGATTTTGGATATAAATTTTTAAAACCCATCATATTTTCCTAGAAAACTCTACTTCTTCACGGTAAATAATGCATTCCTCTTGCAATCTCAATTGAAGCCTTAGACTACAATTGGAGTTGTGGACTGCAATAAGAAGGTAAATATTTTGTATGTATTTGTAAGTGATATCACGCTGCACAGATCTCTTACAGCATGCCTCCGGTTGATCCAAAGATTCACTAACTCGCTCAGAACCAAACACGCCCTAAGTGATACGAACGAAACCATATAGCACCGATATAAAAATGTGTTATTTGTTTGAAGTTTATTATAATTTGTTCGCATGGTTTCAGAAGCGGGGCCAAACAGGCATTGAGAAGTTCACTAGAAACTTATTATGGTAGTATTTCAGTGTCCAAGTCAAATGTAGGGACTGTTTGGGCGCGGCTTTTTGAGAGATCGTAAACGTTCGCGCGACCGCGCAGCCAAACACCCCCTACTATATCTTGTATAATCTTTTCTAAGACATTTTTGTTATTTTTGAAGTTTTCAAAAACATTTCCAAACATAATTAGATCCACAAAATTAATCATTTATTCACCGCTAAGCGCAAAAAATAAGAGACCAATAAATAAGCACAGCTGCATTGGCCTATAAATAATCTCTAATGAACTTACCATACCAGCAAAATCAAACTTTAACCACAAATAAAAAAAATGAAGGAATGAAGTAATTTACATCTAATTAGCAGTTTTCGAATGTGAAAGAGTAAAAGGAGATCCAACAGGAGGTGTTAGACCGAGGTACCTCATTATTCTTAGGCGTCGATCTTTTCTTTTCGATTTCTGGGTGAAGGTTAATTCCTGAAATTAGTTTAAAAAAAAATGGTTGTTAAGATGCATAGAAATAGAGAAAAAGGTAGTGAAATGCATGGCAATGCCCTCAACTTTCGATGAACTGCAATTTGGTCCCTATTCTTTCGCTTAACTTCTATGATATTCTACAGTTACAACCCTTAGCACATTTCCCTTGCAAAACCTAAAGAGTCTGCTAGGAATTATGCTTGTGAAACTAAGAGATTACAAAGATTTCTAACAGCACCGAATTTAGTGATGGCATGGAACTAATCTGTTTAAATGAAAGAAAAGAGACCAAATTGCAATTAGGTAAGAACTAAGAAATTATATAGGATAAAAAATTTAGTCGAAAGAAGTAACGAAAGTAAGAATAAATGTTCAAACTTACATCAAAATGAATCTTCCTCTTCTTTTTCCTTTTCCCCCTACCTTCCTCGGCGCGCTCACTTAGACCTGCACTCAAAAGTACCGCACATCTCATAAAGCAATTACATGTGCTCAAAGTATGGGGCGTCAATGAAAGGAGACAATGTAGATCACATCGTGTTATTCTAGTACCAAGTTTCTGGCCGTATTCAACCAAGTTATTCAGCTCCGGAGAAGATCTCTGTGGCGAGTTTCGCGGACTTGCAAGCGAATGCTTGCACAATGCCTGGGAGAGGTGTTTCATGACAATTAAAAGTAATGACAGTAAAATGCCCCAGGAGTCCCAAAAGTAATGACAGTAAAATGCCCTGGGAGTCCCAATGTTATTACAAGACACATTTTGCTCTCCAATCTTGCAATTGTTACAGTTGGGTCCCTAACCTTTGCGTTCCGCAGCAATCTTACCCCTTTCAGTAAAATCCGCGTTAAATTAGAACATAACAGCCACATAACTGCCATATGAAAAGTCAAAGTCACTCAGATGGTTGATACTTGCATATTAACGTCAGATTTGACGGATGAAATTAACCAAAAGATTAAGATTGCCAAACGCGAAGGCAAACCAATTGCAACAATTGAAAGATTAGCAAGTAAACTGAAACGAATTTAAAAGGGTAAGAACAACTGCACAGTGTGCCCAAATAACATGATCTTGAAATAAGAAATGTCTCGACTAGTCTTATGATTTGTTACCTGCTTAAGAGCTTCTTGGAATGATTTTAAAGGATTTTTGCTCCTTTCTTCATAGCACTGAAAGCAACAAAATATTCTTGCATCAGATGCATACAAGAAATCCTGGAGAAACTTTTGATTGCCACATACTTTGTTTGCATTAGCAGGACTAATTTCAAAAATCTAGATAAAGAACGAGACTAACAAATGGTATAACTATTCACTTACTGTTTTATGTTGGGTTAGTTAGATAGTTTTCAACAATTTTTTATTGACTAAGCTTAGAGAGGGTAAAAGTACTTTCTAAAAATATTCACTATGGGGATTGGGCAATTCCACTCTACCCCATGGATTGCTGTCCTAGAAATAGTGGGGATATTTGGGTGAGTAATTCCAGCCGGGGATTTGACCAATCCTGTGTTTGGTGGGATAGTGGGGATATTTGCTACATTCCCACTCTAAAACTTCTGGGATTAAGAAAAGCGAATTACACTATTACAGAAAGCTGAGTCGGCAAATTTCAAATATTAAGAGTTCACGAGCCAGTTTGCAAAAGCATGAAAGTTCAATGGTGTTCAGAAATTTCCCAAAATCATATGTATGCATCTATATACATTCTATTACTCAACTGCCATTAGTGCAAGTAAGCCTAAAGAACACACATATTGTGGAATTATGTCCAGAAGAAGAATTTAGCATCAACATCAATCAAAGTAGCTGATATGTTATTCTGACTAAAACTGAGGAAACCAGTTGCAAAAGTTTGTATGTTTAAACCTACTCCTGCACATGCCACCTTGAAAAAATTCCAGTATTTGTCTAGAAAAGTTATACAAAATTAAACTACTCACACAGTCAAACTCCGATAGATCTCTATCTGGATCTACCCATTCACTGAAAAGTACAAAAAGCATTCCTTTAGTACATTAGCTACTGGCAAGAGAATTTACTGCTGCTATAAACCATAAATAAGCTCTTACAGTAAACAAACCTATACAAACTAGTCATGGTTCCCACTTCCCATAAATCTAAGGAAACAAAACTATACTCACTGTTCATGGCTCCCATAAAGCTGCACCAAAACATGGCCAGAAGAATGGTTTCTAGTGCATTCAAGAGCAACTCTTGCTTCCATGACCTGCATCAGTTGAATTCAATCAATTAATGTAAAACTATGATAGTTTTCTTCTTAAGAAAAATTAGCAAAGGGGTTAGCTATAAATTTAGTGCATGAAATCTGACCCTGATTTGAATTATATCCTCAGAGTTTAAATTTAACAATTAGTCCCTGAATTTCTCCTATGCAATAGTTAGGTACTTCTGCTAGTCCACCGGAAAAGAGTCATGTCAGCATCATTATTTTAACTGATACCCCAAAGGCTGCCATGTCAGCGAACTCTAACAATGATGCTCACATGTCGTATTTGTTCAGACATTAAACTAAAACTAATGGAAGGACCTAATTGTTGGATGAGAACAACTTCAGGAACTAAATTGTACTTGAATCCAAGAACATAATTGAAATTGCGGTCAAACTTCAAGGTCTATTCTGTAGTTGATGCTACATAAGATCCATAAAAATGGTGATCGAAAGCATGTTGATGCAAGCATCTATAAGCTACCTCAGCAGGCCACCATTCATGACAAGCAGTTTTAGCCCAAACCACATTTCCTGGAAGTAACCAAGAAGCAGCGCATTCAATGGGTGGAACTACCGACATCTCAGAACTAGCTGATGATGGTCCAGCAGAAGAGTCGGTGACAATGTGACCATTCAAATATGATCTACCATCCCTGCATTATACAAGAAGAGCAATTTTTGAAAATCAACAAGTTGATCGCCTAGCCAATTGATTGTTCGAAATGAACTAGGCAGGGGAAAGAAGCATTGCAAATGCAGTTATTTAACAGTTCGCATAAAAAAAAAAGTTGAATAATGTTCTATCGAAAGTGACAAAATATTTATATGATAGAATATTTCGTCAAAAAAGTTAAAATGTATGTTTAGTCTGACAGAGAAGTAGTTCAGTCAAATAACTGGAAAGTTGAGCCGTAAAGCCAAAAATTTTAAGTTCAAGTACCCAATTTAGCATGAGCTGAAGTTCAGGTAAGGTATATATGTATTTACCAAAGATTTACATTAACCACATCATTACATACCATGCTTTATTAGTGAGGCTGTCCTTGCAGAAAGCCATTGAATGAATATCAGTAGCTGAGTCAACTCCAATGACAGGCACTTCCGCAGTTTTCAGCATGACCTCAGTAGTGTCCCTCTCGTTCCAAGGCAAGTTACACCGAACTAGAGAAAGATCAAGCATTTCTTCCTGATTACCATTACTGCCTTGATCTGTGCCGGCCGCTATGTTTCTGGAAGGACCTACTTAAAAGTTCAAGAGCACAGAGAAAGAACCAGAAATGTTATTTTCAAGCAGCAACGATGCCAACTGTAGTATGTAACAGAGACAGTACCTTTTTAGTGAATGTAAAGTAGATATAAGCCCAAGTATCCTTGTCCGAAGTTTTGAACAAACTATGTAGTGAAAGTAAACTTATTCTACAACTGACTGTTTGTTAAAAGATTATTCTCAGATATTATGTATGATCTCCAGGAATGTTATTTCCTGGCACTAACTTTGACGAAAAAATAATGGTAAAATTATATCATGTTTATTGCAGAAGTAATCTACAATTGACTGCCTCTACGATTGACAGCTTGTTGAGAGTCTATCCTCAAATACCATGTATCAGAGCTAAAACAAGTTTTTGTCTGCACTAAGAGCCTATTGGGTCAGCCTTCACGAATAGTATCTTTACTTTGAAAGGCAGAAGCCAGGCATTTGCATAGAAAAGGATAAAACTTTTGCTATGGACTTATGAAGGGGAGCTAAAATGAGAAGTTGAGCCTCAAAACATAGGAGGATTTTGTTAAAAAGTTGTTAGTGCTTCTTTGATTAGCTATACATAGTCTCAAATGACACTTTTGAAAAAGGATCCAACAAGGCCAACCAAGCGCCAAGTTTGATTCAACACGCCGATATAACAATAGACCCTTAACTTGTTCAGAGGAACACTTTGCTCTTACATTGAATCAATTGAATAGAACCAACATCAGATGTGGCGATAGGACTACCCTGTGTAGTTGTCACCCAATGCATGATTACCTTGTCATTCCAATACTTGTAACTCAAAAAAAAGGAAAGTAATTTTGAGTCTTTACAAACCCTTTTATCCTTATCAACCCCTGGAGACGCTAAATTTATCTCCTATAACCAATTGCTTTATCCAATCTACATCATACAATTAAAATAACATAATTCATGATCCAAAAAGATCAACATTGACAGAAACAATATACGAATCAAAAGTACATCATCTAAATAAGGTTTTAAATGAGAATCCCCACGCAAGATCGATCCCATCCCCAATCTAACCAGATAATGAGCAAAATTAGGTCCAATTCCTAACAATTCGAACTCAAAACAAACATATCCACACAAATTCATCAAAATTGGATGGGAACAACCGAATCGCACGCTACAGGATGAGAATTTCCGATCGAAAAGAGTGGGAATGCGAAGAGGGGTAAACCTAGGCGGCGAAGATGAAGGGCTCTTCGGATCCTCGGTCTCCGACGACCCTTTGGGAATCCAAAGGGGCGCAGCGCCCCCTCTAACCCCTCCATGGGGTTGCGAAGAGAGAAAGAGAGAGAGAGAGAGAGAGAGAGAGAGAGAGAGAGAGAGCGAGAGGGTTTGTGTACGAGGCGGAGAGAAGGGGGAAGTGAGGAGGAAATATAACGTAGGGGGAAGGGGAGTATTTATACAATGAGGGGAGAGAGGTCGTATGAAGGGGATATGTGACGGTTATGACACAGTGTGGGGCCCACATGTCAGACTCAACAAACGTGACATGTAACGGTTGCACCGTGGTCGTCTCGATAAATGTAGATCATAGTATGGCGGGTGTCTAATATACTGAATGAGATACGGATACGGATACGAAATACGGTGCCAGTTTTTTAAATTTTTTTAATAAATGCTTCTTCGGCAAATACACATGTTTCTCCAATCGACTAAGTATGCAAATGCATAAGGGTTGGCGGAGTTTCCGTTCCGATCCGTCCTGATTCATCTCGACTGGAATGGTAAATAAGAACAAAAGAATAAAAAAAATATAATTCATCCCAAATCTGCCAAGTAAATAGGGGATGGGGGAGACGAAAAATTATTTTCTTTCTTTGATTTGTATTGATCCATCCCCAAATAAAGCGATAAGCAGGGGCTAAAAATAGGACTAAAATTAACTTGCTGCGAATCCCTCCGAACCCGACAAAAAAAATAGAGCGGGAGGTAGGGGACCCCTCCCGCCCCATTTTGTATTCCTAGTAATCAGAAGGGTAAATATGAATAAACAGTACTTTAACGGTAACAAATCACAAAGGTAAATATGATTAATAAATTTTTGCATGGATAAATATAAAAAGCCTTTTTGCATAAAAAATCCACTAGTTTTGGACTTTTGTAAAATTGGGCCGTATTTTTCGATTTTACAGATTCGGTCCGGATTTTTAGGTTTCTGATCAAAATGCCCCTTGTATCCCTCCGCCCCAAACGTATGCGCTTTCTAGCTCGTATACGTATAATGTTCCGCGGCTGTCAGGGCATTAAATGCGCCTGCGCCGGGGCATTAAATGTGCAAAAGTGAATGTTGTTCGGCTGTTTGAGTTTTTAGAAATAAATATTTTTAAGGACTACCCGTCCAGAAAAGAAAATAATAGTGCAACGCCAAGAAAAAAGTGACAAAGGGAATAATAGTGTAACGCGCACAAAAAATACAACAAAGCTACGAAAAGTATAATTCGTGAGAACTAACAGTGCAACATTCTATATTACAGTATAACTATAAGGAGAAATAAATGTCCACCGTATTCCTTTACTATTCTATATATAATGTTTATAAGGAGCTGTATGAAATTAATTCAAATGAAAAAGTATATAAAGTACATTACAGTATAATTAAACCATTTATTTATGGATAAAAGTACGGGTCTAATCGTAAATAACATATAGGTGAAGGAGGTCTCCGTAAATTTCCACCAAAAATTTCCGTGTAACAGTTTCTCTCTTTTTTTCTCTCTCCTCTCTCTCTCTCTCTCTCATTCTCCTCCCTCTTGGAAATGGTGTGACCGAGGAAACCCTCTCTCTCTCTCTCTCCTCATCTCTTCGTCCTCATGGAGTCCCCATCCTCGCCCTACGCCTCCTCCTCCCCCGAAGCCGCTACCAAGCGATCTAATCCCTTCAAATCCCCCGCCCATGGTGAGATCCATCGCATCTCCTTCTCCTCTCCGCCTCCTATTCCCTTCTCCCTCGCGATTTCGTGCGTTTTTGGATTTTACTTACCTAATTTTGTATCGATGAGCTCCAAAGATGTGTAGCTGTGGTCTCTCTTATCTCTGCTGTTCGATTTAATGGTTGTATATGCTTCCGAGTGATTAGAGGATTGGATTGTGTACTTGGAATCAGAAACCCTAGTTTTAGCAAGAGGAATGCTCGGTTGATGTTGTGGATTGGTGCAATTAATGGTTATTGCTAGCATCTGCGTGGATGCGTTGTGGGTTTTATTGATTTGTACATGATTTTGCCTTTTCTATCGACCGAAGAGAAACCCTAGTACTACGTTGTTTGTTCGGTATTTAGGGATGGTTTCCACTATGTTTCCTACTAATTAGTTGCAGTTTTTTAGCCATTTTTAGTATGTGGTTCACTATTGTTCAGCAACCGAACCACCAAGCTATTCATATATTCATGTATACATTTAAGAGCATCTCGCATGACATGTACCAAAAAGGGTAGAGAAATGCTAAAGAGACTTCGCTATTAGCAGTGAGGGGAGATAGAAGTACTTTTATTGGTGAAGTACTTTTTCTGTTGGAGCTTAATCAAGAAAATTGATCACAATAACTAATGCTTTTGTCTTTTCCGCAAAACTATTTCTGTTGCAGAAATTTCATAGCTTATCATTGTAATATGCTGTCTTAAAACTGCAGAAATAGCAAGATTACTGAATTATCTTAGGAAGTCTGTTTACTCTTACCAATGTAATTAGATGCAATTTTTGGGGCTCATTTTAATCTTTTAACTTGATTTGTAAGTCAATACTGAAATTGGGTAGGATGCTTTATTGTACGCATGCATATAGTCTATGATGTTAAGACAAGAACTATATCTCATGCGAAGTTATGAAAATTGATTATGATAAAGGAAAAGTCGCTGATGAGAATATACTATTAGCAACTTTGTTTATGTAAGAAAGAAACTTATGCTTGACGGTCTTTGTATGGGGTTCTTGAGGAATTAGTAAAATATGCAATTGCATACCCAAAATTGGTGTACAATGCTTAACAATGGGCAACCCCATACGCGGCCCAGCATCTTTAGAGTTTAGACAACATACAAAACATCATTTTTGTCACTCTGGCTTCTTCACTCAATCAGCATGAGAATCTAGAAGAATGTTGGACATGAATGAATCTTTATAACAATCTTTGATTGTAATGGTTTTATGTGGGCATAGTTTTTATCCCTATGAAACATGATTAACCACTAACTTGGAAATGCAGAGTCTCAAGTGTCAGCTGCAAATATAGTTTTCTACTGCAAATATAGTTTTCTACTGCAAATATAGTTTTCTGGATGTTTTATGTCATTGATCTGGTTTAGGTATAACCATCATCTTCGATGTTAACTTATTTGTTCTGCAATTTTTTGTCTTACAGTATTGACTCATGCTGTTTATTTAATTTCGATGTTTAATCTTGTGTGTTCATCCCTTAAAATTTACCAGACTGTTTATCAAGTAAAGATTTTCGTTACGATTTTGCTTTCAGATGATAAGGAGAAGCCGACAAACATTAGGTTTCTCGTGTCAAATACGGCAGCAGGGAGTATCATTGGAAAGGGTGGAGCATCAATTAATGAAATTCAGTCACAGTCAGGGGCTCGTGTTCAGTTATCACGTAATAATGAGTGTTTTCCAGGCACATCTGATAGAATAATCATGATTTCTGGATCATTTGATGAAGTAATCAGGGCAATGGAATTGATACTTGAGAAGTTGGTAGCTGAGGTTTGTATCATGTGAGCTTTTTACTTCCATTCAACTAGATTTTACCTAAAGCTCCCTCTCCCTGTAAATTTCAGGCGGAAGAATCTAGTGATGTCGAATCTAGATCAAAAGTTAGGCTCGTTGTTCCAAATAGCTCATGTGGTGGCATAATTGGAAAAGGAGGATCTACCATAAAGTATGCTTACTACATTTCAGTATTTGTCATTTTTTACTTCTAAAAGATCTTCTTTCCCTATTTGCTTTGCTAACTTTGAGGCGCTTGAAACTGAAATTTGTTTTTTTTTGGATTGGCTTTTAAATGCTATTAGGTGAATTGAGGTTCTCAAAGCCAGGTCCTAATGGAGGGCATTATAGCCATCCATATGAATTTCTTTCTTTTATTGTTGATTATGTCTTGTCAGTTCCCTTTGTGTATATGTGCTGGCCAGCTGTACTAGAAGGTTAAAACCTTTTCTTTTTTTTTTCCTTCTGATTTTGTTGTTTATCTTACATACTATGCTTTCTTGCAGGTCACTTATTGAAGATTCTCATGCTGGGATTAAGATATCACCTCAAGATAATAATTTTAATGGCTTACATGATAGGCTAGTTACAATTACAGGGTCTTTTGATGAACAGATGCATGCTATCTTTCTAGTGTTATCAAAGTTAAATGAGGATATTCATTATCCACCAAATTTAAGTTCCTCATATCCGTATGCAGGTAAATTCCACCAATTTTCAACTACTTTGTAGGTGTCTTTGTTCTGTAATTCTTTTGCCAATCAGATTATATAAGTTTGCTTACATAATACTTGTTAATAACTACTATTAACTTAGGGTGTCTAGTGTGTTTCTGTTAGGATATTTAATACAATTTTGACTTATTAGATGCTTTCCTGTGCTTTAGTCTGATTAAATTGGTGCATGGATGAATGGTTGAGGCTGTTCATTTTTTTCTTGTTGTCTGATGAAACTAAATTGGTTGCTCCCAAGTCCCAACTCTTTTCTCTGGAAATAATAGAGGCATTTCACTGTATTGAATTGCTAATATGATACCTGGGGAACCTAGACTATATAATTAGCTGTTATCTCGTCTTTGTTTGTTCTTTTCTTTGTTTGGTATCTTCTCCTTCCTTGAAATCTTTAATGAAAGCTTGGTCAATTTACAGTAATCATAAGGGAAAAACTAGTCTTACGAAACCATCATTCTATATGATGAGATTATCTGTTATTATGCTATTTCATTCTTATTTCTTCTAACCATTTTGCATATAAATGTTCAGGTGCCAATTTTCCTGGTTATTCCGGTGTTCCAGTTGGCTATATGATTCCGCCTACAGCGTACAACACAATCAGCTATGGACTGAATGGACATGGTGGAAGATTCCCTAACAATAGGGTTAGTAATACTTGTTATTCATTTCATACAGTAGTTTCTTCTGTGCCAGTGTGTTTACATTTCCTGTTTGAAGAAATCCTCATGTCATAATATTTGCTCTGTACGATCTATCTCATGAATAATTTAATAGTTATATCACTCTGGTAAGTATTGCATATTTGTGTGCTTTTGTGCCCATTTAACGTGCCACTTCTCCTTTTGGGAACCTTTTCTTATGTCCTATACTAGTAACATTGATTTTTTTAAAAAAAATTTAACCTTTTTTTGGGGGGTTGGGTCGATGATTAAGACAAACAAATTAACCAAAAGAGGATGTGCCAGGTTCAGTTTCTTATTTGGTAAATGGTACTTATATTCTCAATTTTATGGTAGAGACCCGCATCACAAGCAGTTCCCACCAAGCCACGTGCGGCATCCCATGATGGCGAGGAAGACTCGGTCACTATTGGTATTGCAGATGAGCATATTGGTGCTGTTGTCGGTCGAGGTGGGAGGAATATAACAGAGATAAGTCAGGTCTGCTTCTTGAATTTCCTTAATTAGATCTCGTTTTTAATCATGCAATGTGCCCTGAGATATTCGATACTCTCTCTTTCTCTCTCTCTCAACTGCTGAAGGGATTGACATTTGTTCTCTGCTAACAATGGCAATATGCTACTCTTAAGTTGTACTTTAAACTGGAAATTATATGAGTATGCTGCCAAAATCTAAGAATGATTGAAATGCTAGGTTTGAAATATCGCTTGTGGTCTCTGTTTTGGCCTGAGGTCTGAGAGTTTCGCTTCTTATAGTTTTGGCGGTTTCAGCAGTTTCAGTTTTTTGGATCAACATATTAAAATTATCTTTCTAGGTGTTTTGCTTAAATTTGGTTTCAAACCCTTGTTTTAGATTGCCATGTACTAAACCGAAAGTGTTGTTTCTGTTTCGGAATCCGAAACGTCTGAAATAATGCGCCTCTTCCTGAGCTGCAATATCTGAAGACTGTACACTTTGCTTTCTATAAGATACTTGTTTAACATCAATCTGTAAAACACCTTAGGTTTCTTGCTTTGCAATATCATACTTTTCTATCAATGTTTTCGTCATTGTGTACTGTGTAGATAGATTGGCTCAATCTTTTGCTCAGACTGGGAAGCTCTTTCAAAATGCAGGTTAGCGGGGCTAGGATCAAGATTTCAGATAGGGGTGATTTCATGTCTGGCACCTCCGACAGGTACCAAGGATTCCATTGGACCTATCAATTTTTTTTAAAAAAAATTACTGTTTCTAATTGATCTTTCCCTTGATATAGGAAAGTAACGATTACTGGATCAGCAGAAGCAATTCGTACTGCAGAGTCTATGATCATGCAGAAGGTTTCGTCCACTTAAGATATTTGATGAAGTTTTATTTCTTATCAGCTGATGAAATTTTGTGTTATCAAACTGGGTGTTCGTTAACACTGAGGTAGTTGATATTCTTTTGGGATGTGAGAAAAGTTAAAAGGATGAAGCATATTTCAAAAGATGTATTCTATTTTGAAAGGAAATGAAATAGATCAGAGAAAAAACGCTCTTTGAAGGATTTTTTTTATTTTTTGAGTTACTTGTTACGAAGATGATTTGTCGGAATAGTTTCTTTTCGACAAAACTTCTGTTTCATTGCGCATGATGCGAGGAATGGGGGGTACAATTTTTGTTATCCACAATGTTTTTGTAGCTGCTATGTTATTAACGAAAGGATCGTAACTCGGTCGTGGTTTTACTTCTTTTTTTTCTCTTTTTCCAAAACAAAAAGATTCGAAAGTTCTTAACCTTTTCCACTAACAATGACATTCTTTTTAGTTCACGATGCATTTCTCTACTTGGTGGTAACAATTCGTGATTAATTATATTTATTTGGTTATTGTATGTATTGCTCTTACCGCATAGTTCATTTTTCATGGCTGAGGAAATAAGTAATGAGAGTAAACATTGTTATTATAGATATTATAGGGAGAATAAATTCTTATTATTCTGGAATATTCCATCA
This sequence comes from Puya raimondii, assembly GCA_016920855.1. Classification (NCBI taxonomy): domain Eukaryota; kingdom Viridiplantae; phylum Streptophyta; class Magnoliopsida; order Poales; family Bromeliaceae; genus Puya; species Puya raimondii. The sequence continues at coordinate 101,058,203 of JABWPP010000050.1, read as the reverse complement.
CATCTTTTAATGGGACAATATCTCTTCTTATTCAAAAGCAATAACCAAGCTCCTTGAACCTTGAACCACGAAGTTTTATTTTCCTGTCGCAAAGAGCTCAAAATATTTAACAATATTTACGAAGATATTAACACCACTGTCTGAAACAGTTGGTTGATTTTCTGATCGCTTACTAGGAGGTCGGACAGATGTTTAAAAATAGAAAATCTAATATATTGGAACAGGATTTCTGCATTTCAGAATTATCACGAAATTTCGTTGCCATCAAGAAAAGACTAAGTTAATTCAAAAATTATATCTTGTTTTTTTGGATTGGACCATAAAAATTATAAAAAAATAATATATTTTTACATTGCATATTTTTACCTCATCATCATATTATTATTATTATTATTATTATTATTATTATTATTATTATTTCTCATAAAACTGAGACACTATAGTAACGAACTTCAAAGCTATATTATTTTTGGAAAAAAAAAATGCATTGACTTGGGGGCTGTTTGGTTCCACCTAAAACTGCGAAAAAAAAATTTCGGTGGAAAAAAATTTTCGGAGGAAAATAAATTTTACGTTCTTTAGCGTTTGGTTTGTAGAAAAAAAAAAATCGTTACAGTTGTTTGGTTGAAAGGAAAAGAAAAAAAAGTTATAAATAAAAAACTATTATATATATTTTTTATTTTATATATTATATATTATTAATATATAATAATTATCATATTAATATTATAGTTTGTATTTGTAAATAAAATATATTTAAAATATATTATACAATAAGTATGTAATATAATATATAATAGTATATATATTTTTTTATACTATAAAATAAATTACTACATATTTAATAAATAATATTTACAAATAAAATATTATATAATTGTATATTTATATTAAGATAAAATATTACATATATATATATATATATATTTATATATATATATAATAGAGGGGGAGAGAGAGAGGTCCATTATGGGAAAAATTTTAGAATGCACCGGGTATATTGGTGACGTGGCGTCACCAACCAATGAAATGACACATTTTTGAAATTATTCGTCCCATCATGATTATAAAAAAAATTTATTGTACTTTTTTTTTTAAAAGAAAAGATGTGATTGGCTTGTTATTGATGATGTGGTACAAGTGTGACACAGTAGACTACCTCCCACCATGGACCTCTCTCATGCGGTACACGAGGTGGAGCGGACTTCGTGGACCGCTCCTTTTCTTCCCCACGCGTCGTCGTGCTCAACGCCGCGTGTTTTCGTTTTCCTTTTCCGCTCGATTCGAGCGGAAAACAAAAACCCCTATTTTTCTCACAATCTGTAAAAATATGTTTTCAAATATTTTTTTTCTTACGGGCAATCAAACGCCGGAATTTCACTTTTCAATCGAAATTTTTTTTCGGGGTGATTTTACAAGGAACCAAACACAGCCTTATCTTAATAGAATTTTTGCCAAAAGTTACACCACACACGTGCTCTCTCTCCACAAATGACCACATAGCCAAAAGTAGAAGTCGGCGTTGCAGTTAACGTCCAGAGAAACTCGCTGCCGACTCCGCGTAGAAGAGCCACCACACCAGCATTGCATACTCTTTTACTGCCGACTCTTACTCGCTCGTATTTATTTAATTAAAAAAATCGAAAAATCACAATCACGGACAAGTACTATAAAAACCTCATCATCCTCTCCCTCACTCGCATTTTTTTTTTGTCCCCCAAAATCTCCTCCTCTTCTTCGCCCTCTCCGTTGAAACCCTCGTCCCCTTCGCCCCCTCAACCAAATCCCCTAAGCATGTGAGGGATCGAAACGAACTGCGATCATGGGGGAGCACCAGCTCGAGAGCGCGCAACAGGTAAGGAAAGTTGCCATCGATTTAATGGGGTTTTCATGTCTAATTTTGGAAATTAGGGTTAAAGACGCGATTATCTTGGGGATTTCGGTTGTTGCTAGTGTTGATTAGGGTTTTGTGGGGTGGAGAGGATTCGTGAGCTGTGCGGGGGAATCTGTGCGAAGAGTGGTGGTGATGAGCTTGATGACATGGAGGAGGCAGAGGAGTACTTGGAATTGAACGACTTATTAGAGGTATAATTCCAATCTCTGCTGTTGTTTTAGTTTGTGGGTTCATTAACCAAAATTTTGTGTTGTTTATTTGATGTTTTTGTTGAGTTCTAGCTTGTGTTAGTTTAATCTTTCTATTGTAGTTGTATAAGATTATAGGCTAGTTTATGATGCATGGAAAATATAGGGTATAGCTTGTGGAGTTATTCATATTGGATTTGGGAACATTTTGTTATGGCTAAGGTTCAAATTACACACTTTTAAGTTACACACTTCTTACACAAGCTAAAAATTCAATCATATAAGTTTCAAAATGAAGATCTAAACCTTTGAAAGTGTTTTACAAACTACATGCGAAAATTCATAATTTTTAGAAACCTATATATTGAGCTTTCAATATTGTCCTTTTTTGAAAATTTTGAATCATTGATTTTAACATCACTTGATGGATACAAAGTTGATTTTCAAAACTTGTGTTATACATATTCTTGATCGCATCTAATTGCTTAGATCTTAATTTTGGATCTTCTAGATTTGAATTTCGACTTGTGTAAAAACTTGTGTGTAACTTACACCTATGTAATTGGATCCCTACTCTTTTGTTATAACGCAATTTCCCTTTATGGGTAGTTATTCATATTGGATTCGAAACTAATTTGGTCATTTTCTTCTTTTATATATTTGGTACTCATATGTATATTCTGGTCTTCAAATATGTTACCTTGTGCAATTGTTTACATCTTTTCATACTTCCTATCAATCAATTATTATGCTTCTTGAGTAAACAAAAGAGATATGCTCTGAACAAGATATTCATACGTCCAAATCGGCTATAGTTTTCAGCAGGATTTAGTGGATCCGTTTGGACTGAGGCAAATTTTGGTCGGTTTGTTGGTGTTTTTGCTGGCTAGTTAGCCAAACCTAGCCCATCTTAGTATGGAGATAAAGATGACACACATATCAGATCAGGAGGAAAGAAGTTACTTTGATAGAGCACCCTTGCTTTTTCTCAAACCCTTTGCCTGTTTCTTAAAATTAATATTGAAATTGTTTTTCTGTAGTGACACTTTACAGTTTCATTCAAAAAACTTGGTTTTCGGCAAGCTTCCTGGACCAACCCATTGAAATAGGTTTCCTTGGCAGATCTTTTATGGGCTATTTCAAGATGGTTGATTGGTTCAGGTTGGAGGTTGCCCTTTTATGACTCTGGTCCTTTTAGGTTATAGTTCATTTTGGTTGTCAAAATGTGTGGCCGGATTATTGTGGAGGTATCTCAACATGTGTGAGTAGAAATTAGGAATGCAGTGCTGTTTCGCATATGCTAAACTTATTTCCAAGACGTTCTCTTATTTCTATTTTACTTATCATATCATTTGATCTTATATATGGTCAAAATATTCATATGAATATTCACCTATCAGTTATCACGCCGCTCCCTGGCGAAAGTGATTTTTTTTTTTTTTGCTTTCTTTTGGAGTATACCAGCTACTTCTTTTAATTGTTTTCTGAATTAATCAAACCTTTTATTGAAAATTATTCTCACTTTATTTATTGTATTTACTACTTTCAGAACCAGGAGTCTGCAAACCAACTCGAGACTTTGACACCGACTCTTAATGTGCCAGAGAATAATGCCTATCCAGAAGATCCTGGTGTTTCACTGGAGGACATTCTGAAATACCCATATTTGATTGATGATGACATGATAGATTTTATTAATGAACCTGGAGAAAACCCTAGTCTTGCGTACTGGCCGCGTAGTCCTAGCCAGAATGATGAATACATAGAATTGAATGATTTTGCCGACATTGTGAATGGACTAGATGGAGGAAGCAACTTGAGGGGAGTCCTTAATTTTGATGGGCCAGAACTTTTGCACTTATGCCCATCAATTCCGGATAATTCTGGGGGCAGTTATTCTGGTGAATCAGCTCAGCGCAATGTAGCGTTTTATGATGAACCTGGTGATGACAATGCTACTGAAGAGGACGATTACGTAGAATTGAATGACCTTCTCTACTCACCAATTGCTAGTTCATCTAGGGGTAATGTGGAAGATGACTTAACGGCATACTTCAATGAAGTCGATGAGAATTTACACTCTGACAATGTTAGTTCTAAGCAGAAGTCCAACTTCACTCAGGAGGTATGGTTACATCTAAATCACTGACATTTTTGCTGCATTTTCTGGATAAGCAACAAACAATTAAGCTTTACTCTTATTTCGAGATCAGCTGATATATGTTAGTTTATTTACAGGTTGATGGTGTTGATGTTACTTCTCGTAATGCCACTCAAGAGGCCTTGGAGCTGCATACTCTATGTGGCGAATCATCATCCACGAGGGTACCAGAGGTCAATAATCATATGGGCAGTGAAAATGCAGATCTCAATAATGCGAGAGGTGAGTTTCTTTGTTTTCCTTCTGAAGCCAAAACAAGTCTAAAAGACTTCACGTTGAATCAACTGTGTCATACTTCATCCACTTCTACTGAGTCCACTTTGATGACACAATTAGTCCTGTCGTTACCTATCCTTCTGAAATTTTAGAACCTTGGCCTGTCTTATTTTAATTTGTGTTATATGTAGTGGGATTAAAACTTGTACATATATATATTCGCATGAAATCACCTAATTTTACATATATTCTCTGCAATTTTTTTTTTAAGAATGACATTATTGTAAGTACGATGGTACATGTGCAAGAAATTAAGTTTTGAAGGGAATAATATGAAATTCATATTTGTAGGGAGATACATGTAAATAGATAACCTTACAGGAGTCTGTGTATAGTATCTCGTACGTAATTGGTATATCATCTAGATAATGAGACACTCTTAAGTTAATCATCAAGATGATCGCTATTACTGAAATTTACTCATGCAAATTTCCATAACTATATTTTAAATCTAAGGCTGTCTTACTTTCTTTGCTGCAGGGAATGATGCTAGTAAAAAACCTATTGGAAAACGACTTGCGAAAATTTTGGAGTCAATCTCCGCGCCCCCTGCTTTTGCTGCAGAATTTCCTCCCATGCTGGGAAAATCTATTGGGCCAATCTTGGAAGCCCACTCTAGGGGCTCCATCCGTATCACTGCTGATATGATCCAAATTGGCGATTACTGCTATTCCTTGCAGAAGAACAAAGAAAATGGATCTGCGCTTTCCAGCAGTATGGGGAGTAATATAACTAAAAGAACTACTGCCCTCGAGCCAATCAAAAAGATACAACATGGCGCAATGTTGTTGGTACTTCGTGGTGGGTTTTGTCTGTTCTTCCTGTCGGCGGTGATTTTGATTTTTAGTTGTAAGCTACGCACCTGGATTTACAGCAGGTAAGTGGGCATCTATATATGACAGCGTTCGACTTCATCAGCATTAGGTGATTTTAAGCTATATAACATTTTGCTTCATTATAACTGATGTGTGGCAATCGTTATGTAAATTACTAAATATTTTGTAATTAGTGTCGCGGGATGAACTCGACCCCATTAATACCAGTTTTATTCCTAATTGTTGTTGTTGCTGCAGTTGTTGTTTTAATTGTGGGCTTTATGATCCTGCTGTGATTACGACTTTAGGCTAAGTCTTTGTCGAATGATGATTACTAGATGGTGCGTATTTGTTTAAATGATTGATTGATGAATGCAGATGTGCCGTCGACCTTTTAAATTGACAACAGACTGAACCTTAGGTTGTATGATTTCTTCATTGATTGAACTTGGGTGTAAATTGTTTCTGTATATTTGGCTACTACCTCTTTATGGCAAAAATCTGTTGCTCGAATTCTACGTTCATGAACATTTTGCTTTGGAGAGTACATTTGCATCTGTTTGGAAGCATGAATATCTTGATCTGTTTACCGAGAGTTATGTGTTGTGTCAATTGGTCGCTGGAGAATATGAAAAAGTATGTCTGTAATGATTAAGATTTTACTTCTGTCAAAAAGTAAAATTCGTGAATTGTAGCCACAACAAGTTATCATTGGATTATTTATTGCTGCATCAAAATGGGTAAGCAGAATTTGTTGGATTCAATCAACTTTGTGGTCTCTAGTATGTTAAATGAATGGCATATTGGTTGAGACAAAGATGTATAACAACACATTTCATTGCTTTTTAAAGTACAAAGGGAGATTGTTGTTGACATATATCAACTCAAATATTAAAAATCCAAGTTTAATAAAGAAAAATTAAACCTATCATTAATCTTTCTCAACATCTTGGATCAATGACATGTAGATTAACAGCTAGATAGTTTGATTATACTGGTCACATCACCGCGTCGAAGCCTGGCAATTGAGAGCAAGGTTCAGCAAGGTTCCCATGCATCCACCTCCTCAACATTTCCAGTGAAGCCTTGGGCTGGTCCATTGGAACCATGTGACCTGCGTCGAAGACCTGCGACGCAAACGAAGTATTTACCGAATCATTATACGTAGGGTTTTAGAAGGAATCGACCATGATTTGGAGCTTCTTTTTTCCGTATACGTTGTCATCTCCAGGTGTAGTACATCTTTCATATCTTTCATATGGACATGATTTACCTTGAATGCTTGCTTGTGAAACAAAGACTAAGCTAGGGTCCAGTTATTGTTGAATTTCAGAGAATGTAAACAAAGTGCTCAATAATAAGAATTTGATTGAAACATAGTGAGTACCTTAAGGAAACTGAGAGGCCCATGATTTTTGAAAAGCCCTGCTTTTAGACCATCTACTCTAAATGTTGATTCAGGTGCTGAAACAAAGTCCTTTTGACCAGACCATTCCATGGAGTGTACCCATCTAGAGTTCCCTGTTCAAACATAAAAAAATTGTAATGCAAATGTGAAATATCAAGCAGTTTAAAGAGTGTTTTTACTTATGATGTCTAAATATAGGGTTAGTTGATGAATTTAGTCCCTAAAGTTTGTCCTGGGTTTCACTTTTATTCTCAGAGTTTCAAATGATGGTTTTGTTGTGGCACATATTTAAACAGTGAACTAACTAGAGGACTCAATTGTTACAAGAAAAATATTACAATGAGCATTATGAATGACAAGATTGATATTCAGGTCAAACTTTCAGGGATCAAATTCATAATTTAACCATTGTATGTAAATCTCACTTGATGTACAAAAAAAGTTAATGAACAATAAATAAAGTTAAAAAAAAAGTCTTACCAAGCCAGTTACAGATGAGATCATACTCCCCAGCATACACAAGCAGCTTGATTCCGTCCTCGAGAAGCGCCGGAATGCCGACTTCCAGGTTCCTCATCCAATCTTCGAGCATGGCTTGGTGCACTGTAGGGCTACAGGAAACAAATTCTATGTCCCCCACTCCGATTGCTTCTCTTACTGATTTCTGCTTTAGGAAACTCTCCATGTTCGAGAAGTCGTAGCAAAGACTCCCTTCGCATTGCTTCCTAATGTCATAGTACTGCAGAGATTCAAGTTCAAGATGTAAATTTATAATTTAAAGATATCACCCTGAAAATGTCTATTAACAGATGTATCTCTGCAAACTGAACATTCGAGGATTTGTGGTTATAAATATGTAAAAAGAGGATTTTGCAGGGATTTATGTTTAAAAGCCTCAATTTTAGAAGAACCGATGAAGATATGATCGTTTGCTTACATTGGTATTTCCGACGAGATTCATTATTGAATTGAAAATGGAATTGCAGACCATCAAGGATTCTGTACAAGATGTTGTTCCTGAAGTACCTGAAACATCGTTGGTAATCGAAAATTTTAAGCTAAATTAGGTTCCCTGATATTTAAATCGGATAATTTCGAGATACGAAGGTGAGCGCAAATATGTTTGAAACATCTAAACTAATTGACACACTCTACATATGTTGCAACAGCGAAAACAAAATTCAGAAAATACAGCAAATGCAGATCATTATCGATAACTATTTTAAAGGTACAATAAAAATCTAGGCCAACAAAGAAAAGTAAACAAGAACAGAAATAGGGGTTACCACAAAGCTTTATTGCGAGCTCACACGCCGGATAAAGCTTGTTGATTTTTTCGTAATCGGATTGTTGAATCAAATTCATCTCCAATGCGTAATCTGTGTAGGCTTTATACTGAATCTCTGGATCTGTGAGCCCATTGCCAATTGCAAAGCCCTAAAATACCATTTCCGGAAGAAATAATTCAATTTATCGTCTTTTACACGTAAATCCCTGGTGAATTTAAATGAAAACATGAGCTTTAAATGAAAAAGGAGAATGAAGATCATACCTTCAAATTTATGTGAATACCCTCATTAGCTTTGTTTCCCTGGTGAATTCGGCTCGCGAGAGCAGGAATGTAGTGCCCAGCATACGATTCTCCGGTAATGTAAAAGTCGTTCTTCACGAATTCCGGGTGCTTAGTGAAAAATTCCTGAGATTATCAGGATTCAGTCAGAGGCTCTATATTAAAAATTTCACCAAACATATGAGAAAAATGAAATGGAACAACAAAAATGACAAAGAATCACCTGTAGAAAATCATATAGGTCATTGCTGACCCCTTGTTCATCATGACGAGTGTCGCGATCATCTGAGCTGTAGCTGAAACCGGTCCCGGTTGGTTGATCGACGTAAATAAGATTCGAAATCTGCAATAATTGCAAAATTAATTAAAATTAAGCTATATTTTTTGTTTGATCAGTTGCATGCAAGGTTAATAACTGAGTCCTACCAATTAAACAATAAGCTTAACACCATAGCGAAAAAGGTGGACATAATAAAAGAGAGAACATAAGCTGTTAGAGCTTCTCTAGACAAAGTAAAATTATAATTATACTAATAATAATTCAAACTCAACAAACCCTAAACTCTAAACCCTAAGCATTGAAACATTAAAAAACCTACTCTCAAATAACAAGACCATGATGACAAATCAATTCCAACTTGTTAACATGCTAGTGTGCCATTGGCACGGCACGACACATCAGTACGTCTTGACACACACCCTATTTTATATGTCAGCACAGTTAACACAGGCTTATCGGTACGAGCGACACGAACAGCCGCTCATGCCAGACCATACTGATTGGCACAACAATCCTTGAAAGTATTGAAACTAACAAAATAACGGCGCAATTGTAGTACCTTATCCCAACCATAGTTGTTCAACACGAGGGACATGTTGTTAGCTATGCTGAAGGGTCCATTCTCATAGAAAACGGCCAATTCACTGCTACAACCTGGCCCTCCTGTGAGCCATATAACCACAGGGTCCTCCTTGCTGTTCCTTGACTCAAAGAAGAAGTAGAACATCCTACAAAGAACGCAAACAAACCTCCTTCATTAACAATTAGAGCATAAAAGATGTAACGACCCGACCCGTTAGCAATAATAACTTATTGGGCCCAAACCATCGGCCCAATATACTTAAGCCTAATTAATACTAAGGTGGAGGCCTCTTATATTCCAATCAGAATCCCAGGTCCAAATCGAATCACAAATGCAGACCAGAATTACCGGGCGAGGTGGCTCCCACTAAATTCGTTGGTGTAGCACTTTGCTCCGCATAGCACTTAGCTCTCACACTTTCGGCTGGTATTCGGCTCTGATACCAATTATAACGATCCGACCCGCTAGCAAGAATAACTCTTCGGGCCCAAACCACCGGCTCAAAATACTTAAGCTCAGTTATTATTACTAGCATGTAAGGTCTCATACATTCTAATCATAATTATTTTTTCATCCGATGTGGGACTATTGAGGTGTTACAAGAGAGTGCCTCACTTTACGGGGTGTTACAATTCAGCCGTAAATTAAGTTTAGTAAGAATAGAAACATATGTCCTGTTCATAGGAATGAAGCTCAAATAATCTGTCTTCTATCCCCACGAAAATTGGGTCCGCAACTAGATGGCGAATCTTTATTTTTGATTATAAAAAGTGTAAAATATATGGATGGTCCATCTACTACCCCTATAGCAATTAAGTTTATAATGGTATCAACTTAAACACTTCAGCTTCTAAACTTTTACATATGAAAAAAAAGAAATGCTTTGGGTCCGCCACTTACATGCACTCAAGAATGTGGTTGATGTGTTTGCATCCTACATTTATAGGATTTAAGGTTTAGGATTTAGCAAATAATTATGGCGTTTAGGATTTAATCACAATGTTTAGGGTTTAATTATAGCATTTAGAGTTTAATAATAATATATTGCCACCTCATCAACAATATTATAGGGTATTTTATAGGGTGCCCGTAGTAGCATTGATAATTTTTTTTTTTGTAATTTCAGGTTGTGGCTATTACAAAATAATATCAATATTTTATTTGAGGTAAATTAAAATAGTCGAATCCCTAATTATGATAATAGAAGGATAAAATAGTCACTTCACAAAAAAAACTTAACATTTATTTTTTTACGTTCACGTGAAAAGCATATCGATAAGAAACAATATATGAATTATTAAATTATGTAAAACAACCTGTAAATTTAAATTAAATAAGAGAAAAATAATAATGATAGAAATTTGACGGAATTCGAACTTGAAATTTACTAGTCTGATATCATATTTAATTATATAAATAATTATTATTTTTAAATTTTTTTAATTATTAGAGAATGATATTTTTTATATTTATATATATATGGGATAACTTCAAATACTACCCCTGTGGTTTCGTGCTTTCTCACTTTAGTGCCCTGTGGTTTAAAACGTATCATTTTTTCGTTAAATTATACAGAAAAAATATCAAATATCCTACCTATGATTTATCGAATATTCACTTTACTATTCTGTAATTTTAATTTTCTCATTAATTTAACGAAAAAATTAACAAAAAGATAACAAAAAAAGAATAACCAACCCACAGGGTACTAAAGTGATACGTTTTAAACCACAGGGTACTAAAGTGAGAAAGCACGAAACCGCATGGGTGATATTTAAAGTTATTCCTATATATATATAAGAGTATAGTAGTCCTACCCTATATATATATATATATAAAACATGTATCGAAGTTTACCAACCAAAATATTTAAGTGGAAAGTGTAGAAATCAAGTGGCAATATCCCAATACTACGGAAACTATCCAAACAATTCTTTTTTGTTTTTGTTTTTTTGTTTTTTTTAAAAAGGAGCACATAAAATTAAAATTAAATTATACCTCGCGCCGTAGGTATGGGGGAGGCGATAATACCCGGCGTGGTGGCCGAGCTCCGGGACGGAGGCGCCGGCGATCCCGGGGAGCCTAATCCGCCGCTCCGCGAGCCTCTCCTCCGCCGCGTCTCCGGCGCGGCCTCCTTCTTCGGCGACGGCGGAGGCGTCCTTGGGGACGAGGTTGAGGGCGCGGATGAGCTCCTTGGCGTGGACCGAGGGGAAGCTAATGGCGCCATCGGGGAGGAGGAGGTGGTGATCTTCGGGGATCGTCGGTAATGGCGACGACGAGGACGAGGACGAGGACGAGGAGATTAGGAGGAGGAGGAAGGAGAGGAGGGGGAGGAGAGAGAAAGAGCTCATGTTTTTAGAGAGAGAGAGAGAGAGAGGAGTGACCGAGGAGGAGGAGGAGGAGGAGAAGAGTAAGGGACGAGGAGGGAGATTTATAGAGAGAGAGAGGAGGGAGATAGTTATTTAGATGGACTCGGTCCACCATCTCAGCCGTGAACCGCTTAATAATAATTGAAATAAAAAGGGAAAAGAGCAAATCTACTTATACTACGCAGCAGCTACAGCACAATATCTGTATTCAGCCAATCACATATTATTTTTTAAGAAAAAAAAAATCATAATAGGATGAGTGATTTTCAGCAGAGTAATTTGATTGATTGAATACACCACATCAGCAATATGACTGATGCATTCTAAACTTTTTTTTGTTGGTTCATTGTAAAGTGAAGTATATATCTTACATCTTTTTTATCCAATATCATCATTCTCTACTTGTTACATTATTATTATTTTTATTTTTATTATAATCCATTTGGATTTTTGTGAACTTTAGAATGGAAGGTGTAAATTAAGCATACAGAACTTATCTAAATTATAGATCTTTTTGAATTAGTTATCATACCTTTTAAAATTTTGATTTTACTATCAAACCTTTTAATTTGTTTGATTTGAGTTAGTCAACGTTTTTTTGAGTTCAAAATTAAGCTTACTACTTACTTTAACAAATTTATACTAATTAAACTCCTATATAGAGATAAACGACATATTTAAATTTTGAAATCAATGTGTCGTTGACTGATTTAAATCAAACAAATTAGAAGGTTGGATAATAAAATCAAAACTTTAAAAGATTGGATAGCTAAATCTAAATGGTTTATAGTTCAGATAATTTCTGTACGTTTTCATCAAAGAAAAAAATATTGAATTATCCTATAGAGAATTCTTCATAAATTATTCATGTTACATGCATTTATTTATTTAAACTGTGTGTATAAATTAATTAAAATTTTATTTCATATATGTCAGAAGATATCTACTAGTCAGTAGTCAAATTGACAGGTATTTTCGTCCTCGACTATTAAGTCTTGAATTTAAGTCATACTTTAAACTAACTAAGAGTTGCAAATGTATGCACATGTATGAGCCTCCTAACTAGCTTAAGAATTAAAAAGTAAAATAAAATACCAACATATCAGCAACCCAAATACACCAAAAGAAGATCAAAGAGAGGTCCACTGCTGCTGATGTGGTGGACCAAGTCTATAAAAAATTGTTTCTCCAGAAATAAACAAAATTGTAATAAGAGAAAGAAAGAGGTTTCTTTTCTCCAACAAACTCTGCTCGAAAAAGGGGAAAAAAAAAGAAAAAAAAAGAAAAAAAAAAGCAACATAGCTTTTCTTCTGTTATGCTTCGCTTGTTATCTTTCACTTTTCCTAAAAAATGGATAATATGTATATACATATACTATTCCTGTAGCTTCTTTGCTTTGAGTTTCGGATTATAGGGGGGAGAGGTTACTTACACGCAGAAAATTAATAGTTATTATTATTATGCGAAATTTTCGACCGTTGGATACACTTGGAAGTGATCGCAACCGTCGGAAGAACGGACGGACGCGATTGCGTCGCGAGCATCCGACGGCTCAGATCGATCCTTTCGCTTTCCAGGAGGAGGATGGTGTGGACAATGCTTGCACGGCCCGGGTGTTCGGGGTTTTGTTTTGCGTCCAAGGAAGAGAAAATTTATTAAAGCGTATACTTTGCACTTACATACGTCTTCATAATGTTACCTCTCTCTCTCTCTCTCTCTCTCTCTCTCTCTCTCTCTCTCTCTCTCTCTCTCTCTCTATATATATATATATATATATATATATATATATATATATATATATATATATATATATATATATATATTATATGAATCCAGCTACTATCCTTTTAGGAGGATGGAAGCCTTCGTCCTCCTAAGTTTTCTACCGTTCGGATGAAAAGATGTGCGGCTAGGATAAGAGTGGTTACGGTTAGGTTGATAGTGGGCCCCTTAGGGTTGAGTGGGTGGTTGGTTGAATAGTATAATCTAACGGTTGAAAATGATTAAAAGTTAGATCTAACGGCCAAAAATTTGATAGGACAAAGGCTTCTATCCTCTTAAGAGGATAGTAGCCGGACTCTATATATATATATATATATATATATAGAGTTTTGCTAGAATACTATCGGTAGTAAACCGAGCGGTTTACTACCGATTTGTTTTCGATGCTGGAGCTTCCAAATCGACGATCGGTACCGTTGAACATGATCTAGACCATTCAAACTATCTGAAAATCAAATTTCACGCTTTTTCGATATTGTTCTCTTGTCCATCAAGTGAACAGAAAATGAATGGCTGAAAATGAATATCCTATAAAAAGTGATGATAGAAGTCTTGTAATCAAGATCAAGAGTACATATCTTATTTTAAATAGTTCAAAAAAAATTTTAACAAAAATTTAGTTGATTTGGATTTTTCTATACCGTTAAACGAGCAAACACACCATATCGACCATTAAAATTACAGATTTTGTAACTCTTTGATCGTTCGGTTAATGATATCAAAAAAGTATGAAATTTGATTTCTAGATAGTTTAAATGGTCTAGATCATGTTCAACGGTGCCGATCGTCAATTTGGAAGCTCCAGCATCGAAAACAAATCGGTAGTAAACGGGGCGGTTTACTACCGATAGTAGCCCAGTCAAGCTCTATATGAGTATATATATATATATATATATATATATATATAGAATGAGATTACTATACTATCTATAGTACCGGGGCTCTGGTACTATAATTACTTTTTTGATCCTTGGTATAAAAAAATCTATTTCACCTTCTGAATAATATTTAAGCATAAACTATTTGATTTCGAATAGTTGTTTAGCTTTCCAAATTTCAAAAAAAATAAAAGAAAACCTATCGATCCACGCTTGTTCATTATTCTTTGGAGTATCTTGTCATCTCTAAAATTGAAGAAGATCGTTTTAGCATAAATTTGCGCTCGAGACCTGCGTAGTCGAAGAATGTGACATGTGTAACAAAATCGGTCTTCTTAGGGTGTTCAAATCAACGATCCACACCGTTGACACTGATTTAGGGTATATGAAGTTCTTAGGAATAAAATTTTAATTTTTTTCAATATCATTTACTTAGTGAATAAATCATGTCAAAATGAACGGTGAAAATTGAATAATCCTTAAAATTTGAGTATAGGAGTTTCGAATTCAAGATCAAGGATGTTGACCTTCATCTATATAGTTTAAAGTATTTTCTATCAAAATTTGAATAAATTTAGATTCTTCTCCACCGTTAAACTACAAACTCGCCATAATAACCATTGAAATTTGACAATTTTGAAACGGTTGGATCACAAAGTAAACTACGTCGAAAAAATATAAGATTTTATTCCTAAGAACTTCAAATATTCTAGATCAGTTTCAACGGTGTGGATCGTTGATTTGAATATCCTAAGATCGAAAAAGCGACTATAGTACCGGAACCCCGGTACTATAGATAGTATAGGAGACTAGCTCATATATATATATATATATATATATATATATATATAGTAGGTCTTGTGTGCTCTCAGGAGCACGGAGGCCTCCGTACTCCTGAGCCGTTTTCGATCGATGATGAGACTCCCGAATCGACGATCGGCTCCGTTAGACTTGATCTAGCATATTTGAAATATGTAGAAAATAATTTTTACGATTTTTCGATATCATTTACGTAGCAATCTAAATGGTTCAAAATCAATAACTTTTAATGGTTGATATCTACCGTTTCAAGTTTAACGGTGTAGAAGTATCCAAATTATATGAAATTTTGATAGAAAATTCTTTATACTATCTACAGCAAGTTCAATATCTCTGATCGAAAAGTTTAGTATTATATCACTAATTTTAATGAGATTTTTTTTCTCAGCCGTTGATTTTGAACCTTTTCGATCACTAAGTAAACGATATCGAAAAATCGTAAAATTTATTTTCTAGATACTTCAAATATGCTAGATCAAGTCTAACGGAGCCGATCGTCGATTCGGGAGTTCCATCATCGAAAACGGCTCAGGAGCACGGAGGGCTCCGTGCTCCTGAGAGTACAGCAGCCCTGCTATATATATATATATAGTTGAGTTGGAATATTATTAATAGTATTTGAACTTTTTTACTATCGATTTTTTAGCCGTTAGATCTACACTTTGATCAATTTCATCCTTTAGATCATACTACTCAACCCTAGAGGAACCACCACTAACCCTAGGAGACCACTATCATCCTAACCCTATAATTTTTTATCTAAGGGTTAAAAACTCGATAGCAAAAAAGACCAAATACTATTAATAGTATTCCAGTCCAATTTTATATATATATATATATATATATAACACTATGCTAGAATACTATTAATATCACATTGGCTATTAGGTTTTCAGCCCTTGGATGAAGGGATGTGCTATTAGGATGATAGTGGTTCCGTAGGATTTAGTGGGCGGTTGGTGGAATAGTATAATCTAAGAGGTGGAAATGGTCAAAGCGGTAGAACTAACAGCGAAAAACTTGGTAACACTAAATACTTGATGCTATTAATAATATTGTAGCCGGACTATATATATATAGAGTTGTGCTGGAATACTATTAATAGTATTTGAGATTTTTTACTATTACATTTATAACACTTGGATGAACAATTGTATGATTGGAATGATAATGGTCTCCTAGAGTTTAGTGGTCTTCCCCTTTGGGTTTAGTAGGTGGTTGATAGAATAGCATGATTTAAGGGGTGAAATTGATTAAGGAGTAGATCTAATAGTGAAAAACTGAATAGAACCAAATGCTTGATACTATTAATAATATTCCAGTCGAACTCTCTCTCTCTATATATATATATATATATATAACCCCAGTTTAAATCAACGTGGAGCCAACACATTGATTTAACTGGGGTTGGAGTGTGGTTTTTCTTCTTTTTTTTCAACTCAATTCTCATCTTTCTCTCATTTTTCATTAATCCCTCTCTCATTTTTTTATTGTACAACTTATTTTCAAGTGATTAATATTATAAATTAAAATTTATATTTAATGCATTCAATGTAAACCATATAAAAAAGTTGTGTGTAAAATATTATATAATTTAAATGTTTTATAATAAGATTTGAAAAATGTAGTGTATAAAATTTACTTTTACACTCCATGCATGGGACATTTCTTATTTTTTTTTGTATTGACTTTGTTAGTGTTGTTGCTTTTCCTGATTCTTCTTTTTTACCTTTTTTTTAATCTTTTTATATTTTTACTGATGTTATAAATATAATTTATTATTCTTATAATTTTTATCTTTATTTTTCTTTTATCTTTCTTATGTTTTTACTGCAAGAGCTGCTATTTCTTTTTCAGCTTCTTCTACTTTTATTTTTTTTATTCTTCGGCATTTTCTTTTATTTTTCTTATTCCTTTACTGTTTTTTCTTTTTCAGCTTTTTTATTATTCGCTTGTGCATAATCAACCTGCCGCAATGTGCGAGTGCCTTCACTAATATTGTTTTTAATGTGTTGATATTTACAAGTAGAGAATCTTTATTGGTTGATATACATACTTCGAAAGTGTCATATAAGTTTGCTTATATATTAGCCAACTATAGAAGGCCGTTTGATTTGATATAATTAGAAATATAATATAGTTGGAGATATATGTAGTTAAAAATATAGTAATTACAACTATTTGCATCTTATTTGGTTGGATATAATAGAAAGCGCTACAATTATAAATAATTTATATAATTACATATACTTGAAAAGTGTATTACAAATACCAATTTGAGTTGAATGGTATACTGAGTTGAATATTTTTAATAGAAACTGATGTTCTACTTTCTCATTGATTTTTTTGTTTTTGTTTTTAACTACTATAATTGCCATTCTATTTATGAATTCTATCCTTATAAATCGATGCTGCGACGCAATTAAAATAATATTTTGTAATTAAAATGATGTGAAAAGTATAAAAGAGCAATAATATCTAAACACCGATGGATTACTTGTAAGATTTACAATCCATCCATTCAAAGACACTTGTATTTGTTTCACCGAAAATGAAGAGAGATGAAGTAATTTTCGGTAAGAAATACCCATTTTTATTATTTGATTTTATCGTAATTTCATCTTCGGTAGAAACCCTCGCTCTCTAAAATAGCGAAATTGACTTTTGCCCATCCTGAGCCAAAGTTAGTTACAAAGAAAATGAGAAAAAAATATAAATATTAATTTATCTCTCACACCTTCAACTTTTACGTCATTCATTTTCAGCGAAACAAATAGTAAAATTTGAGAAACTTCAGTTCCACAGTTGCAGAACAGCAGAAAAAACATAATTTTTATTTAAACTTTAGTTCACTCGAAAGTTTATTTCAACCTAAAATTTATTTTCGGTGAAATAAACAGAATGTAAGGGTATAAAATTTTATACCTATATACAGATATAAACATAGCACTTTTCAATAAATGTACCATTACTAGTAATAATATATTATTAGAAATATTAAGTAGTACATAACAAACTCACATAGTACTCTTTGCACAAATGTAACATGCCCTACACATTTCTATGACTTAACCAAAAGAAGAACAAATAGAAATTTGAAACAAAAAAAAACACAAACAAACAAACAAACACTCCAAATATGTTTTTTTTTCCTTTTTAAATTAAGCGCAATCCAAAATCAAATCCAAAAAACGAAGCCACTTACTGAAGTACATAATACCTTACCACCGAAGCTAAGATAATAATTAATAACTACGACAGAGAAAGGGTATGTAAAAAAGATATGGAAGTGCAGAAATCTAGAAGACTTTGGCGACGTCCTTCATGAGACCAGGGTTGTTGCGGCAGAAGACGGTGTACTCGTTGAAGTCGATGTAGCCGTCGCCGTCGGTGTCGATCTCGGCCATCATGCGGCGGATCTCGTCGGGCGACGTCGACCCCAGCGTGCGCAGCGCCTCCCCGAGCTCCGCCGAAGAGATCTTCCCGTCCCCGTTCGTGTCGAACCGCTTGAAGATCCGCTCCATCTCCGGGCTGATCCCTCCGTCCATCCTCCTTTTTCTTTCTTTCTTTCTTTCTTTCTGTTCTGCTGTTTGTTTGTTTGTATGTTCTCTTACGTGATTATATTAATTTTTGTATATTATTTTTCTAGTGAGAGAATAATATATTGAGAGAGAGAGAGAATTTAAACGGAAGAATAGGACGTTGGAGAAATTGATGGATCGGCCTTTGGAAGCGGGGATAGGGTGTAGAGCCATTCCCTTTTTTTTTCTTTTTTTTTAAAAAAAAAACTTAATGTGTTGTCTTTTTTTAAGTAGTGAGATTTTCTATACATGCATATTGGGCCAAATATAGCTTAATAATAACTCTTTAGTTAGACCCATCAAACTTTGTTTGGGAGTGTGGAAGAGTGCATTATGTATGTTAAAAAAGCACAATAAAAAATATTAACCTAATACAGTTGGTTAAAAACTTAATAGTTGATATTCGAAGTTCTAAAACTAATTACTTCACATTTCAAGCCAATTTTTTTTAAAAAAAATGAATGAAAATACTATGCTACCTTTCTCTCTCAAAAAGAAAAGAAAAAAAAAAACATTACAATGATTTAGTTATCATATATTATGTATATATTATAAATGTATACAGGTGAAATGTTTTTTTTCCCCTTCTTGTTGGTGTGCATATTATAATTGTACTAAAACTTTTTCAATTTACTTGTTCAACTCTAACAAAATAGTACAAAAGACTTGATGGTTAGTACTCGAGATCTAAAATTTAATATTTAATTATTTTATATTTTCAGCAAAATTTATTTAAAAAAAGAAAAACATGCTACCTTCCTCTCTAAAAAAAAAAAAAAAAAAAAACCCTCTAACATGATAGTAACTTCTACATAGCTTCAAACTTAAAAAATTTTCCTCCATCTTTAAATTGTCAAAAATAAATCCCAAATCATACACATTCCATGGTAATTATACCATTTTTGTTAGATTATTTCATTAACATAACCATAACCAAAAAGCAAAGCAACATCAACACCAAAGATTTAAATACCCATCGGCATGCCGTGTCGTGCCAATAAAATATCGACACGATACAACCCGTGCTGATGACATAACTTAAAACTCTATATTTTTTAAATTAGTCAGTAATTTTTTCAATAAAATTCAAAAGATTTAATAAAGATACATAATAAGCAATTAGAGAATGTTATTGCTAAAGAAAATAAATATATCATGCTATTATGTGTCGGCACACATGTATTTTTTATGATCGGAACGCATCGACACCGTCCGACACGTACCGTGCTGTACCGTGCCAGCAAGTTTACGGCACGACCTCGTGCCACAACACTTAAATCCTTGATCAATACAGAATATAACAGAGAATTCCAAAAGTCATTTATTAATGTCACAGTTACATAAGAAATTCAACATAAAGGTAATGAAAGAAAACTAAATTATAACAAAAGAGACAAAATTTAACAATTTAAAGGTTGAAAAACCATATTGAATCTATGCTGAATGGTTAAGGGAGGATTCATAATCAAATAATATATTGCGCTGCGAAGAAGAATCCTAAATTGCTCTTAGAACATCTCCTAACACTCCATTGAGCTTTGAGTTAAGATCACTGTGCATCGGAAAAGAGCCAACCATGATAATTGTTATCCAATAATCCTAAATTGCAGAGACCTTCAATCAACTTATCATCAACAACATGATATTTTTATAGGCGCATGAACAACCAAGATATGATTCAAGAACAATAACCATGGTAGGATTCTCCATGAATCCGCATTTAAGGTTCGACAAAAGAGTAAATGTCATCTACGATTTGTTACATTTCGGTAAAAGCATGAATGAACAAAATCATATACAAAAACTTGTGATCACTAAGTGAAACAGTTATAAGTGCTCATATATATGGAATACTCCGTTTCTATAGCCTAAAGGGTTGATAATGGCCCTCACCCCAAAATCTAGGAACCATTGAACTATGATCATACTGGTGTTCTTGAGATCCATGAAACATAAGAAATGGGTTAGGCAAGAATGGTTCTTGTGGTCTATGACCTAATAGAGGGGCGAATTGAAATTGTGGGTACTGGGGAATATAGCCGAAGTGAGGGGAAGGAACTAGGACAGGGTGAGGGAAATATTGCAACTGAAGAGGATTTACTATGTTTACAGGTTGGTCTACGAGAGGAGGTCGAACGACATTGGACCTCGGCAAACCGGCTCGAGTTTGGTAACTCGCACGTTGGTTCGAGTTGGTGTGTGCGGTTTTCCTTGCCTTCTTTGTTGGAGCAGGGTTGCGTGGAGAGTCAGAGGGATCGATGTGACGTTTAGTCTTATTTTCTGGGCTTCTTTGCACAGGCGGACTAGTAGGAATGCTCTGAGGAAGGAAGCCAAAAAGGAGTTCCATTAGCTTGGATGAATTGATTCCACCGGA
Source organism: Puya raimondii (assembly GCA_016920855.1). Taxonomy (NCBI): domain Eukaryota; kingdom Viridiplantae; phylum Streptophyta; class Magnoliopsida; order Poales; family Bromeliaceae; genus Puya; species Puya raimondii. The sequence continues at coordinate 101,037,225 of JABWPP010000050.1, read as the reverse complement.
CATGAAGCGCGACAAGTTGTTAAAAGAAGTTTGGATGCATTTGCAAATGATCTTCATCTCGGCTTTCCCCACTGATCGTGCGAAATTTTGTGACCGGTCCAAGAAGTCCTCGACCTACATGAACAATGTTGAAACTGAGAGGACGGAAATTTGGAAAGTTTACATAACAATTTTTGCACACAAAAAAACAAAACCACATTTTCATCAATTTTGGAATTTCGGTCAAACTTTTTTTTTCATTTTGGGTTGAATTTTTTTTTTTTTATGGACTAGAACGCCCTTGGTGGACCTGGTGATTAATTTGCATAGTAGATATCTCAGTCTAGGGCATTTTAGTCGACGAGGAGATCTTCCAGCCGACAAATACAAAAATTAAAAGTGAACTGAAAATGCAGATTCGAAAAACCCTTGACTGAGTTTTACCAAATGACCTTTCACAAATGACAGACTCATGCAAAAAAAATAAAAATAAAACAAAAAATAAAAAAATACTGAGACAACTTACACTCATGTTGCCACCCCCTATATCCCGACTCTTGGAGATCCACGATCCTTCGTAAGTACTGGCACAAAGCCCATGCTCCCATAAACTCTCAATTGATGATAACTGCAACAAAAAAGTGGGTGAGATTGGGGGGGAGAGCAAAACTGGAAAACATTATTCAATAAGAAAGCATGATCATAATAAGTGATAGAAGGAATATAAGATAGGGTCGAAACCACAAATGAATAGTTCATTAATTTCAGCACTAAATATACAGAGTTGTAGGCATTACAGGAGAAATTTAACAGGTTTCAAAGCTGCTATGAGAATACACTCGAAACTATTGGCTCATAATTATGTAATAAGACTACATATGTTTGCTTTCAACTAGATAAAGCTTTATCAAGATCATTCAAACTCGTAAAATATTAACCCATATAATATTACATAGATTACATACTAGTATAAAAATATTTCTCGAAAATTTGATACAAAAAAAATATAACGTATAACTAGAAGTTCTAAATGATCATATTAAAATATTGCTGATGAAAATAAGTTAAATATACTAAGCAAACCAATAAGAAAACGTATGGTTATAGAATTTTGATATTAAATTTTTCAAAATGATTTTATAAAAATATAGACATTTAAACGCTTTAGAATATCCAATCCTAAGAAACTTCTTGAATTCCATAATTATGATATCATCATATACACCCTTCTAATAGTACCATTGATATCATTTTTCAAACAATGTTATAATGGCTACTATAAATTAATGCTGATAATGTGATTACTAGCTTTTGTCACTGAGTTCATTGAAGGTAGCTTGATAGGGAACAAATACGGCAAGCATGAGGACCTGTTAAACAGAAATTAAACTCAAGGTTTGTACCGTTGTGCGAAATAGCTATGTTCCTGGGTTAATCCAAACTTAACCATTTTCATTTTAACTAATGCCAAAGAAGAAGAACACAAACAAATTAATCAACTCACTTTGGTTATTAGAGTAATAAACAATTCAGCAATAGATTCTTTATTTTCCCTCCCGAATTGTTTCAACCGGAAGATATTGCTTTCAATACTCTCAATGTTTGCCCCATCTGAAAAGAAAAAAAAGGAACTTCAATAAGTTAACCAAGCAACTAAGTTTAATTTCACAAATTACGAGGACAATAATGACTATTAAACCAGAGAAGATTTAATCTTTCTCTAGGTTCCACTAGTTTGACAATTATAAATAGCTAAAATGTTCCATCTCTTCAGGTACTGATGGCATTGAAAATGGAAAAGGCAAGAATGTTAAAATACATAAAATGATAAAACAGCAAGAATTACAAAAAATATCGGATAAAGACACCTTTAGGAAACATGAGCCAGCTAGGGTTTAAAAGAGACCCCTTAAGGTGGCATTTCAACTCTTCTGTTCACTCAAAATATGTATTTTTCTTAGAAAAAGAAAATAATTTTAATTTCAGAACATGCTAATAAAGGCAAAGGTTCTTCATGAAAGTAGACACCACGTTCACATATTTTCTGCACAACTTATTCAATAAAGTATTTTAGTTTCAAACAATAGCGCAAGGCTCAAAATAGAAGAGTAGCATTATTAAAAGGCCACTTACTAGTTGTTAAAAACTATTAATAATCAAAACAAATAAGTTTCAAAAGGAAAATTTGAGAATTCATAATTGTAATTGTTCAACTACTAAGCAAGGTTAGAAAATGGGATCACTGAAGTATGCCTTAAAAAATTAGTAAAATACCTTTCAAAAATGCAGAAAAGGGAGGCAATATGGGGGGATTCCGGGTCTGTGCTGTACAATAAATCATTTGGAGAGGATTTAGACAAAACTATACAGCCTCAAAAAGAAAAGGAAATAATAAAACAAATGAACTTTTATGGTAAACAAAGCGCCTAATATAGAACAAGTATGACAAAAGAAGTTCAAGCTTTGTAGGTTCTGTTAAAAAATAAACCATGTGTTTGATACCAAATGAAATCAGAGGCTAAAAATCAAAGCCAATATTAAGATCTTCAAGTACCTGCAGATGAAAAGCAACTAAAGATATTACAGACATAGAGCTCAGTGTACGATCTTTTGGGCTGTTAATATCATGTGCTTTTGCCCACATCTTCATCTGCAAGGAAAAACAAAATGACCCATTTTAGACGTAGGCAATTTCTTATCTTTACTAATGAAACAAGACACATTTTACTTAGGCTTTAGTGCCCGTTTGGTTTGTCATCTAGGCAACTTCTCTATTATCAGCGCAGAAGCTTCCGCTAGGTGTTTTACAAACGAGAAGTCTGAAGCTCTTGTTGTGGTGAAAGCTTGAACAAGCTTGCCCCAAAACGCAGAAGCTCCAATCGGAAGGCTTCTAGCAAGAAGCCGTTGAGGAAAGTTTTTATAAAAATCTATTAGGTTTTCTTTGAACAGCTCTATCCAAATAACACTTTTGCGAAAGCTCCAGATAGGCCAAATAGGTCCTTAGATTATTCATTATCTTATTTGTGGAATAAAGTTATTTTAAATACATTCACAAGGGGGAGAAAAGGAACAAATGGACCCGAGAAATTTTTTAAAAATTAGCAGAAATTTGCACGAGGAAAGAAAAGGGAGTGGAATATAACAGGTTCTCCTTGCACAAGCAGAATAGAGCGTACAAAGTGCATTTCGGTATATAAATATTCCCAAGCAGTAGCTATTGAATAAAGCCAAAAAGGAGCTTACACTACCAGATAACTTAGTATCCTAAACCTTTCGTCAATTGAAGAAACAAGTGTGAAAACCCTGGATCTTGTGATCCCATCCTTGTTTTCAACTGAAATATCACACTCGACTCCAGTTCCACGGTCTATGACTTTGAGGACTGGTACTCTAGCGTGCAATACAGGTAAGACCCCAAAGACAATTCCTCCCCCTGGAATCTCAAAGTGAATTTGTAAACATAAGAAATAGGCTCAAGTAATGGAAAAATGCATAATAGTAAAGAGTAATTTCATATGAACACAAGACCTATTGATATTCTATTATGAGATACTTAAACATACACCCCTGCATAATACGTACACACACGCACGCAAGCGCGCGCAAACACACACAAAATCATTAGTTTCAAATAATCAACTTACTTTGATGAGCATACAGACGTTTGGCAAGTTTCTTAAGAGTAGAAATCTTGTTCTCTCGAGCAAAGTCAGTCGTAATATCATCACTGAAATTAACAGACAGGTCCAGATCACTTGTCGCTGTAAATAAGTCCATGGTGAAAGATCCAAATGCATCCACCATTGGAAATCCATTGCTATTACCTGAAACGGAAAAAAATAAAAAAGATAAAAGTCATCAAAAGCTAGAAATTAGAAGCTCATTCCAAAAAGAAACAGGAAGAAAAACATGCTCATTGATTAGTGAAATGGAATACACGATCTCAAATGCAGGAGTCAGCATTTTACTGTTTTAACACTAGTGCAGATATTTATACGCAGACACATTATTACGGATATTCTGCACACTAGTTGCCCAAATCTTTAGATACATTATCTATAAATTGATCAAAACTTGTTATCAACAGCATAATTATAAAATAATCTTTTGCAGCTCAGTCCCTAAAAGGATGTTCAAGTGACAAAGCGCAAGATATGCTAAATGGAAGATAGCAGGCAGGCCAACGTGTGGAAGGGGGAAAAAGAACTAACTACAGGGGCTCTACTAGTTTGTTTTAAATTACATGGAACCATATAAAATGAAGTGCTAAAAACCTAAAAGATAAATGAGTAACATATAAGAAAATAAATAAAAACAGATCATAAAAGATTAATTGCAGAAGACCCACAAAATATATCATGGTTTGCCCCCATTATACATGGAAACCTATATATTACTTCATAAACTAAAAAGTTCATCACTTTGCCAACTCCACCAGATCCTGTTGGCTGATATGCGTCACTTAATTTATACGCCAAAATAGGCATAAAATGTAGGTTCTAAAATTTCCAGGGTGGCGTGAAAACTGCTAAATTTGTAACGTGATTACTACATTTTAGCTAATCATCATAATCTGACAGAAACAAATAGAAAATAAGCGCACAGTTGTACTTGAATGACATCTGTAGAAACAGGTGTATGTCATTAATAGCTAAGTAGACTTAGCTTCTGCTTCTTAACAAGGATCTTATCACACGACAACTTGAAACTCTTCTGCATAAACAAAAAGGAAGGACGCTGGCAGAACACATCCATTACCAAAGATCTCAGTAGCCATAATATTGAAAACACGAATCAGGGTTCTTCGGTGTTCATAGTCGACTGGCCTAGGACGCAGATTGCCATAGATATCGATAAGTACTCCGTCAAGACTAGAAACAAGTGCAGGATTGAATGATATCTTTTTTGACTCCTTTAACTCTCGCTTTTGTGCCCGCTTGCATAATGCTAGAATAAGAATATGAAAGAAAAGACAAGAAAAGGTAAGGAACAAAGCATTCTTAATTGACTTTCAACATTAAAACGGAAAGAAATGAAGTTCAAAGATAGGGAAAAGATCATCACAAAAAATAGATGCTTCCAATCTAACAGAACTTTTAGCTCAGCAAAATCTCATATTAACCAACAGCCTATACTCTGAAAAATAAGCCATGAGATTATAGGCATGTAAGTTTTGATGAAAACTGATGTGGTCCATCTTGAATAGTAATTCTCCAACTTGTTCTTGCCACTTCACTCCATGCAAAGAAAATAAATGTTAACTTTTCCTAAAAAATGCTTGAACAACACCAAAATTTCCTTGGGATCTCCATAATTGTTTCTTCCTTCCTACTTTAGTGTAGATTTGAATACAAGAAAATACTGCATATAATTTTCAAAAAGCTCGATAAGGAACTCAAAAAGAATAAAAGAAAAGTTCTTTCTTTATCCATAAGATTGTTCCATTTTTAGTTTCCGAAGTTACCCATGGAATCGAAAACACCCTGAGAAAGAATAAAGGGAAAAATCTACTGACTTTTGTAGTGGTTTGATTATTCATAGTGGTATATCAAGTATACTCTAGAAGAATGCCAATTCAGACAATAAGTAATTAGCTATGCAATGGCGTGAAGAGAACTGCTCTAACCAAGTATTAAGGCCCTATTTGGCCCGTCTGGCATTACTGCAGCAGTACTGCTAGCATAGAGCTTTTTGAAGCCAACAGCTTCTTCATTACAATCACCCCAACAGCTCCAGCTGCCAGAAGCACAAGCTTCAATATCGCAGATTATGCTTTAGGATCCTAAAAGTTTATTTTCGCTTGCCGTGGCTAGAAGCTCTGCATCTAGCTTGCAAAATATATCACTTTTGCTTCTCCTGTGGAGAAGTTGCACGAGAAGCTGACAAACAGGTTTCAAATACCAGATGATGATTTCTTAAGAAAGTCAACCACATAAAACCACTATATTACACAATACCTGCAGTACTTAACGTCATGGCATCGAACCTGCAAATGAATAAAGCGGATAATTTAGTGGGGATGCTGATTTGCATGCTTTCAGTGCCAGTTTAATGCTAGATTAAAATATTACAAACCTTACCAGAACCATAGCGCATTTTGAATCAGGCACCTGAACTATAAAAATATTGATTTTGCTACCTAGCCTACCATTACTTTTGGTTTTTGAACAGTTTATATAATAGAACTTATAGAATATACAATTACATTAAAGAGGCTTCCGCCAAAAAGACAGTTAGAAATACTGTTAAGATATGGCAAAAATGTACCTAAATCAACAGTAGTGAAAGCTGGTAGTATATTAAAATTCTTAAAGTTCAGGTACCCATCTCAAAATGAACTATAGTTCACATGAGTTCTGTATACATTTCGCTAAAAACTAATAAGAAGCATGGTGATCGATGAAAACTATATATTTACGAAAAACAAGTAGCCAACAAGTCTTCTCCAAACCACTCGTTATCACATCAAAATAAAATTTATTTCAAATTTATGGTAATAATATTTTTTGCATTTAGCACAGCAGTTGACAAAAATATAGTACCCATTACATTGACAGAGGTCACTGTTCTAGAGGAATGTAATAATTGTCAAAAAGCAATACGTAAACAGAGCCAAATTTGAGAGGGAAGTTTCAAATTGTTGCTGTATTGCTACAATTTCCATATGAAGCTTTTTGAACAAATAAATTGCCCAAAATAACTTCGTGAAACACCATCATGGCCATAATACAATCCTAGAAACAACTTGTTAGTGTCTTTATAAATTCTTTGTGCTATTAGAATCAAACTATTATTCAAGATCTTCAGGGTTTTGAAATATGCCGGCTCAAACCCCTCAAAACTAACTGTTATATATATATATATATATATATATATATATATATATATATATCCCCGGATAATCATATAAAATTAATTCAGGTAATTTATTGCATGAAAGTAAATAATTCTAGAGCCAAAGGAAGTGAGTAAGTGACGCATCGACAAAAAACAAGGGTTCTCAGTGCACCAAACTGTCAATTTCAAGAAACTATTAGCAAGCATGCACATTATAAGTGTCTTTATAAGCTCTCTATGCTATCAAAACCAAATTATTATCCGCGAATTCATGATTTTGTAATGCACGAACTCGAAGCACTCAAGAACCAACCAACTGTTACAACTTAATAGCATTCAAAGAGACCCCAAGAATAATCATATATAACTAATTCAGGCAATTTTACTGCATGAAATCACAGATGCTATAACCAAAAAGGGAAATTTCCATGTTATATGACACTAACTATCATTTTTATAAGTTCTCCGTGGTACTTGAAGCAAAATATTATTCATAAATTTTATGATTTTGTAAATGTGTGGATAAAAAGCACTCAAAAACCAATTGGTACCATAAAACCAAGTTAATAGAACTCCAGAAAAATCCCAAGAACAACTAAATCAGGTAACTTATTGCGTAAAATCAAATGATACTACAATTTCCACAGACACAGAATTAAGCTTCTCTCCGCGCAAAACTAAAAAAAATCAGCAAACAACAACCCTGAATTAATACAACATAAGCTCTCATTTTAACATCTTTATTCATAAATTCTTGTTAATAAACCTATTTGTCAGTTTTTTTAAAAAAAAGAAGAGAAAACCAAAACCAATCCACTTAAACACAAACCCATTTGGAAATTTCCATGGAATATGCTAAAAACGGAAAAATTAAGCGACCCACGAAGCAAGTAAGATCCTATTAAAAGAAAGAAACAAGAGACGAGATTCCAAAAAAAAAAAGAAAAAATCTAACCAAAAAAAGGAACCTTGATAGGAGATCAAGAAAGTACAGAAGCCCAATTGAAAGAAACACCGGATTATAGCACCAAAAATTACGAAAAAAAAGAAAACAAATGGGGAAAAATTGTGAGGAAACAGGTAGAATGACATGAATAACAAGGAATTTAGATCTGAATAGGAAAAAAAAAAGAAAAAAAAAGAAAGAGAGAGAGAGAGAGAGAGAGAGAGAAAAGAAGAGACCTTTGGATCGAGAGGGAATCGAAGAGGAGGGTTTCAGAGGTAGCGGCGAGGGTTTGTGAGGAGTTGGAAAATGTAAATGGGTTCGGTTCAAAATTGCGCTTCGAATAGAACAGGAGGAAGAGTGAAGGGGTTGCAGCGTGGACCGGGTCTACCACGACAGCTGTGGACCGGTGATCTCTCTCCTCTCTCTCTCTCTCTGTGGGACCACCTCAAATATTGTCCTTACACTATTTTGGAGGGTTTTTATGGAAAATAATATCTAAATTTTTTAAGATTTGGTGATCTCTCCATATAAAATTTATTTCGGAATCTAATTTTATTACTATTTCTATGTTTAGTTTAGTAAGACAGGAATAAATTATTGGCAACTTTAGGCATTCCTCCTCTCTATTTGAGACTTGGAGTAGGTGACAAAGACGTTAAATCGTTTGTTACGTTTTTCTCCTTCAAATTTGGATATATTGTTTTTTAAAAAAATTATTTGAAGGTAATCTTTTAAATTCTGCAATCCTAATTTTCTGTGATGCTCCGCTTTTCAGAAAGGTTATTCATTCTAAAATTATTCTAAATGTAAGCTCGCTCAACTCTTTTAATATTTTAGACTTAGTTATGTTCAAAATGCTATAATTAAAAAATTTAATCCCACTAAAAAATATATAAAATTATTTCAAATTCAGGTGGTGGCGTTCCCATTCTCATCTTTTATCCCTAGTAAGTAGTAACCAACAGCTTGTAAGAAAAGTTTTTCGCTCAAGAAAACATAAAATTTTTGAGTTTTACAAAAATTCTTAATACAAATCTGAAAAAGAATTTTTTATAAAATAATTTTTTAAAATTTTATAATTTGCGAAATAATCGTGCCAAATTTGTATTTTGCAAACTAATCTTTTAAACACGGTGAATCATTTACCGTATTTAAAAAAAATTCAAGTCTTTTAAAGACGGTGAACGATTCACCGCCTTTAGAAGCAGGAGAGGGAAAGGGAATATGGTTGTTAAAGGGATAAGTATAAATAAGACGGTAAATGATTCACCGTCTTTAATAGCAGTACGATATATTCTGAAAGCGGTGAATGACTCACCGCTTTTAGAAGGTTAGTTTGCCAAAAAAAATTTGATAGAATTATTTTTAAAATTATAAAATTTTGAAGAGTTATTTTATAAAAAAATCCTCTGAAAAGTGGGTGAAGCGTTGGAATCACCAAGTTGGTAATTTGAACGTGTACGTTAATAACGAATTGAATTAAATAAAATAAATCCTATTGCACTTGCACGTTCATAGAACTACTCAGCATCTGACCACGTACGTAAAATTAAAAAATATTTTATTTGTTAAAATGTAGGACACACATCATTCAATTTTATTCACGTGAATCTTTTGATAGCACATCGTGTATATTCCCGACAACCTCTTAAATCGCATAGATGTTATTATTTTGCGTTATGTATAAAGCATAGAAAAATTCTAACTTTTACAGGCACCATTACATAAATAATCTTTTAAGACTAACGTAAAAAAAATAAAAAAAATCACACTAGCATTCAATAAATTAGAAGAAATGATATTCAAATCAGTGAGATCCATCAAGAAAAAAAGAAAAATAAAAAGAGGTCCATTTGTCACTCTGACCCGAGGTTACAAGAACATTATGAACAACAACAATATAAACAGCAGAGGCAAAAATCGAATTCGAAAAAAAAAAAAAAAAAAGGCTGATCACTTACTTATAAACACCAGGAGAAAAAAAAAGAACAAAACAAAAAGGAGAGAAACAATATTGGAACATATTTCCAATCAATAAAATTTCACACCAAAACAGGACACTTTTGTTTTGTTTTATGTATATTTGATTTTTTTTTTCTCTTCTTCTTTTTCCGTAATTTACATGATGGAGTAAGCGCGGATGACCTCAACAATGGGCGCACGGCACAGCGGGCACTTACCGCTGCTTCGGACGAGCTCGTTGGCGCATTTCGAACAAGTGCACATGTGGCCGCATCTATTTTTAGCAACAAACAAATCGAAAAGTGAGCGTCACTCGAAAAGAATGATACCAAATGGAGGAAGGTTTCAGAGACGAACCTGTACAGAAGGGCATCGATTTGAGTGTCGCAGCATATACAACAAGTTCCTTTTCTCACTTGAGTCCACTTCGATCCCTCGGATGACTCCTGGGTGATCCCTGGAATAACAAAAAGCATGGATATTAATGGTGTTGACAATGATTAACTTGTTCGTCGAATAATCCAAGTGTCATTTACACAATCCAAAAGTACCGTTGTTAACCCCATCGAGCAGGCAAATGAAAGAGCCAACGAGTAAGATGATGTTCATTTCACAACTTTCCCCCAATTAAAGAACTGAGTTTTGGTTGATACTAGCAGATTTTTGTTTTTCTTTTTTTGGGGATTTCTGGAAGGTGATTCAAAGATGCATAGAAAGGTAGGAACCACCTTTGACTGTCCGACTCAACACAAGTAAGAATGTCATCAGTGAAGAAGGGGTTGATCTACAGTAGGAGGGTATACTAACCTGGCCCAGTAAAGCGGTTTAGAGCTGCAGAAACCTCCTGTCTAACTGAACGTTGTATCTCAAGTTGCATATCCATACAAGCTTCGAGCATCCGCTGCATTTGGCTCATGCCTTGCTGAAGTCTAGCCATGTCAGACCTAAGATCATTAATAGCATCCCATTCCTGCATCGACGCATCACAATATTAGTTTCAGCTTCAGTTACAAGAGAAACTTCCAGTTTCTGACTCTCAGTAGTCGAAGAAGATTCAGTGAGTGAATGAAAAAAAGTACAAAGGACATATTCTCAAGTATATGTTTGCACAAGCTTCATCAGCATGGCAAAACAGGTATGAAGAACAAGAGAGCATAATAAAGTCTGAAAATTACGAGGAAGGGAAAGCGTACAATTTCTGAGCGGTGCATGCTCTGTCCGGTCCAATTATTGTGATGATATTGAGAGTGCCATAGGGGTTGCCGAGGTGGCAGAGGCGGTGGCAACGGTGGAGGTGGAATCATGAGAGGAGGCCTTTCGACGGGATCCTGAACCTCCCGGTTTTCTTCCTCTCTTTGCTGCTCCTCATTTTCCTCTGGGGATGTGGGGGTCGGCAATGTTCTCTCCACATCCCAATTGAGGGTACCGCGACTTTGCCTTTGAATATAGGATAGTATCAATTGGTCTAGACTTTCACGGAAACCACTGTGAAGAAGATTAGAAACACTTCTCCTGCAAAGAGAGTGAAACAGTTAGACAAATATGACAGGGACAATGGAGCATAACAACAAATGGTGCCTTAAGCACTTGTTTGGTCCGGTTTCTAGAATAGCTTTGAAAAGTAACGGCTAGACATTTGGTAAACAAAAAATATCTGAAGCTTTTGCTGTGGCATAAAATTGAAAAGAGCTTCTACGCAATAAAAGCAAAGCCTCGTATTCAAGCTTCTACTTCTGTTCCAGTGGGAATCTGTCAAGAAGACATCAGGTTCAAATGCTATTCAGTGTTTCTTTCGAACAACTCTATTCAGACAACACTTTTGTAGAAGCTTCAACCAAGTCAAACAAGCCCTTGAATCTTCTTCTTTTTTAGACAAGCCGCATATTACCTGCTTAATAGCTCCCTGAGTTCCCCACTGTAAACATTGTCATCATCAGGAGGAATGAATCTATTGGCTCTTCTAGTGGGGGTGGAGCGTCGACCGATTGGAGGATCAGAATGGTCATCATCCTGCCAGTTCTCAGCAGTGTCATGAGATTCACCATCATGCCACTCTCCATGAACTTGTGGGAGATGGCCATCATCTTCTTCTCCATCTTCATCTTCTGGTGTTTCGTGGGCCCATTCCTGCTCCATATTCTCCTGCCAGTTCATACCAGATTCTTCTCCGGCCTCTTCATGGTCCAAATTCTCCCGCCAGTTCACACTAGATTCCTCTCTGGTCTCTTCGTGGTCTGTGTCTTCTTCATGCCAGCTCTCATTTTGAGTTTCAGCCTCTTGCATGTTGGCCGTATCATTACGAGTGCTATATTCTGACCCAGCAGTTGTTTCTTGCTCTTCTCTTTGTTGAAAATTGATATTCTCGCTGCCTGATTGAGGTGGTTCCAGGTTATCATTAGGACTTTCTGATGCATTGTTTGATTGGGATTGTTCATTTCTCGGTAAGGTAACATTTTGAGCAGCTGTAGCATTGGATTGGATAACAGCTTGGCCTCGAACAATATTCTCTAATCTGAAGCGAAATCCCTCCCTATTAACATGAAAATAGAGTTATTCTAAAGATCCAAAACGTAAGTTATAGAACAACTATTTGAAAATGAATGTTACAAAACCATCTTAGCACTGGAGCTTACTGGCCTCAAGTGTCAAGTTTCTATGAAGATACTTGGCAAAACAGCTTCTTGGAAAAAGGAAAAGAAAACGAAAAAGAAAATCAGCAAGAAACAACTTATGAATTAGTGAAGTGCACAGAAGAATTTATCGCACATTGTACCAATCTGTTAATATAATGAGGTTTACATTGGATAGTGAATAATTTGATAATACCAATGAAGTGATAACATGAATAAAGTTTTGTACAACAACTAAAAGAACAAATTGACCAACTTTCTTTATCATATTTTCACTATCTTCAACAGTGCTCAAATTTCATTTTGATTGATATCATAGCAAAGTGCATGAGTTGTTTGCAGTAATTTTCAAAATCTAAAGCTCCAGCGAAATGTTCATGAAAAATGTGAAGAAATAGAAAACCAAAGCATCATGAGATATAAATTTGTTGTGTTGACCAATCTTTGTGGTATTACAGCTCACATAGATTATACTAACGACAATGTTATAAAAACAGGTAATGAAGCTACGATCGTCCATATATCCAAGATATAAAGTACGGTAACGAAAATCAAACATTAACTGCCGAAAAAGAATACTGACTGATCAAATATGGAACAAAACTAAGAGGCAGAGAGCACTTAAATAAAAGGAAACAATCTTTTAAATATGTACACAATCAAATTACAATTTCATATCTAAGTAGAAAGATTCAAGAAATACATACCTAAGATCTAAACCCACTTAGCATCAAAAGAGTAAGTTATATAGCCAGAGCAGGTTTCATTACTAACAAACGAAAAACTTTGAACCTGATCAGCCTTCACATGGTAGTCCTGATCTACTTCAATAAACCTACTCCAAATATAGAAACAGCTTGGTTAATATTACTAACTAATTCTCCTCCATACTTAAAGAGCACCTAAAAGATGATGGTATACCTCCAATATAACAGACTTGAATCAAAATATTCTGGAAATCTCCTTCCATACGTCCTCTTCTTGTCTCTTCTTTCCCTTCCACACATGCCCAGCGGCCCCCTATTTTCTCCTTTCTTCTTTTTTCTTCCTTTTCTCTTCATTTTTTTCCTCCTAGAGTGAGAACTGTTTGTTTATTATAACTTGATGTTTTGTTTAATCTAGTAGGGATATAATTGAAAAATTCTCGAAGCATTTTTATTAGCCAGTGAAAATATGTTTTATCATGCCTCATTTGTTTCATCCCATTATTACGAGGCTAATTCTGTACACAACATCCAGGGTTCAGGTTGCAAGCACGAAGGACAATTAGTCACACTAGTTAAATTTGTTGGAGCCACAATGAAATAATTCTTAACTCAAGCAAGCGCTTCATCTTAATGCACGAGAAGCATAGATCCGCAACTTGATGTTAAATTTAGTTATTTTCGTCAATGATTGGCAGTTTAGTACATGACCTATCACAACCAAAAACACACACTATTAGCTCTGGATAGGAGTAAAGATTGTGCGATTGGAAATGGAACTATACTTATATACTACTACCTCCTGTTGATTTCCTAATTGTTACTGGTTCAACAAAGAACAAAGATTAAAGTGATAAAATTAGGGGACAAACACGGGCCGAAAATTTGGGAATAGAAAGAAAAGGATACAGTTTATTACCGACAGTACACATAACCAATGCATACCTCAAACCAGAGACAGGATGCCGTTGCCTTAGCAGACCCAATTCCCTTGTTGCAGCGGAAGGCGGCCTCTCATCCTCAGTTGTTACTCCATTTCTCAGGAATCTACCTCTAAGAAGAGCCTGGAATAGTTCTTTCCATTTCCAGTTAGAACTAAATGCAAATGTTAAGTAACATTCTAAGTGTAAAGATCAAAGTTCTAACCTGGATACGATTCCGGTGAGCAAAATCGGACACAGCGCGGTGCTCCGACAGGTTCTGCAGCTCCCCCTGTCTCTCTCTCGCCATCTGCATGATCAATTCGAGCCGCGCCTGGCGCCCCCGAATCCTCAACAAGTCCCGCCTTATGTGCTCCGGCGGGCCGTCTTCGTGATCGGTGACCGATCCCTCCCTCTCCTCACGCCCGCGGCTCGCGCGGGCGTCCATCTGCTGGCTCGCCATCTGCACCCACTCCCGCACCAGCCGCACCCGCTCCCGCTCGATCTCGCCGAGCACCTCGGCCCGCGGGCTCTCGTCGGGGCGGTGCGGAGCCCGCGCGGCCGACGCCGACGCCGACGCGTCGGCGACGCCGCTCTCGGTCATCCACTCGCGCACGATCTGCCGCACCCTCTCCCTCTCCCGCTCGCCGTAGACGATGTCGGGGGACTGCTCCCTGCTGGATCCCCGATCTTCTTCGTCTTCTTCTTCTTCCCCGTGAGGGATCGAAGAGCGGAGGGTTTGGTGTTCCCACTGGTTGTAGGCGATGTACTCGCTCTCGCTCGCGGCTTCGGAGCCGCTGTGGATGTCGTGATCCCGGGCGGCGGCGCGGCGGAGGCGGGCGGAGGCGGAGGCGGAGGAGCGCCGGTCGCGGGCGGGGGCGGAGGAGCGCCGGTCGCGGGCGGGGGCGGCGGAGACGTCGGCCTCGAGCTCGCGCCACATCTGGAGGATGGAGGGGGCGCGCGCGGAGGCGGGGGGGTCGGCGGAGGAGGCGGCGGAGGAGGCGGCGGCGGAGCGGCGGGGCTCGAGGAGGAAGGAGGAGTCGAGCATGGAGACGGTGTGGAGCCCCGCGAGCGCCATGAGCTCGGACTCGCGGCTGCGCCGCTCCTCCACGGCGGCGATCACCGCCATGTCCTCCGCCTGGCGCGCCGCCCACCGCCCGAGGATCCGCGAGTGGCGGCGCTCCGCCGCGGAGGACCCGGCGGCGAGCTCGTCGTCCTCCGCCGCGCCTCCTCCTCCTCCTCCTCCGCCGCCGCCGCCGCCGCAGGAGGTGGAGGACAGGGCGGCGCTCACGCAGTCGTCGAGGTGGCCGCGGAGCAGCTCCTCGAGGCCGCGGCGGAGCTCGAGATTGGCGTCGCCGGGACGGAAATCCCCCATGGGCACTGCCTCCGCAGCATAAGAAACCCTAGAAGAGCATCGCAAACGCGATCGGAAAAGGGAGGAAGAGGAGGAAGAAGAAGAAGAAGAAACCCTAGAATTGGAGAGAGAGAGAGAGTGAGAGAGAGGAGGAAATAGAATGTAAAAAAAAATATATATTAAAAAAATTTACTTATTTAGTTTTATTTTAATAAAATAAATAAATAAATAAACAAATATTATGAGTTGCTGCTGCTGCTGCTGCTTTCTTCTTCTTTCTCTTTTGGTAGTGAAGACGAAGATCCGGCAACCGAAAAGGCGAAAACAGACGTATACAGTAGTCTTGCAGAGGAGTTGAGTTAAAAGCCAAAAAATAAATAAAATAAAATAAATAATATCTAATATTTTTTTAAATAATTTTAAACAAAATTATTTATTTCTGAATGATCAAAATATTTTTACTGAATAATATTTTTAATATTGAAAGATAAATTTAAAAATTTTGAATAGTAGTCAAGGACGAATAAGTAAAAGCTCTATAAGTAAAATACCTTAATTATATTTTGATAAAATTATCTGAACTATCGATTATTTTGAGTTGGCTATAAATCTTTTAATATTTTAATTTTATTACTAATCTTTTAAATTGTTTAGTTTGAGTTAGCCGACAATAATTTGACTTTAAAGTTTGAGCTAATTACTTATATTAAAATTTAGGCTAAATTACATAAAACTCCACCGTAAATACTCGCTTTTTCACTTTTTCTCTCTGACTTTTTAAAATCTATATTTTATCTCCTTAAAATTTACAAAATATTTTCAGAAGGATACGACGTTAATGGAGAGAGCAAAATGACCAAATTATCCTTACTTCTTTTCTAAGAAAAAAATAATTTTTTAATATATTTCTGTCATTTTGAAGGTTATTTTCGGTATAAATTATAAGAAATGGACGGAATAGTGATGCAACACTGACGGAGGGGGACTAAATGCAACAACTTAAAATATTGAGGGTGTAAAATATAGATTTTTAAAAGTTAGGAAAAAGTGAAAAAACGAATTTTTATAAAATAATTTTCTGTAATTTAGTCATAAATTTATAGTTACGATAATTGTATGAAATATACTAACTAAATATGTAAAGAAAAACGACATATTTAAATTTTAAAATTAAAGTATCATTGACTGAATCAAATCAAACAAATTGGAATGTTGGATACCAAAATCAAAATTTTGAAATATTGGATAGCTAAAAACATATATAGATTTTACACTTCATGCATCCAATAAATAATGATGTGACTCGTGAAGGCGCCCCATCCATTGGATGGGTAAACTGTCAACTCTACGCACAAAAAAAGTGTACAAATAGCATTTACCTTTTTGTTATAGTAAGAAAAAATTTGAACCAGAAAATGGCCGAGTTTGGATGCGTAGATAAATTGCGTGGACTTGACTTTACATCCTATCAGCACGAAGTCGAGATCACTAAGAATACGACTGCTGATCCAAATTCACTGGAGCCCGACTTTCACATGCCTTAGACTTTCATGCATTACTAGGTAAGGGCCCGCGCGATGCCGCGGGAAGATGATATTTTAGTTATTTTTCAGAATATTTTTTTTAGATACATATAATTTTATGAACATATGAAAACATATAGCAATACACGAAATAGAAAGTATACTTACAAATCGGATACAATATTTTACACTGAACTCGCGCGATGCAACGGGTAAAAAATAAACATAATATGATGGATAGAAAATTTTACATAGTTAATAAATCGATAAATCAATTTGCATACAATATAGTAGAATAAGAACCTAGCATAAATATTAACAATAATAGTTAATATAAGCTAGATTGTTTTCACAATAATTAAGAATGAAATATGAACCCATATCTATTAATTCCTAGATAATCAATAAACCCAAGGTAGCACAAAAGTAACATTCAACAAAGTATACACATAAAATCAATAGTAGTAGGGAGGAGAATAATGAGATAGTAAAATCGAAAAAGGGCCAAAACTGAATACAACACTGGTTAATCTTCCACAAACTTTAAAAAACAAATCCAAAAAGGCAAGTACATAATTAAGCAGTACAGGAAGAATTCTTTTTTTTCACCAACAAAAAAAAGCTTACAACAAAAACTTCACAAAGTTTCTCTACAAAGTCTTCCTAAAAACAAAACCAAAATAGTATGCAACCTAATTCTCCTATAGTTGAGTAAGGACATCTAGCAAAACAAACCGCAGCAGATAACTATAAAAAAAAAAATACTGAGCTCTGATTTAATTCTCTATTATATTTCAAACTGCCGCAATTTTGATATCACAAAAGCAAAAATCACCACGGCAAATAACTAAAAATAGAATAAGAAAAGAATACGGGACTCAAATTAAATCATCTACCAAGCTTGAAACTGCTCCAATTTCGACACCATAAAAAAAACGCAAAAAACAAAATAGCCAGTAAATTAAGTTAATTGCTTCAAACCTTCGTTACACCATAAAATAAATGATCAATGGCGGCATCTTATCGCAGAAGAAATAAAATTATCATAGCCCAAACAAACAAATAAAACATCAAAAAAACATTTAATTAAAAGCGAAATAATTAATCATACTCTAAAATTACTGCAAACAGCCAATCAAAAATAGCAAATAACTAAAAAGACAATAAGAAAAAAAATATGGGGCTCAGATTTAATCATCTACCAAGCTTGAAACTGCTCCAATTTCGGTATCACAAAGAATACGGCAAAAACAAAATAGCCAGTAACCACAAATGTTTCAAACCTTCGCCATAAATAAATTGCACCAACTGGTTGGCCACACAGTAGCCCATCCATAGTCACGTACTAATTATCAATGGGAGTATCCTACCGCAGAAGGAGCAGAATCATCACAGCCCAAACAAAGAAAGAAACATCAAAAAGCATTTAATCTAAAGCAGCAAAATTTATTATAGTCTAAAATTAACATTCCTGCAAACAACCAGTCACAGACCAGCAGGCAATACAAATATCACTTATACAAAAAAAGTTTATTTGCCATAAACGCAAAAGCAAAAGAAGCAGAAACTGTGGCAATACCAACAGGACGACCAAAAGCAGTCACGATAAATCGAATTCAGCATTAATTGCATTGGAGCAAAGGCACAATAATAAGAATAAGAGCTAGAAGCAGCCACATCAGTTGTTTGGAGGAACCCAAAAGATAATAAAAACAAAATCAACTCAAGAAACACTCTATGTACCTTATGAATTGTGAACCCGGAGCAGATTTGGAAAAATCTCTGCATTTCTACGTTGAATGGTTCACATCAAACAGTTCTTGCATGCAGGAAACCATCCAAACTTTCTACAAATTCAAAAAACGGCAACTTGCAAATGCGCATAAAAAATTACCCAGTAATAGTACTTTGCGTAAATAATAGAACAAATCCAAACAATAAAAGCCCAATTTCCAAAAAAGCCACCATTCTGTAATCACAAGCAGAGGAAATAGAATTAATCCAATTTTTTTTTTCAAATCAGACCCCCTCTTCCAGAAAAAGAAAGCACCAAAAAATTCCTAGCATGCAATGGGCGCCAAAGGGCCATCCAATCTGCACCAACTTTTCGGCACTGTTGCACCAATTTAGAAACAAAGAACGACGGCCTTTCTTCCTTTTTGCATCATCACCTATCGCATAACGGTGAAAAATGATTGCATGCAATAGGTGCTGTAGGACTACCCAATTTGCCGCAACATGTCAGCACCCGCACTGCCATAGGACTACTCCAGCAGAATATTTCAGCAACAAACTAACTATTTTGATTATTTAGCAAAAAAAATATAGAGCATATACTGTAACTACATGCATTGTCGAACAGCATATCAGTCCAACAAAGCTATACATCATGAGTAAGAACGCAAAAATTGCAATCGAACCCATTACCAAAAAAATAAAAGAAAATTCCTCACAATTTGGTCCAAAGATAACAATGAACAACTCAATTCGTTCCTGCTGCTGACAGAATCCAAAAAGCCCTCCCTTCTTTTGCCTCATAGCCTAATCTTAGCAGCAAAGAGAGAGTAAAGCAGAAGAGCAGCATGGCCTGTAGAGAGAGCAGCGAAGCTCAGCTCTTGACTGTCTGTCAGATGCAGTAGCAATGGGGACCAGAACTGCCTGCAGTGCTAGATGCTCACGCAGCAGCAGCAGCCGCCGACGCCGCTGCAGCAGTCGTCGTCGCCACGCATGCTGCAGCAGGTAACTCCCACGTAATTACCGACGACTTATCTGAAAATACTATCAAGACACACCTCGCAGCAAGCGGCGGCACAATTTGACATCCAATCTGGGGGTCTGGTTTAGGGTTTAGGGTTTAGTCATGCTCGAAAACTTTCCAAGTTGCATCGAAAAGCTGAACTCATGCAGTAACTACCAATGGGGTAAAAAAAGTGTTCAAATATTTTTTAATAAAAATAAACGATAAGCTCAGATAATTTTGCCTAAAGAAGCAACCACCATCTTTCCTCCCCTCACAAAAAAAGAGAAAATAATGCACCAATGAATTGTTTGTATGCAATGGTTGCCCAACGGCCATCCAATTTGAAATGCACCAACGAATTGCTTGCATGCAATAGTTGCCGAAGGGCCATCCAATCTGCAATGACATTTTAGCACCTGATCATCTTTTTGGAAAGCTACAAATGCGAGGAGGAGGAAAAGGAAGCCATCCATTTGGAGGGCGTCATTTTTTTTTCATCACTGCTTATCGCATAAAGCCAGAGCTAAAATCAGTAGCCTATATATAGCATAAAATCGGAGCGAAAATCAGCAACTCATGTCCGAGCAAGAGAGAAGTAGTAGGGAGGAGGATAATGAGATAGGAAATCGAAAAAGGGCCAAAACTGAAAACAGCACAGCAGAAGGAGCAATGGGAGTATGCTACAGCAGAAGGAGCAATGGGCGTCGCCGGGTCTTCACTCTTCAGCGAATACTTTTGGCAAACATCATGAAGCAATTCACGAAAACAAACCGTAACAACTACCAATGCCATAACTGCACCGAAACAGTATAAAAAAATCGAAACACAAGGGAAAATAAATCAGTAAAACAGAGAAATAGCCAAAAAAAGAGAAAATAAAAAAAAAACAAAGAAAGTGTGAAGAAACCAGGTTTCAGTTATGATTGCTCGCAATGGCAGGAAACCAACCAGAACTGCTGCCCAATCTCTGCTCGAAAATAGATAGCACGCCGAGTAGGGGGAAAAGGGGGGGGAGGAATTGTAAGTCCATTATATAAGTAATATAGATAATAATAAGAATTTGAAAAGATCCGAAACTAACCTGACAATTTCAGCACAATCACCACAAAACCGACTGCAAACCACAACTTTATCAAAATATGAGAACCGCGACAACATGCATCAGCAGGAAATGAGAAGGTATTAATAAAATCACCGAACGAATAATAATCAACATGGACTAATTGCATATATCCACATTACCACTTTGCATACCCGATTTTTAAACTCAACCTTTATCAGCCCGGCGAGAGCAAATCCTCAACAGGGGAAGGGGTGTCCACCGAACAAAAACCCCACCTTTCTTAGCCCTCCGAGAGAGAACCCACAACAGCGAAGGGTTTGTTCAGCGAGCAAATGGCCAGTAGAGTCGAAATTATGAAGAAAAATAAATAGCTTAGAAATAGAGGAAGAAAATGGAAGAGGAAGAGCACATGAAAGGCCACAAAACTCCAGAACAATCCCTGTATTTATAAGCAACCGAGCAAAGCCCGCAGGCGGGGAGGGAGGGCATATGGCCAGGCAGGCTGCTGGCCGTAGAAGAAGGACGGGGGATTATGTAACCAACCACTCTGTTTCCCGTACGGTCGACAGTGTTTGGTGGGCCATGAGGGGGCGCCGTACGGCCAGGTTGGCTGCCAGGCATAGAAGAAGGACAGGGGATTGAGTGACCCACCATCTCCTTTCTCAGATCAAGGCAACCAGAGGAAGAGGCGGCATGGGCGACCGTACGGCGAGCTATGGTCCAAGCCAAAGAAGAAGAAGAAGAAATGATCGAGTACCCCACTGAATCCCTGTACCACCCTACCGCCCAAGCCATGGAGAGCTAGAAGGGCACGGGTGGCCGTACGCGAGCATGCTCGCGGCAGAAGAAGTACAGAGGATTATGCAAACCAACCAGTCCGTTCCCCAGGATAGGGGGGGAGGCATTGTACGGGAGTTTGGCGGCGGCATAGGCGACGTACGGCGAAGCAGGATGCTGGCGGCAGAAGAAGGAAAGAAAGAAGGGCACAGGAGACCGTACGCGAACACCGCCGGCCGTACGAAAGCAGCATATCGCAGATCGAGGCGACCAAAGGAAGAGGCGGCATGGGCGACCGTACTGCGCTGTAGGGTTCAACCGAAGGAAGAAGAATGAGAGATCAAGACGTACGCGAAACAGGGCCTCGGGATCAGAACCCCCGCCAGCGAGCGTATTGCCAACCCAGGGGGAAGGTAGGGTACCGCCATTCGGCTGCGGGGGGAGGGCCACGATCGTACAAAACACCATCCCGCCCACCACGCCGCCGACGATCCCGCGTATAGCAGAGCCACGCCGATGAAGACGCAACAAATTAATGAGGAGCGAGAGCGGGAGCGAGCGAGTGAGGAGGAATAGGATCAGAACCCCCGCCAGCGAGCGTACGGCCGCCCCAGGGGGAAGGGAAGGTACCGCCATTCGGCTGCGGGGCGAGGGCCGCGATCGTACAAAACGCCATCCCGCCCACCATGCCACCGACGATCCTGCGTACCCAACAAATTAATGAGGAGCGAGAGCGGGAGCGAGCGGGTGAGGAGGAATAGGAAGCAACAAATTAATGAAGAGCGAGAGTCGATCAGACGCGGAGAAGCCTCCGAACTGCTTAGGATTCACCCAAAGGTCAAAAGAGAGGGGAGTAGGTAAACAACTCCCCTCCAAAATGCGGAGAAGCCTCCAAACCTGCTTAGGATTCACACGAAAACTTTTGGCAAATATCGCGAAGCAATTCGCGGAAACAAACCGTAATAACTACCGATGCCATGACTGCACCGAAACAGGGGAAAAAACTGAAATGCAGGGGAAAACAAATCAGTAAAACATAGAAAAGCTAAAAAAAGGAAGCACGAAACCAACCAGAACTCTTGCCCGATCTCTGCCTCCGAGAGAGAGCCCACAACAGCGAAGGGCTCACCGAACAAAAGCCCCAACTTTCTTAGCCCTCCGGGAGAAAACCCACAACGGCGAACAGCTTGTTCAGAGAGCAAACGACCAGCAGGTAAGAAATAGGGGAAGAAAATCAAAGGAGAAGAGCAGACGAAAGGCCACAAAAACCCACAACAATCCCTATATTTATAAGCAACCGAGCAAAGACCACAGCCGCCCCAGAGGGGGGGAGGGGGGGGGCATACGACAGGAAAGCTGCACAGCATGCTCGCGGCAGAGGAAGTACAGAGTATTATGCAAACCAACCAGTCCGTTCCCCAGGATAGGGGGGGAGGCACTGTACGGGAGTTTGGAGGCGGCATGGGCGACGTACGACAGAGCATGACGCCGGCGGATCAAGACGTACGCGAAACAGGGCCTCGGGATCAGAACCCCCGCCAGCGAGGGTACGGCCGCCCCAGGGACGCCGGCGGATCAAGACGTACGCGAAACAGGGCCTCGGGATCAGAACCCCCGCCAGCGAGGGTACGGCCGCCCCAGGGGGGAAGGTAAGGTACCGCCACCCGGCTCCCGCCAGTGAGCATACGGCCATTCGGCTGCGGGGGGAGAGGCACGATCGTACAAAACGCCATCCCGCCCACCACGCCGACGTACGCGAAACAGGGCCTCGGGATCAGAACCCCCGCCAGCGAGGGTACGGCCGCCCCAGGGGGCAGGTAAGGTACCGCCACCCGGCTCCCGCCAGTGAGCATACAGCCATTCGGCTGCGGGGGGAGAGGCACGATCGTACAAAACGCCATCCCGCCCACCACGCCGACGTACGCGAAACAGGGCCTCGGGATCAAAACCCCCTCCAGCGAGGGTAGGGCCGCCCCAGGGGGGAAGGTAAGGTACCGCCACCCGGCTCCCGCCAGTGAGCATACGGCCATTCGGCTGCGGGGGGAGAGGCACGATCGTACAAAACGCCATCCCGCCCACCACGCCGACGTACGCGAAACAGGGCCTCGGGATCAAAACCCCCTCCAGCGAGGGTATGGCCGCCCCAGGGGGGAAGGTAAGGTACCGCCACCCGGCTCCCGCCAGTGAGCATACGGCCATTCGACTGCGGGGCGAGAGGCACGATCGTACAAAACGCATTCCCGCCCACCATGCCGATGAGGAGGGATAGGATCAGAACCCCCGCCAGCGAACGTACGGCCGCCCCAGGGGGGAAGGGAAGGTACCGCCATTCGGCTGCGGGAGGGGGGGGGGGGGGGGGGGGGGGGGCGCGATCGTACAAAACCCCATCCCGCCCACCATGCCGCCGACGATCCTGCGTACTCTACAAATTAATGAGGAGCGAGAGCGGGAGCGAGCGGGTGAGGAGGAATAGGAAGCAACAAATTAATGAAGAGCGAGAGCCGATCAGACGCGGAGAAGCCTCCGAATCTGCTCAGGATTCACCCAAAGGTCAAAAGAGAGGGGAGTAGGTAAACAACTCCCCTCCAAATGCGGAGAAGCCTCCAAACCCGCTTAGGATTCACAATTCAAAGGATATATAGATGGATGGGGATCGTAAGCACTAATTAATTATTTAAAAAATACGTGTTGATAGAAAGGACACGTATGTCGCACTTAAAAGCTTAGTTACTCAATTCATCTGGATGTTCGATCTATTTTTAAGTCTCATGCCGTTAAATCTATTGTGGGTGCACCCAAACAATACCCTAATATGTCCGGGAGTCTTCAAAATATGCACGGAGCTAAGTTGACGGACTTTAGCACTATTTGACTCAATTTTTTTTTATTCATATTTTTTATTATTCGTATTTATTTTTTACAACTGAAAAAAAAAACTATTTAACCTGCCTCTTTTAATTTTGGTGGTAGGCTAAAGCCTATGATTTATTAGTAATCCATTCAATACTTTGGATGGAATGTAATTAGTGTGATGCATTTTATAATTGAAATGGCAAAGAAAGTTAAAAACAAGTTATTTAGTTTTATACCAATATTTTCTAATTTGCTCTTTAAAGAAGTTGAGAAGCTAGTTCTCTAATAATCTCAATTTATTATCAGATAATTTTACAATTGATGAGTTATTTTTACATATCAGATAGCTAATAAACGGTTATATATATATATATATATATATATATATATATATATATATATATATATATATATATATATATATATATATATATATTGCAGAGAAAGGTAGCACGCTACCCGCTTCGTTTATTTCTTATAGAAATAAACTTAGCTAGAAATGTGAATCAACTAGGATTCGAACTCGGGACCTCGGGTACCAACCACCAAGCCCTTTGCCACTTGCGCTAGAGACAGTCGGTGAATCTAGTCATTATTAACTAAGTAAATTTGATCAAGTTCACTAAATTCGATCTGCTCTTAATAAATTCAGATTTATGAATATCATTTTCTCTTGATGAAGGTTAATTTTTCTACCCAAATTCTATTCTATTTTTTCAAAATGGGATAGTGAAAAATATGTACCTCAATTTTTCATTTATCAAATATATTATCCCTACTTATTTAGCTTTATTTACTATCACTATAATTTAACTATAATTTTAGAGGAAAGGGAGGATTTGTTATTTGGCTTAAAGTCAATGACCAAGCCATTATCAAATAGAAGGAAAATGGGGGAAAGGGATGCTTCTCCTCCTAAACCTAATAATTTAGGAAGTTAACATTTATTATGGAAAAATATTTTAAAAAATATAAAACAGTAGTTATTTTTCACAAGATTAAATTATTGAGAATAGTATTTGTATCTTCTATATTTGACAATCACGTCACATCTGGACTCGGGCCCAAGACGTAGACTTACTAAATGAGAGGAAATTACACAAAGGAGGTCGGTAAAACTCAAAGTCGGAATCGCAAACGTTGTTCTTTATAGAAGTTTAAGCTGTCAGAAAATAATCATATTTTATATTCAATCGAAAATTTGGATTACGATTAGCCTGAGAGAGAGAGAGAGAGAGAGAGAGAGAGAGAGAGAGAGAGAGAGAGAGAGAGAGAGAGAGACTAAAGATGTTTTAAATAGGGTTAATTTTATACAGGTCCCTGCAAACATAGTGAATTGCAAATATATCCCTACAAAAGTTCAACTTTCATATGTTGTCCCTACAAAAGTCCTAATATTTTCAAATATGTCCCTGCTGTTTGAATCCGTTAGAAAATTTTAGTTAACCATAGGTTAAATACTTAACCATGGTTAGTCAATGAAATAATTTGATATTTTTATCCCTCTTATATTAGCTATTGTGGCTTTTGGAGGAACATATTTGTGATGGCAAAAATGTCATTTTATTTATTTTCTGTTAAAAAATAAACAGTGCTTTAACGTTAACAAACCAGATGAGTATATTTGAACATCAGGACTTTTGCAGGGACAACATATGAAAGTTGACTTTTGTAGAAATATATTTACAATTCACTATGTTTACAGATACCTGTATGAAATTAACCCTTATAAATAAGAGCAATGCTAGGGGTACACCCTTTTTGCATTTTCCTTAAAATAAATAAAGGGTTTGTTGGAGAGAGTTAGATCAAAATCAGGTGAAACATAAGCAATGGTGTTAGTTAGGCTTGCTTGGAATTAATTTTACATCCACTTAACTCAAAGGTTGTTAGGCAAAGATGCACCCAAAAGCAATTAGCCCAAAAAGAGGTAATTTTTAATGAGTTTTGAGCTAATTAACTTTGTTGTTGCTAGTAGGGATGTTAATAGTCGGATTCCGGGTGAATTTTCAAAAATTCGAACCTGAACCCGATAACCCAATCCAAAATTTGAATCCAATCCGATCTCTACGGATTTTGAAAACCTATGTCCAAAACCGAATCCGACCAAAAATCCAAAACCCAAGTCTGAACCCGAAATAATTATTTCTCTTTACCATATTTCGAAACATATTATATTAAAATCTAAAATTTTAAAATACAAATTCAAGTATAACATCAAATATTCATTTATATTATTCATTTGTATTATATTATGTAAAATCTATTTGGGTTCATGTTGGATTCATGTTTAGGTCGAATACATACAATATCTATATCCAAACTCGAATCTGTCGGATTTTCTTTTTTATATCCCGAGCCGAACCATTATATCCGCCCTATTCCGATTATGATTCAAATAAAATTTTAGATATCCGTATCCATTAACATCCCTAGTTGCTGGATGAATAATGCTATCCTCACTTCTGAAAATAGATAGAATAAAATCTGAGCTGAAGTGATCATTTATTTTTTATGCTGTGTGAGATCTACAGCCCGTAATTTATGTAAATTCGTTTGCATCGTCGAAAATCGTACTCTCATTTATTCACGAAAATGAATATCAGCACACTTATTTCATCGGTCTATATATATTTCTCCCTTTTTCGATAGAAATACTGAATGAAAAGAATTAGCCAATCTTGTAGATGAAAGATTACTGTCTTTTATTCAGAACTCTTTTACAACAAAATTATAATTACTTTTATTTTTGAACTCTCCATGATTATTGACTTATAATTAATTTGTTTGGCCCTATAGTTTGAGTTGATATAATCAATTCACACTATATTAAATTGTCCTATAGTTTATTTATTTAACAAAATTAGAAGCAATTAAACTATTAAATCCTTTTTTTTGGAGACTAATTAGTGACTTATAACTCTATATTTGCTTCTCACTAGAACAAAAGCTATATATTTTTTTCTTCTCAATTAAATAAAACGTCAAAAGTAAAAGCTATTGGCATAGCCTTGAATAAAATTGATATTATCAAAACTAATTTTAATATTGTCGGAGCAGATACACTATATTTATTCATGATCCGAGCATTTTTTGCTTTGTCAATAGTGAAAATTGTTTTTACAGTATTAATTCTTGTAATTAATCGGAACATAAAACTATATAGGCCATCAAATTAGTGTCATCAAAATTCTCAAAAATCATTTTCATGCTAATAATATTATTCCTTTGGTAATGGTTTTGTAGCTACCATGTCCAATTTTTCCTGTAGATTGAAAAGCATAAGATAACAAATTAAGCTACACCAAGGACAATTAAAGTCTCATAAAATGTTACATTATTTTCATATCTTTTTCTATAACATATATATTTTTGGATACAAATAAAAAGCCCTCAATAAAATTTCTATATCTTATATATAAATATATAAGTTTACTTTATTATAGAAAACAAAAACTTTGCAATCTAAAATAAGTGTTACTTCAAGGGCAAGCAAGATTATTAATTTTGATGTAATTGTGACAATGTCTAACATAAATCCAATTTTAAGAAAAGGTCAGAATAATATGTGAAAGGAAATATTAACCAACTTTTTATATAAAATTTAGGGTTAATTTCATACAGGTTCCTGCAAACATAGTGAATTACAAATATATCCCTGCAAAGTTCAACTTTCATAAGTTATCCCTACAAAAGTCATAATATTTTCAAATATGTCCCTGCCGTTAGGATTCGTTAGAGAAATTTAGTTAACCATAGGTTAAATACTTAACATTGGTTAGTTTTTGACATTTT
Source organism: Puya raimondii (assembly GCA_016920855.1). Taxonomy (NCBI): domain Eukaryota; kingdom Viridiplantae; phylum Streptophyta; class Magnoliopsida; order Poales; family Bromeliaceae; genus Puya; species Puya raimondii. The sequence goes on along the minus strand of JABWPP010000050.1, from coordinate 101,009,142 downwards.
TACCCCTCTTATATTATACTGTTATGGTTTTTGGAGAGACATATTTGTAATGATAAAATTGAAAATATAAACAGTTTTCTAACGGTTCTCTAACGGTAACAAACCAGAGGACATATCTGAAAATATTAGAACTTTTGTAAGAATAACTTATGAAAGTTGAACTTTGCAGAAATATATCTGTAATTCACTATATTTGCGGGGACATGTATGCAATTAACCTTAAAATTTAATATTGCTTGACAAAATGCTTTATTTATTACGACATGTACTTTAAAAGGTACAAAAATAAATGTAGGTATTGAGTAGATACAGTATATGTTTTGTAAATTAGAACTGACTTATTAATTATATTTTTAAAATTAATAAAATATATAATATAAACCCAAAACACAATAAATACATAGAAGACACTCACTATTTTTTTATATTTTTATCAAAACATTACTTTACCCCATGATTATTTCACATAAGCATGAGCTTTTTGGACGTTGAGGGGGTAATAACGGTTCTCTATATGTTTTTGCCCCAACTCTATTTTATTTAATAGCGTTAGGTGGGCGTCGATACCAAACTAAACCTTAGTCAAATATGTTGTAAATTTTATTTTCTCGAATCGTAACTCTGTAAAAATTGGTGTTCTAATCACTTTTTAGCTGATAAAAAAGCTATAACAATAATAGATAGCAAATAATAAAACTATAAAATTTAACAAATTTTTACCTTAATTAACTATAATAAATTAACTAACAAAACTAGAAATTGAACCATTGACAATCCAAAAAACAAAAGAGTTTCGAAATGTCCTATGGTTAAGGGGCCTTAGTTCATTTCTCCTCCTTTTTTTTTTAATAGTTTATGGTGTTATAATTAAGCCCAAGAAAAGCCCAACTAAACCAAGCCTGTTTAAGAACATAAAATCACCTTACATTTTTTTTCTTTTTTTTAAAAAATTTTTGGATAAAAAAGTTTGGAAAACTTGGGGATGTAATGGATTGGTGGAGATTCTGCTCTGATCCACCCCGAATGTAATAGTTAGTAGGAGTCAAAAAAAATAAAAAGAGGAAATTCGTCCCTAATCCGGCCCGATCCGCTAAGAAATGGAGCAAAAAGCAGAAAAATCCTTCCTTCCTTTGATCTATCCCGATCCGCAAAAAAATCGCTCCAACTCCGACCCGTCCCGAATAAAACAGTAAGTGGCGATAAGAATTAAACTAAAATTCAACATTTTCTACGCTAAGAAAATAGCGTGGGAGGTCCCGAGTTCGAATCCTAGTTGATTCACATTTTTAGCTAAGTTTATTTTCAAAAGAAATAAACGAAACGGATAGCACACTACCTTTCTCTAAAAAAAAAAAAATTCAGCTTCTTTTTAACAATTTCCACAAAAATAAAAAGGTTCATCAATGATTTGACTGTACAAATAATTATAGAGCTAAGCTAGAATTAAATTTCTACATCGTTTTCGACAATAGAGTATCTGAATCAACGATCGGCGCCGTTCGACATAATTTAGGATATTTAGTTAAATACATTTCAAATTTAATAATTTTTTAATGTCATTAGCTTAGTTTTTCAAGTGGTTCAAAAATTGAAATTTTTTAAGAATTTGACATCACTTAATTTACTAAGAGAATGATACTAAAAAATTATGAAATTTAGCTCTCAGAAAATTTAAATAACCCAAATCCTATTTAACGAAGCCGATCGTCAGTTCAGAAATAGTGCAGCTTAATTTACTCTATAATTATATATAAATAAAAAAGTACAAAATTTATTTCAGATCATTTAGAGTCGACTATCCAATCTTTCAAAATTTTGATTTAGCTACCCAACCTTTCAATTCATTTGATTTGATAATAGAAAGTGTGACGTCAACGGCACTTTAACTTCAAAATTAGAATGCATCGTTTATCTCTACAGATATAATTAGCATACTTCGTATAATATTTATAATTTAAATTTTGAACTGAAAGTGCTACTGATTGATTCAAATCAAACAAATTAAAATATTGAATTGTAAAATTAAAATTTTAACAGATTAGATTGTGGACTCAAAATAATTGATAGTTCAGATAACTATGCGCAATTTTATCTTATATATTATTATTATACACATAATTTCCGCTAGTGTTCCTTTTGTTCTTTCTCGTCGGAGGAGGAAGATTTGTTCTTATTAGAGTCCACTTTGCCATCGTTCCCGCCAAGCTTCATGTACTTGTCCTTCCTGGTGAGCATGGTGCACTTGAACCCCAATTCCGCGGCGATCAGCCGCTGCACGTGGTTGGCGACGTCGACGGCGGGCCGGCCGCCCCCTCCGCAGGTCTCCTCCGGCCGCAGCGGGTCGAGGAACGTCACGGTGTACCCGGGCCGCGGGTTCATGAAGAAGAAGTAGGGGTCCATGCACTTCCAGCCGCGCACCGTCGAGCCGTAGAACACGTCCTGCGCGGTGTCGATGGCGACGGGCACGATGCGGTCGGTGAGCTCGGCGAAGAGCGCGGAGAAGCGGAGCAGGAACGGCTCGCGGCAGGTGGTCCCCTCGGGGCAGACGACGAGGTCGCCGCGCTGGAGCAGGGCCTTGATGCGGGCGGCGTCGGTGGCGCGGTCGCGGGAGAGGGGGACGGCGGTGATCGGGGAGAGCGCGGCGGAGACGGGGCTGACGCTGTAGGTGACGCAGGAGACGGGGCGGCCGAGGGCGACGGTGACGATGATGGGGTCGAGGGCGGTGCGGTGGTTGCAGACGAAGAGCGAGCCCGGGGAGGACGGGGAGGGAGGGGGGGGAGGGGGGCGGCCGCGGACGGAGAGGCGGATGCCGGTGAGGCGGTAGGAGTGGCGGACGAGCGGGGCGGGGACGGGGAGGTTGAGGAAGACGCGGAGGAGGGAGAGGACGAAGCCGAGGGGGAGGTAGAGGAGGGTCAGCAGGGCCGTCAGCGGGTCGGGGCGGCGCACGAGGCGGCCGTCGTGGAAGATGACCGGGGAATTCAGCTTCTCCGGGGCCACCCGGGCTGCCTCAGGGTTTGGGGGAACCATGTACGCTTCCTTCATTTCAAATTAATTAAGACCCAAAAAAGAAAAGAAAAAATTCAGTTAGTTATGTTAGTTATTTTTGTTATTATTAGTTTTTTTTTTTTTTTTGAGAGAAAAATAGCACGCTACCCGCTTCGTTTTATTTCGTTTAGAAACAAACTTAGCTGGAAATGTGAATCAACTAGGATTCGAACTCGGGACCTCGGGTACCGACCACCAAGCCCTTTGCCACTTGCGCTAGGGACGGTCGGTGTTGCCCCTTGTACATCGCACAACGGGATAAAACAACAGTGGAGAGCTCCCCAACAATGCATCGTTGCGGAGTTAACAGTTCGCTGTCACGTATTAGTTTTGTCTCTATTCAAAAATTCGTTGGTTCTCTTTTATAGTAAAACTTAAAAAATGAATAGAGACAAAACTAACGCATGACAGCTGATCGAAAGTTCCTCCCCACTGAAAGAAAAAATTTCCCCGTAAAAAAGAGTGTATGATTTACACTACCTCCATCTAAAATTTCACAAAACCCTTGGAATATTTAATATTTATATAAATATTTATCATATATTTCATGCGTGATAAAAAGCAGTGTGAAGTTCCTACTGGTTTGAATTTATCATATATTTTATACATGAAAATTTTAAAAAGATATTTAGAAATGTAAAATAATTGGGTTTCCAATTTGGAGCATTGGGTGCTCATCATCTGAACTCTTTACCACTTACAACCATCAATCATTCTTTAATTAGTTAATTTTAATTTTAATATTTTGAACAATAGATATTTAGGATATGTTTAATTTTACTGTAGAATATATTACTGTTTGATAAACGACAATTTAACCGGTCATTTAAGGATTTATTATATTCAAAAAACTAAAAATTGTAAGTTAAAACTTTCGCGTTATTTGCCGAACATTTAATTAAAATGACTGTAAGTGAAAGGTAAAGGCAGAAATGAGACTAAGATTTGTTTGGAGTTGCAGAAAAAATATATTTAGCGCAGCCAAAAGTATGATAAAAAAATATTTAATTATTTTTATAAGTTATAACATATCCTCAATTTCAAAATTTGACACGATTACCGACCGTCCCTAGCGCAAGTGGCAAAGGACTTGATGGTTGGTACCCGAGGTCCCAAGTTCGAATCCTAGTTGATTCATATTTCCAGCTAAATTTATTTCTAAAAAGAAATAAACGAAGCGGCACGATTTGACACGATTCGATACCAAATTAGCGGATCTAGATTTAGTATAAATAGATTTAAATCAGAAGCAAATCGCCCTGCTTAACTCCTTTATTATATAGTTCATACATGAGTTAATCCGTTATTGCCCTGTTGAATATTATATCTAATTTTTTTTTTATATAGTATAAATAGAAATATATAAAAGTTGACATAATTATGTAATAATACAAACAAACACATGTTAATTATATATAATTAAAGATTTTAATAATTCTTAAGTTTTTATTTTTAGTTTATATAATTTAAATTATTATCTTAAAAATAATTAAGATAACTAAATGAGTTATTTGGATAGACACACTTAACTAGCTTAATAAATGTGTTAATGTTAGGTTTTTGAGCTTTGAGGACAATTTCTTATATATCCCTGACTACTTTACAATATTTTTAACTTTATCCTTTATTTTTTAAAACACCTTTTAAAAACTCCAATTTATCCAATAAACTTTCAACGGCAAAGGTATATTTTTTTAAAAAATCTTACATATTTCAGGAGCAAATTTAAAAATAAAAAGAATAATTTTAAAAATAAAAAATAAATCAGATATTTTGTAAGTTTTGAAAGATATATTAGAAATTATTCGTATTAAACAAGTTGAACCTGGTTTAACCTACATATAATAACATCTTAACGATCTACATTTATACGGCGTTGACATGAAGCACAACCCCTAACAACTTCCAGAGAGTTAATGAATGCAATTCCATCCAAGAAAAATCTATGCGAATTGAATAAATTCAGACCATACAAAAGTTAGGATGTAATATAAATGAAAATACAACATTGCTAGTTTATTAAAGGTGTTGAGTAAGCCATGCAAATTTGTGGTCTATGGATGACTTGGTGGACCGGGATCACCCAATTTGACAACATAAATAGTGGGGAGGGGAGAAAGAGAAAAGTAACCCTTAATTTTTAAGCTAACCCAACAATAAGGGTAAGTAAATTTACTATTAAAAATTACTTTATTTCTCTCCACTTTCAACCAAAAAGCATAAACCGATTCTCGGTCCACATTCGAGGTATATGCATTCAGTCTGCAGTAGAGCTGGCAATTCAGCTTATGTGCGGCTCGAAATGATCGCTCATTTAATGGATGAGCCGAACACGAGCTAAATTTTTTGACTTGAAATCTTAATGAGCCGAACCCGAACGAAAATCAGCTCGCTCGTTCGTGTTCGTCTCGCTTAATAAACGAGCAAAAGACAAGTCGACCCAAGCTCATTCGTGTTCGGCTCGTTGATAGCTATAATTTGCAGATAGCATGGCAGACAAAGTTTATAAAATAAGTGAAGAAAAAAAAAAGAAAAAAAAAGAAAAAGGAGAGAGTATTTGTGGGTACCTTGCAAATGGCCATGAAGTCGTGGTCGGAGTCTCGATCCCCCAACCCCAAGTCGGGCCGCGCCCCCTCCCCGAGAAGCCTCTCGAGCGCCTCCCTCTTCTTCCTCCCCACCAGAACCCCCGGCGCCGCCACCCTCCCCGTGCACCGCCCGGTCCGCCGCTCCACCTCGATCTCCGTGCCCACCACCTCCGCGCCGAGCCACTCCCGCGCGAACCCCTCCACCATCACCCGCGGGTTCGCCGTCACCACCACCCTCCGCTCCCCCCCGCAGGCCCTAAACGCCTCCCACGCCTCCGCCCGCACGTCCGCCGCGTAGAACCGCGGCAGCACCGCCCGCGCCGCCGCCGCGACGTCGCGCGCGCGCAGCCCCGCCACGGCCGCGAAGATCAGGAGCTCGATCGCCGCGGGCTCGGAGACGGCGACGTAGAGCGCGAGGATCAGCGGCGCCAGCAGCAGCAGCGCGAGCCCGCGGAGGTAGCTCCCCGCCTCCACCGCCACCAGGAAGAAGTACGGGAACGAGCTCCGCGACACCAGCAGCGTCCCGTCCAGGTCCGCCGCCGCCACCCCGCCGCCGCCGCGCGCCGCCGCGGAGGCCGCCGCCGAGAACTTCGAGATCGGCGGGAAGGTACGGCGATCGCTCGAGCCCATCTATGATCTTCTTTTTTCTTAAATTTGAAATTTAAAATTTGGAATTGGTTACGGGGGTTTGGGCGATTGAGATGGAGGGAATGCCATGCGATTTATATGAAGGGGAAGGCGTAATGGGAGTGACGACGACTGTGGAGGTGAAATTACGGTAATAACCTTCGTAAAAAAAAAGCACGGAGACCCCTCACCTATAGTAGAATCTAAAAAAAGCCACTAAATTTTTAATTTTTTCCAACTGACACTCTCTAATTTTTTTTATTTTTAAATAATTTAATCAAATTTAATAAATTAAATTATTTGTAGTAAGTAACTAATTAAGCCATTAAATTTAACAAATTTTTTAATAAATATAATTAAATTTTTGATTGGTCTCTTTAATCTGTCTCGGACTCATATTATTCTGTATAAAAAATTATTCTACAATTCTACTAAAAAATATTTAAAAAAAAAATGAGGACCATTTGCTACCTATTAGTTTTAAAAGAAATTGCATTAAGAGATATGCTTTTGTTGTTTTTGGTTCTTGAACGGTGTTTGCATTAATAATTTGATAGAATAATATATTTTATTTACAAGATGATTTATGTTATTTCGAAAAATGTAATTTAGAATATTTGATAACACCAACCATTCCTAGCGCAGGTGATAAAAAACTTGGTGGTCGGTATCGGAGGTCCTAAGTTCGAAGCCTAATTATTTTACATTTTCGACTAAATTTATTTCTAAACAAAATAAACGAAGCAGATAACATACTATCTTTCTCTAAAAAAGAAAAACATTATTTATATATTCAAACAGATGATCTTGATATTCATTCCCAATTGGGATAGTTAGGTATGAGTAGTTGAATAAAAGACTCATGCAGTGTCCTCATCTCCGTCCACATCTCTGTCGCTTTAGTAGATGGGGAAGGATCAACCAAAACCAACTCAATTCACATTTTCTTATCCATTTTTTTCCAAGTTTTTTTGTTTGTGGGGTTTTTAAGTCCTTGAGATTTGGTTCAGGAGATCACCTACTTCGCATCTTCCTCGCGAGCTAAAATTAATTTAATTTTTAAATTCACATTTACTGGTGGAAGGGAAACCTAAGTTGGAAACCTCCTTTGTGTACGCCGCATGTTTTGGTCAAATTGCTACTTATTGGAAAAAAATAAATAATTTTTTTTCTGAAAAATAATTTTTCATGATTTTCGGAAGAATCAAACACCCCCCTAAGTCGTTGTTGGTTCCAACTTTTCAAGCAGTTTTCCCTAATTTGATGAGTAAATTTTGAGAAATAAAAAAAACAAAGTTTTATCATAATATTTATATTTTAAAGTTGGAAGTTTTAATTTAAAGTTTCTGCGCTTACTATAATAAATAATCATCGAGAGAATTTTATGAAACAGTAGTCGCTCGGGCTTTTCCAAGCAATTTTTACTCAATACGAGCGAAACTAGCATTTCAAAAATTGTTGGTTAACCGACCGTCCCTAGCGCAAGTGGCAAAGGGCTTGGTGGTTGGTACCCGAGGTCCCGAGTTCGAATCCTAATTGATTCACATTTTCAGCTAAATTTATTTTCAAAAAAAATAAACGAAGTGGGTAGCGTGCTACCTTTATCTCAAAAAAAAAAAGTTGTTGGTTAATTTCGATGTAGTTCCAACTACTGTTGTTGATTTGAGCCTCCTAATATAATTTTAACTGTAATAGTTGAATTCAGATGCCCCAATTCAAGCACTACATTTGGATCATAATACAATTGAAACTGCAGTACAGTTATAATCGCGTACAACCAAACATCCTCTTAGCGCAGCACATCTTTTTGGACCAAGCTTAATGAAGGTACAAAAGCTTTGGAGTTTGGACCCATCTTTGCTCATAATTGCTGGAAAAAATATATTTGAAATAAATACTTTAGATAATAATTTTCTTGCCTGAAAAAGAAATAAGATAATTGTATGTGAATAGCACGCTACCTATTTTATTTATTAGTAAAATAAGAAAAATTATAAAGACGAGTCAGCTAGGCCTCGACAAAAATCAGAATAGAGCTTTTTTTTTTCGCGACTGCAATAATTTGTTGAGTGGGAAGGATGGGATTGGATCTGAGCCTCGAGCCGTTACGATCTGCGAATACGACAAATGGGTCGAGTATCGTAGAATCGAGCATAAGGCTCAGAGTCCGATCCCAGCTTACCCACCAAAAAAAAAAAAAAAATCTTCTCAAATATTAAATAATTAACTTGTGATGAAGGCATTGATGGTGATGGTGATGGTCTCCAAGTGATATTTTGAGGGAGATTTATAGGCACAACAAGGGCACTAACAAGAGTGGCAAAGATGTAATAATAATATTGAGTAATTATTTTGTGTGGATATGCTTAAAACCAAGTGCATTTAATTCTACCAATGAGAGTGAAAATAAGGAATCACCCTATATATATCTACTCTGATGTAAGTGTTTTTCCATAGCATTAAAAACCAAATAAATACTTTCCACAAGTCAAATATATGGTTAAATCTTTTGGATGTGCCATTTGAAGGGAAAGGGAAAAAAAAAATGTAAATAAGATATTGTTATCTTTAAAATAGTGAATTTTTAATTAACGAAGAAAATTATAAAATAAAGTTTTCAGAAAGAACAAAATTGAGTTTATTTATGCCGTGATTTTTTAAATGTGCAAATGTTATTCGGGCTAAAATTATTTGGAGTTTTCACTTGAGCTTCTCGCTTTCAGCTTAGGGGCTGTTTGTTTTTTATTACCTCACACATGGAATTTGACAGTACGAAAAATTTTGCGCACGACAACAAGTCATGATTTAGTGTCGAGGATTTGCTATCTTAAAAGCAGTGAGTGCAGTACACCTCGCTTTTCGCTTGCCAAACATGCCCTAATGTCGCTCGACAACTAACGCTCGAAGCTGGTTACAGCACATAGTCGGCGTTTATTGCCAACAATCTTTTCTTATTTTTCGACAGATAGACTCCTTAAACCCGATCATCATTTATAGACTTAACTTGATCAGCCAGTAGTAAAATCAACTGTGTCAATATCGTTCGCCAAATCAGCTATTAGAAAATCGGTCAATAAGTGGGTCAAACATTCAACCCAAATCTCATCTGGTTAACCCAAATCAAGGACCAGCCCAACATTGATGGGCTCAACAAATCCAAACCAGAATTGGGCCCAATTACATTTGGGCCGTGAATAGTTTACTCTCTAAATTAATTAAAATACTTGATCTAATATCAAATCAGAGTGGCGCAGCGGAAGCGTGGTGGGCCCATAACCCACAGGTCCCAGGATCGAAACCTGGCTCTGATATTAATTAGAGAAGCTTCCAATTTATTTTTTAATTTTAAAAAAAATTTTATTTATATATATTTTTTAAATTGTTTGTATCTATTACTTCTAAAAAAAATATTAATTTACAAAAAAAATTAATTTTTCCAATTAATTTTTTTATTTTTTAAAAAAAATTGATTTTTATAATTTTTTAAAATTGTTTGTATCTATTACTTCTGAAAAAAATTAATTTTTATTCTGATATTAATTTAGAGAAGCTTCCCAATTTTATGTTTTAATTTTTTTTAAAAAATTAATTTTTGATAATTTTTAAAAATGTTTTTATCTATACTTCTAAAAAATAATTTTTATTCTGATATTAATTTAGAGAATCTTCCCAATTTAGTTTTAATTTTTTTCAAAAAATTAATTTTCATAATTTTTAAGATTGTTTGTATCTATTACTTCCCAAAAAAAAAAAAATTTGTAATTTTTAAAATTGTTTGTATCTACTACTTCTATTGATTTGTTTATTTGGGATAAGACCATCACTACTTACTTATAATGTTGTTGCTTGTGTTATAATTAGAATGAAGTAAATCACTTTTTTTTTTTTTGGCCCATAGTGTTCATAAGTTACACTGTTGTTGCTTCATAATGTTTCTTTATTTTCATTTTCCTAGTTTTTTTTAATGTTACTGCTGCATCATGTAATAGCTTGCCCATGAATATAATTATTGTGATTTTACATCCTCTTTTTCTTTATTTACAATGAATTCAACCATCTAAGATATGCACATGGAATTTACACATGGAACTAAAAAAAAGTAAAAAATAAAAAAGGGCAAAAATGATTCTCTTTGTATCTGATCATATGGTACAGATACTGCAGATGAAATATACATCAGTTAATGGACATGTATCATTGCTGCTTCTGTAACCATTCTTGAATTGCCGAATGAATGGCGTGGTTTCCGACGAGCTCGTAATTCGTCAGCCTGAGTTTCGTCACGGGGGAAGTATCGCGCCCGCCGCGAAGCCACTCTTTCATCGACTCAGCTTCGTACGTGAATCCGTCCGCTGCGATGTGCGGGTCCTTCATAAGTTTCTGCAATTTCAGATAAATAAGAATCTGCATTACTATAACTACGAAAAAGTTTTCAGTACCAATCAGTACTAACCTTTGTTATTGGGCAGATCAAGTAGGATGGTGCGTAGTTTTGTGCGTCGACGTTCGACGAAAATGCAGAAGAAGATGTCGACGACGAACCGTCGGACGAGGCGGCATTCGTCATGGGCTCGAGCATGCTCCAAATCTCCGCGAGTTCGGGCCGTTTCTTTCGCTTCGGATTGCAGCATCTCACACCTAAGTAGGCCAGCTCCTCGGCCTCCACGTCGAAGGGCCACTCCCCCGCAGAAGCATCCAATAGCTCCTTTAAGCACCCCTTCTGCAATGCTTCTTGCACTTCGCTCCGAATTTTAAACGGGCCCTTTCCGGTGATCAGTCGCAGGAGCACGATTCCGAAAGAGTACACGTCGTACTGCGGCGTGAGCTCCCCCGAGGAAAGGTATTCGGGGTCCATGTAGGCGATAGTGCCCTTCGGAGCGTAAGTTTGGTGGAAGGCGGTGACGGCGGTGCTCGACTGGTCGAGGAGGCGGCAAATGCCGAAGTCACCGAGCTTGCTCACGTGGTTTGCGTCGAGGAGGATGTTGTCGGGCTTCAGGTCTCCGTGGACTATGCATTGAGGCTTCGCCGAGTGGAGGAAGATGAGGGCTGAGCAGATCTCGCCCGCGATCCGCACGCGCGCTTGCCAGGTGAGTGCCTGTGTTGGATCTTTCGGTGTAAGTCGATACTCTAAGCTTCTGTTTGGTAGAAACTCGTAAACGAGAGCTCGGACTTCTGGGCATGCTCCTATTAGGGTTACAAGGTTTGGGTGACTCACTCTGCTGAGAATCTCCACCTGCAAAGTTTCGCAAAGAAAAGAATTATTTTTGAGACCAAGTTATGGTGCTGAAAACTTATTTTCTAAGTGTTTTGTTGTAATCTTTCGTATTAACTCTCGTCAAAATTGACACACTTAGAATCTGAAGTGAAAAATTCGCAAAAGTTTAGGGATTCTTAGCGCAATCGGACAATAATATTAGCATGCCAGTGTCGAGATCTTAGGACAAGTTGAAGAGCATCTTTAGCTTTGATTGTATATGCGAATTACCTCTTGATGAAACTCGACTTCTCCTTGGATCCCTTGAGGATTCAACATCTTTACGGCCACAACCGTGTGGCGAAGGAAGCCCTTGTACACTTTTCCGTATCCACCTTCGCCAATCATCAACGACATATCGAAGTTATTCGTCGCTTCCTCCAACTCCGAATAGGTGAACTCCGAGAAGGCCGCTCTCGCTTGCGCGCTCGAGACTGTTTCCTCTTTCTCTTTCCGCAACTCTTCAGCTACTCTTACAGCCTCATCTCTCTCCTTCTCGAACTTTCCGACATCCTGTCGGAGCTTTTCTTGGATCGAGTAGGCCTCCGATGCTCTGGCTTCGAATTCCTTAATCGCGCATTCACAGTTCGCGATATGGATAGCTAGTTTTACTTTTTGCTCATTTGCATTCTTCAATTCGACGAGAATTTGTTCGTGCTCTTTTCCGAGCTTTTCAAGTTCCGCGTTTTTTCTCGCCAGTTTTTCTTCTGCATCTCTCTTCAGTCTCATCTCTTTGATGTGTAAACTCTCGGCTGCTTTAGCCTGCATGAGAAAGTCGGCTTCGTGATTCGCCTTCTTTATATCTGATTACGCAGTCGAAAGGCGATAAAAGAAGAATCATAATTTTTCATCGAAATAGAAAGCCTTACTTTTTGAGCAACCTCAACCAGATCTCTCTCGGCCTTTTGGCGCCTGCGGGACTCTTCATACGTTTCGCGCTTCAAGTCCTCCGCCTCTATAAGGGCGTTCTTCAGTTGTTCATATACATCATTCTCCATCCAAGTATCTTGCTGCAAAGGGAATCATGAATTATTTAACACCGAAAAATATTTTCCTTTATATCTAGCAATGTGTACTACTTGTTTTCGATTAATCAGGCATTGCTGAACTTCGCTTACAGATTCATCGCGAGGAGACGAAGGCAGCGAAGAAAAAGCCGTTACGTCGCTCTCCGAACTATGTTGACGGCTCGAGCTCGAAGATTGGCTCGTCCACGTGCCTTCCTGCAGAACTGGGAAGTTCCCCTCGGGCGGTGGTGGCGATGCAGCAACAGGCGCGCCTCCGGTTGAGACGAAATTGGCCGATCTCGACCGTTCCTGCAACGCGCCCTGCGTGTGGAGTGGCTCACTCTGCCTTTCAGGTAAGGATCTTGACCTGAATGGTTGGTTGGTGGCAGAACTTAGATTTGTTTCAGATGAACTTGTTGGCAGCATGGATCCTTGTAGTTGTGCACCAGCTTCTCTGTGAGGAATAGTTGGACTTAAAAAATCATACAAAATCATTAAAAGAAACAAATACAATTGGAACACTCAACTAATTGATTATGTTACATTTCAATAGTCCCGCATCAGAAGATACTGAATAAAAACATGCAGAATTAATTGTTCTGTATAAACTTGGGTTTCAACATTAGTTTAAGCCATGCTACATCAGGGTGAATATAACGAGTATTCGTGTTATCATGAAACAATCATTTATCTCCAAAAACTTAAGTTCCTAGATAGTGGTGTCGTAATCACAAAGCTACCAGAAAATAATGATCTAACCATTTGGTGGCAGATCAGAGTCTAGAGTATTTTGAGTTCTGATCGCCTTTGCATCGCATCTGCGACCATATTAACCAAAAGATTGATTCGAACGGAAGCGATCCGGAAACATAGTTAAGTGGACCATACCTGGTGCATATTAGGTTCCCTTTGCAAAGGAAGGTGATTCTGCATGATGGGTCTGCTTGTTCCTGCACTGTGAGGGCTGTTCTTGATTTTGGCACTTCCATTTTCCTGCTCATCAAAAGTCAATAATAGTGAAGAAGATTCTATCTAAGCTCAAATTCACCAAGGACAAAGTTTGATTTAAATGTTTTCAGGTGCATACCTTGAATAGTGCTTGTCGGCCGCCGCCCCCATGACGAGCGAGGTGATCCGATGTCGAGCAACGAGATCTACGAGGCCTTTCGCGATATCATCTGCCTCAATCACCAGAGTTTCGGCGCGAAACTGCGAATGCAATCAAGGTGTTAATTGATTGCTTGAAAAGTTTTCTTTTTTTTTTTCCTTCATTCAATCTGTTAAATTTGCATTCAATGTGTATACTATAGCTAATGGTGTATGATGGATCAAAAAAGGTAAAACTCTACAGAACTTAGTGAGTTTCCAACCTTTTAAAATTTTGATTGTAGTGCCGAACCTTTCGGTTTGCTTGGTTTAAACAATTTGATGATCCTTTCGGTATAAAATTTAGTGGATTTATAATTACACGAATTCATGATATGTACTAATCAAACCGGCAAAGATAAATTACACATTTAAAGTTTAAAGTGAAATAGTTATGAAGTGACTAAAATTAAATAAATTAAAAGATTAAATAATAAAATCAAAATGTTTCATAGTTCAGATAGTTTATAGAATTTTACTAGTCAAGTTTCCAAAGAGAGTTCTGATCTAGAAATTTGTTTTTTTTTCTTTTTCTTTTTATGGTTTTTAGAGAACCATAGTATACTTGAAAAGTAGTTATTTAGTAATTAACCTAACTTATTCAATTACTGAAAAAAGAATTAAGAGGGAATGATTAAATTAAAGAGGTTTAATCTCTACCTTAAAAGAAGCACAAATCTCCAAGTACTCTCTTATGACTTTATTCATCTTCAGCCTCTCAAAGTGTCTATGTGCATTCACCTCCTGCTCTCTTAGCTGGTTCACAGGAAACATGGCTCCCACTGCAATCAATTAAGATCCACAACAACAAAAAACAAAAACAAAATCAATAGGTTAAAGATTAAGATAAAAATAATGAGATTTTTGTCATTAAGCGCGGAAAAGAGCTTACTCATCGGAATCTTTGTAGCGGGGCAGTGAACGTGAACGACGACGATCGTTTTGTCCCGCGGAGTGTTTCTCAACACCCATGCGAGATTCGTCTTGGCCTCCTTCACCTCCCTCCCCACCGCGACGTGCACTTTTTCCCGCACCGCTGCTGGCTCCGCCGTTATTTCTGTCTGTTTTTCTACCGATTCCTCCTCTATCTGCGTCAGCCCACCGCTTGTCGCCGTCGTCCGCACGCTCCCCGTTCGCGTGAAGCTCCTCTCCATTTGCGACGACGACGGCGGCGGCGGCGAAGACACGGGGACCGAGGACCTCCCGACGGCCATAAAAGACGAAAAAAAAAAGCTTTTTTTTTGTTTTTGTTTTTGTTTTACTACAAATATGTGATGTGATCTACTTTTCTTTCACATCTTTTTAGAAAGCTGATCCCAAAAGGTGGTTATTTTCCGTACATACGGAAAACTAGGAAACGGGAAAGGTGAGAGGACAAAAGCATGGGAACAAATTAAGCACTTTTGGCTTAAGCTTTTCACAAATTAAGCACTTTTGGCATAACCCTCTCTCTCTCTCTCTCTCTCTCTCTCTCTCTCTCTCTCTCTCTCTAGCATGGATGTAATTGCTATTAAAAAAGCTTCTTTTATGGCGGCTGTGGGAAGCTGCTGCTCAATTTCCCAAACCCATCTTAAGAAATGGGGGGGGAGAGAGAGAGAGATAAGAGAAATTAGGGGGGGGGGGGGGGGGGGGGGGGGAGAGAGAGAGAGAGAGAGATAAGAGAAATTATTTATTGCACCTGTTGTATCCATACATATCATACACAACACCACACACACTTACCGACCGTCCCTAGCGCAAGTGGCAAAAGGCTTGGTGGTAGGTATCCGAGGTCCCGAGTTCGAATCTTAATTGATTCACATTTCTAGCTAAGTTTATTTCTAAAAAAAATAAACGAAGCGGGTAGTATGCTACCTTTCTCTCAACAAAAAAAAAAAGAAACACCACACTTAGTTCTTTATTATTCATAATAGGTAAAAAGGCACAAAATTTATCTGAATTACCGAGTATTTTGATTTTACAATCTAATCTTTCAATTTGTTAGATTTGAGCTCAGTCAACGACATTTTGATTTCAAAATTTGAATGTTTCGTTTTATCTTTATATGTTGAGTTAGTATAATACTCCATGCAATTCTCGCAACTGTAAATTCATTAAGTAAGTAATTAGCTTAAATTTTATAGTCGAAGTGCGGCTGACTGACTCAAATCAAACAAATTGAAAGATCGAATAGTAAAATCAAAATTTCAAAAGGTTGGGTAGCGGATCCAAAATAGTCTATAATTCAGATAAATTTTATACTTTTTGACCTTCATAATACTTTAATATAAAAAATCTCTTAAAATATGATAAGAGATTTTGATATCATTTTCAGCATATTCTTTCGATTCACTCAAAAAATATATAGTATTTGGCAAAAAAAAAGTACGATCAAGTGTATAAAATAATTACTATATTCATCAACCTTCCTGTCATTCTCTTAAAATATGATAAATCGATATATGGGTAAAATATGTTATCCTAATATTTATAGTTTTTAATGCATTCGCCTTTTAAATGTCATCGAAAATAAAAGAAAATTTGACGTGTTTGATTCTTAATAGATTCTCCATGATAGAGCTTTAATGGTGAGGTCTATGAGGTGCTCCTGTACACCAGGTGCAGGGAACAGTTAAAAGAGTGGTCGGTGTGTGGGGCCCACCGAGGATGTGACAAACCAACGGTCAGATCTAATCCCCCGAGTTTGGAATATTCCTTTATTCGGCCGCTTGATTCGCGGCGTGTGTGCGGACGCCCGAGTGGGGCCAGCTAGAAGCTCCCGTACGGAAGCTTCTATGCGGGAACGTCGGGGAACGGTCCCACGAGTGGAGCTTCGTTACGAACGGTTTTGATTTGCTCGCACAGAAAAATTATATGCGGTAAACCTGTTCCTTGTTTCCGCAGGAACGAGAAGGTTCTTCCAGGGGCAATATGGTCAATTTAACTCTTATCATTTTCTATTACTATATATATATATATATAGAGTCCGGCTGGTATACTATCGGTAGCACGGAGGCCTCCGTGCTACCAAGTTGTTTTCAATGATGCGGCTTCCAAATCGACGATCAGCTCTGCTAGACTTGATCTACACTATTGAAAGTGTTTGGAAACTAAATTTCATAATTTTTCGATATCATTTACCTATCAAACGAGTAGTCGAAAAATGAATGGCTGAAAATAAAAATTTCATAAAAAATGATGATAAAATGCTTAAATTTAAGATCAGAGATACTGATCTTACTCTAAATAGTTCAAAGAATTTTCTATAAAAATTTTATCAGATTTGGATTGTTTTACACCGTTAAACTTACAAACGCATCTCATCTACCATTGAAATTGTCAATTTTGAGACCCTTTGATCACTAGCCAAATAATGTCGAAAAATTATGAAATTTAGTTTCCAAACACTTTCAATAGTGTAGATCAAGTCTAGCGGAGCCGATCGTCGATTTGGAAGCCGCAACATCGAAAACAACTTGGTAGCACGGAGGCCTCCGTGCTACCGATAGTATACCAGCCTAGCTCTATATATATATATATATATATATATATATATATAGAGGCTATGCCTACTACACCGGAGTTTTTGGGCTAATAAACCTGCCAAAAATTATAAATATAAAATTAGGCGTCTAAAATTATTATTTATAAAAATAGACCTGTAAAAACGGTGAATAATTCACCACTTTTAAATGCGGTGAATCATTCACCGCTTTTATCCTAACATATATATTTTTTATATCCAAACTTTAAAAAATATATAATATTAAATACTAAAAGTAGTTATAAATTTTTGAAGAAAGCGGTGAATAATTTACCGCATTTAGAATGTGGTAATTCATTCACCGCATATGCCTAATTTTATAAATAAATTTTTTATAAGACTATTTTTATAATTATAAAAATTTATAAGCCTATTACTAAAAAAACTTCTACTATACTCTTATGAGAGAGTCCGGTGGTGTACTATCTAGAGAGAGAGAGTCCGGCTGGTGTACTATACTCTATATATATATAAAGAGAGAGAGAGAGAGAGAGAGAGAGTCCGGCTGGTGTATTATCGGATACCAAATTGTTTCCAATGATGCGGCTTTCAAATCGACGATCGGCTCCGTTAGACTTAATCTACACTATTGAAAGTATTTGGAAACTAAATTTCATAATTTTTCGACATCAACCAGTATTTAATTGTGCAGTACAAAAAGTATCTATGGCATTAACTTAAGGTCGAAATTCGTTAAAATTTTTGGCTCGAAATATAAGGCGTATGATACTTTAGCCCTCGAACCTTCTGAATTATTACAATCAAGTTTCATACTCTCTTTTTTTTGAATAAATATTAATGAATCAATCACTAATATCGAAGTAATATAGCAAATTAATTATTGTTACATCATTAAGTAGGATATTAATACAATTCAGAAAGTTTGAGGACTAAATTATCACATGCCTTATAGTTCGAGCAAGAAATTATAACTAATTAAAATTTAAGGACTGAAATATCACATGTCTCATAGTTTGAGGACCAAAGTGTAATTTACCATTTACTTAATTTCTTGGAAGTCAAGTTACATGTTTTACATCCACCAGGAAAGAGACCTCCCTTGGATTCAAAGGGAATATTTTTCATTCAAACCACTTCTCCATTGTTGAAAGTAGGTTGGATTCTTTTTTTGTTTTTATTTTTATTATGTAAGATTGATTGATTGAGATATTTTTGGTTAGATTGGAATCATCAAATGAATGGTTTTGATCTTAATTATGAAGAGAAATTTTCTAGTGGTCTTAATTTGATTAGAATCTGTGATTCCTATTATTATTATTATTATTTTTTTTTTGAGAGAAAGGTAGCACGCTACAGAAATAAACTTAGCTAGAAATGTGAATCAATTAGGATTCGAACTCAGGACCTCGGGTACCAACCACCAAGCCCTTTGCCACTTGCGCTAGGAACGGTCAGTGATTGATTGATTGAGACATATAAATATATCAAGTTTTATTTTATTCATGTTAGATTGATTTATTATTTCGTTTACTGCAGTAAACATAACAGTTTTAAATTAAAACAATTTTACTTTTGCAATCCGAAAATTCTTTTCTGTTTCTAGTCACGTAACATTATAGAATTTTGTTTTACCAAAAACATGATTGTCATTTAAAATAAAATAAAAAACCTACTTCAAAAGTGAGACTAAAAAAAGGCTAAATTACAGAAAATCTTCATGTCAAAATCCGATTTTTTACTTTCCCTTCTGTTATTTAAAAATTCATATTTTACCCTCCTAAAAAATAAAAAATGTACACAAAAAATTACGGTGTTAACTTTGATAGCAAAATGACCAAAATGCCCCTCCGTCCTGTTCATCTTCTTCCTAATTTTGCAACTCTACAGTCCTTTTACTCCATTATTCGCGCCTCCCTCAACCCCAAATCCGACTCCGTTTCATCCAGCTGCTTTCTCGCTCCTCCTGTATTTTTGTTGCCCATCCATTTTAACGACGGTAGGAAGTAGATTCGGGCGGGTGTGAAGGGAGAGGTGGGCAAAGGCGAGCACGAGGCGGCGGAGAAGAGCGAGGGCGTGTGTGGGATCGGGCGGGCGGTGAGCGACGACGAGGCGGCAGAGGAGGGCGAAGCAACGCGACGGGTGGCGACGGTGAGGAGGGAGAAGGAGATCTGGGAGATGAGAGGATTTCGAGGGTATTTTGAGTATTAAAAAAATATAATAATAATATATGAACGGAACCCTAACGGAACACTGACGGCGGGGGTAAAATGCAAATTTTTTATTTTTTAGGGGGGTAAAATGTAGATTTTAAATGACAGGAAGGAAAGTGAAAAATTAGATTTTGACAGAAAGTTTTTTCTGTAATTTCGCCCTAAAAAAATATACATATTTACTCACTGATGCATATAAAATCTCAAAAACTCATTTTCTTTTTCCTCACTTGACCGAGGTCGAATCCGTACTAATAAACGTGCAAGTAGTGTTCAAACCTCTCTAATAAGTGTTCAAAAATTTGAAATTTTTTTTTAAAAAAAAATAAAGAGGAATAACACTTGGCATCATTAATTCCAAAGTTCTTATTAAGATTCCATCAAAAGCATGTTTTTATTTTTTTATTTTCTTTGGTACAAGAATGGTTGTTGACGTGCCAAACTATTGTACGAGTAATACTTTAAAAAAAAAACAAAACAAAAAACGAGTCAAAGCAACCAAGTTGATTTGGGGTTTACTTGGAATTTGTTCTAGTACGGATTTGGGATAGCTTTTCTTTAAAAAAAAAAGAAAGAAAACATATAATTAGCTTTATATTAATGCCTTTGGCGAAGAGATTAATTTTGGTACATATATTTTTTATTAATTAAATATATATTTTTGGATCTATTTTTTATTAGATAGATCTTTTGAATAATATGATATCAGAACTAATTTTAAATTCGTTTATTTTATATTTTCCTGAATTTATATTCTAAGATGTTCCACAATCTAATATGTTGAAATCTATTATTCATGTGTGAGGAAGCGTTACTTTAATGTGTTTTTGAGCCGTATATTCATTGCATCGATCTTTTGGGTAACATTATGAACAACTTAACTACAAAATTAATTATAGTAGAGATCTTTTGGGGCAAATTAAACACTAAAAAAACTAAGTCCAGACCAAAACAAATTCTAATCCCAGACCGACTGTCCCTAGCGCAAGTGGCAAAGGGCTTGATGGTTGGTACCCGAGGTCCCAAGTTCGAATCCTAGTTGATTCACATTTTCAGCTAAGTTTATTTCTAAACAAAATAAACGAAGCGGGTAGCATGCTACCTTTCTCTCTCAAAAAAAAAAAAAAAACTTTTATAATCCCAGGTGATGCTATCCATTAGGCTGAACCCTAATTGTTACAAAATATAAGAAGTTCGAGATCCATTTGGTGTAAATTACATGACGTAGTTGCTTGTAGTTGACATCTAATTAACAAGGATTCTTTATTTCAACCTTCGATTCTAATCTTAAAAAAGTTATCAAAAAAAAAAAAGAACCTTGAAAAAGCATTGTCCTAACATGTTGGAGCGATACAATCTGAGTATACGTAATCTTCTCCAGCTGCTGCTGCAGTGCTCTATTTTATTTTTGTTTTATTTTTAATCTCTTCTATTTGTTTAGCCAATATAACCGGATCAAGATCGATTCAAGGGTTATGCTAATTAATCTCTCTTTTGAAGACAATGACAACCTAAGTTAGAAAAGATCATTACATCATTTTCAAGATCATGCATGAGCCAAACTTATGCAGGTAGGTTTCTGAGGGAGGAGTCATTTCATTTTCAGCCACTCAGATGCTGCTGCAAGTGCTTTTCCCCGAAGCTTCCTCCGTTTGTGGAAGAATCATATCTCATGTACATGCGTAAAAAAGACTGTTGAATTTTCTCATGGTCTTTTCCTTATCAATTTAATGCTTGGTTTCACCCTATATGGATATTTTCCTAAATCTACATAGTAATGGTCCAAATGATAATGATATGTGTAGCTCTTAGAACCATTCTTTGCTACACTTTCTCTCACTTAAAAAAAATAAAAAAATGAAAAAAAATATAGAAATGGTATATGTGACACTGATAGAAGAGATAATAAACAGACCTGAGTATATTAAGCCTGTCTAACTTGACTATGCTTTTTTGGCTGGTCTGTTCACGCCACAAATTTTGAGACCCTAAAACATCTCGATCTGATCAGACTTAGTTTTTAATTTTTTTTGGTTTACCTAGTCGAGCCCAACATTTTAGTACGATACAGCTGCAACTTTTTATACGAATTGCTTGGCTCTCGTAATAGACAGGGCTTTACCCATAGTTGAGATGCAATGGGTTGAACAAGTCCGAGAGTTTATGGAATTGACGAGGCTCAGAATTAGCTCTAGTACCATATAACTAACTTATAAGAGATTAGTCTAATGTTAGCAACTCATAAATTTGTATAGTAATACAAATAACATGAGACAAATTTTTGTTTATGGTTAAAAATGCTTGATCCTTCATGTTTGATATATATATTTTTTAACATTAATAAATAGTGGCCAAGTTGGAGCCCAATGGGCTCACTAAGCCCATACTTAAAATAAAACCATGTCCATTTGGGTTGGATCAACTAGTATGTTGTGGGTCCAAAAATTCATGAATGTTTTATGATGCAATATTCTAATGCATCAACTAAGTCTTATTTTAAATTAAAAATTTCAACACAGCAAATGTACAAGTTTATTAAGTATGGTATAAAAAGAGAATCTAATAGAAATTAAGTTAGAGAGCAAGTAAAGAGGATTACTATATTTTTTGTTAATGATAAAGTTACATAATTTCGCCATGGAATCCATGTCAAGAAAAATGTCGCCAGGGTGTCAACTTTTGCTTTCAGCAACAGCAGACTCTAGTGAAGCATTCAATGAAACGAATTATCTAAAACTTTGGTTGTAGTTAATAGTACAAATAAGATCCTAAACTTCAAAAGCAGAAGCTCCAATATTAGTATCTCTAATTCTGCCGCAAAAGAAAAATGGATGCTTCTGATTCTGCTACAAGTAACTGGGGAACAACATACTGAGTCACTAATATATATTTCTAAGCCCATTTTCTACTAAACCCATCTTTTGGGTAACATACTATAAGAGCCAATTCTAAACTCTCCTTTGTTCTGTGTGGTCATGGGTTCAATCCCACTTTTGACATTTAACATATTAAATTCCCATATTGTACAATGAGTTAAATCCGCATCTCCTACTTTACCTATTAATTTTAAGTGCCTTTCATATTCATCATGTACAGTGACGCCCCAAAAGCTTCTCTCTATAGTAAAATGAAGCATCACACTCTAGGGTGTCAAACAAGCCCTAATATTGTCAAACCGTCCCAAAATCAGCTTCTGTTTTTGAAACTCAGAATCTCATTTTAGCTTCTTTATTTTTCTAACAGCTCTACTAAAAATGTAATAACATAAATAATTTGACGGAGAAGAGCATATGTACACTACCGGTAGCAAACAGGTTCCGTTGCTATCAATTTGTTTTCGATAATGGAGCCTCCGAATTGACGATCGGTATCGTTAAACATGATCTAGACTACTCTCTCTCTATTTCTCCTTTTTTTTATTTTTTTATTTTTGGAGCTCCACTATGCAAGGAGTAGGTTTGGAGAAAGAGAGAGAGAGAGAGAGAGAGAGAGAGAGAGAGAGAGAGAGAGTTTTTGTGTTTGTTTTTGTTTTTTTAGTTTTTCTTAAATTGTTTAAACCACGAGAAATGATTGGGTGGACACAGTGCACCACGTCGGTCCTGGACCATGTTTCCTATCGATGAGATTTACATTTATTATTACTAGTATGATTTGATTTAAATTAAAAAAAAAAAAAGCTTTAAATGGTGCTACCTATTTTTATTTTCATTTTTGAATCTTTTTGAACATGTCTCGCATTAGCAAACCAAACCACACATATTAATTTACCAATAAGAATTTTAAAAAAATGTTCGAAACATTAGGAAAACCTCGACCAACCAATTATCATGTGGGTCAACTACATACTGAAAAGCAAAAAAAAAAAAAAAAAAAATTACATTGACAACATCTTTCATGAAACATTGAAATAGTCACAATGTATTCTCCTCCAAAATATGTATAAACTATAAACAATAAAAGATAGTGATACTTTAGTTAGAGGACAAGTTTAATACAACACATTCTCTTATAAATTCCAGCTGAGTGTCTCTGTGCAGATTATGAGTGCAGAACTATGGAAAATCAAGACATATTTAATGAAGAATAGTAATAATATGTGAACATAGTAGTAGTAAACAAGGTGTTGTATACTCTACATAATTTGAACCATGGAATATTCTATGTAATTGTTATACAAGAAGCCGAAACAACCATATTCAAACATTATGTAAACATACAGAAGGACAATCATTCAGAAGAACAATCGTATTTCGCAAACATACATTACTGCAGTAAATGATCACAGATAAGTTACATTGCACAAATAACGACACAAAGAACAACATCACTCAATACACACTATTCAACCCATCATTCATTAGTTCTGATACGGTAAACAATACTTCTACTCTATTGGCAAATTTACATGACTCGTTCTCCTTCCTAGTTTGAAGGTTCCGGTACAGTAGAATTGTAACACTAGAATTCCTCTAAAATTTTCGACATCATTGTATTGATCTGTATGAAAGGAGAAGGTGCATAGCATTATGTTAAGAAAATTATCTTTTCCGTGGAAGAGAGATCTATTATTGCTTGATAGCAAAAAGTGACAGCTAGTTTACCTGCTTTGAAGACAAACCTAGATCTTTAACATCATCTAACTGGAAAAAAAAAAATTAAATAAATACCATATTTTAGTGACTTTATAGGTAAAAGAAGGAGAAAAAATAAGCGGCGTTGAGATATTTCCCAGTAACTTTTGTGGTATTGGATTAAGAATGCTTACATTTTTGAAGGGTTCTGGGCTTTTCTCACGGAGGTTAAGTATGTATGTAGCTCTCTTTTCTCCAATTCCCTGCACATGAAAAAGTAACAGAAAATGTCAAATTAAAACAAAAAAAAAATCTGAAAATAAAGTTTGAATTTTCCTTTTTCTTTGTGAACTAACCTTTAGCCCCTTAAGTTCCTCTCTGCAATCAAAGAAAGAATTATGAGATAGAATCATATAAGTACCATGGAATAATCTAGTGATCCAAACCAACAATAATCAAATGCAGATTACAGGAGCATCCTCTAACCTGGTATGTTACTCATGGTTTCTAGGAATCAAGTTGCCCAAATGGATAGACCGAAAGACTATTAAAAGTTCAGCTATCTAAGTTGTTTTTGTGTTGTGAAATAAGGCCTGCTTGGATGTGTAAGTTAGATGGTAATCTTTTGTATCATTTGAATTAAAATAGAATGAGTTCAACTCAAAGGCAAAGCCTTATAATCATGATTTTTCAAGATAGTGTGTCCATCAATGAGATGATTTATCATATTCTTAAGAATTTGTATTCTGCCCTCTCTCTTTTCTGTATCTTTATAAATCTTTTAACAGCAAGCCACTCAATATCCTTTTGAGAGAATGCTAAAAAAGAACTCTCTAAATTACTTTCAGGTAACTCTAGTAAACTAAGTTCGCATGCAATTATACAATTAGCTTCTCAAGATAACACCTTCAGTTCCTTCACTATATACTTCAAAAACCATAAATATACAGTATATCTCAAAAGTCAAAACTCAAGAGGTCTAATGATAAATATCACAATGAACGTTTTCAACCAATCAAAAAGTAAAATCAATATTCACTCAAGTTTCCTAGATATGCCTACAACTATTATAAACTCAGTGCAATAGAAGCCAATACTAAAATACGGCATAGTTTTTGTCAGCATACAGCCGTGTTACAGAAGGAAATTTTTAGCCTCAACAAATTTCTACTTACCTGTTAGCAGAATTGAGAAAAGCTAAACATTCTTGAACCAACGATTTCTGCATAATAACAAAATTCCATGGATAAGGTAACCTGAATTGTGAAATCAAATGATCAAATTGAAGAAACAAAAGGTTAGAGAGAACCTTCAGCCCAGTACTATGGGCTCTGAGTATGTTCTGTGGTGTATCGGCAGGGTCAAATGTTGGGCGGTTATCTAGTCTCCAATTAAAAGGTTCTCCGGGAGTTTTTGGGTCAATGGAATCCATAATTTCTTTTCTAATACAAGAAACTTCAGCTTTTGGTGTTCCAATGTTAATAGGCTGGGTACTTAGCAGCTTCAATGAGTTAGATATCTCTCTCAGCTTTTCACTTAGTTTCGGAGAAGTCTGATGGGCACGTATTGGAGTCTTCACCTCAACAGAATTATCTGCATGGTATAAACAGAATTGAATTAGGGCCCATTTGGTCTAGCTTTGTCCAGTGTGGTGAGTTCCACCAGAGCAGTGGAAGGTCGTTTGATAGTAACTGTTTGCAGTATCATGTGTCCAACAACCGCAAAAAGCTATGTTGCTCAAAGTTCCACAACAGGAGCTTTTTCTCACCACATTGCAGTGCAATGCCTCATTACGAAACGGACCAAATAGGCCCTTATGGGAGTTTATCTTCTAGTTTCAGATGTACTTGTTTAGGAGGAAATAGATGGATTCCTATCACGCACCATGTTCACTGATAGCTGGCTTTGCATCAGTTTGAGTATCCTGAACATCTGTATATTCATCTGAAACACAAACATTCTATACAAAGAAGAAGCGAAAGTCAAAGATAAATTAGCACAATGCTTCTTAACATTGCACAAAAAAGTACTATAGCCATAAGCCATTTAATAGTTAAAGAAATGAAAAAGACTAACCATTTCTGCCATTGTAGGAGACATCACATTATCAGCAATACTTGCCACATGAGTTTCCTGTATATTCTTTTAGAACAGGTTAAGAGATTATAAAGTTTTAGAATAAGCATAATGCGTTACACAGAAGTAAGGGAAAAAAATAAAGTACCTACCTCATCCGTTATAGATTTCTCGATTTGTTTGCACTGCGATAAATTAACGTCCTATAAAGATGTAAAGACTTGACTAACTCAACTAAATGGAGCAAAATTTTGAAGTCACAGAAAACTTTGACTCTAAACCAACCTCATTTGTAGTTGTATCTACAGTTGTAGCAGCACTAGATGAAGTACTATCCTGCATAAAGTTATAAAGCATCCTTTCTAAGAACGAGACCATAAAGATAATCCACGCCAGCCAGCTAAATCACCATTAAACATTTCAAAATTTTTGTCCTCATAGAAACCTTCATGGCATGAATCATATAAGACTACTGATAATTGAGTCCAACATTAACAATTAACCAAGATGCTGTGCTAACTCAAATAAAGCTATTAGTCTTGTCAATAGCCAGTTCCTAGTTAAAAATGGAAATATCAATAGATGAGAATTAATATCTGAAATCTTCGAAAAATTATATTTTACCTCTACGGAGTTCACATTGGCACTAAATAACTTCCTGCAACAATAGAAAAAGGCCCACTATTACTTCGAAAGTTGTATCCGAAAAGTTAGAGAAGTAGAAGAAGAAATTTACAACAGTACCTCCCACTTAAGATAGAGATGGTATCATTTGATTTCTCCTCAAGTAAATTCTTAAAGGAAAATCCAGGTCTTTTGGTAGAACTAGATTGTTTATGCCTGCATATAGAAGGGTTAAGGTGTAAGTTGAAAAAACAAACTATATTTGTCCATTATGTTACTTTCCAAGCTAAAAAACAGCATCAGGATAGGAACATACAACAATGTCTTGGGCACAAATGGAGTTCCATTTCCTCTCTTTTCATTCTTAGCAGATTTAGATGGTTCATCCTTTAACACTGAACCATCTAAAGTACGGATTGCACCTTTAAAAGGAGAAGATGGTGGGATAAACCTTGAAATAGTTTTGCTATTCTTGGCTGAGCTAGTACGATTAACATTGACTGCTTGGCATGACCGAGAAGCCAAACTAACTGCATGAATAGTATCTTGGCAGGCTGTCGGGTTCTAAATCATGAACGAATTGATTAATACAAGAAAAAAGAAAACTATATAACACAACAAAAATATGGGTATGTATATATTTAAAAGAAAGCCTTACCAAGCAAGTTACCAGTACCGCCCCACTTGATTTGCACATGAAATCTTGCAACAAACGGGTCAGTTTGCTTTGTCGGTAGGCAACATAAGTCTCACTGCTATTAAGTGCGAAGACTACATTCATCAAGGCGTAGAGTGACTTGTTGACTTTAGCACCTTCAGATAGAAGGAGTGAACCGTTGTCTTTTGGTTTGGTGTCATCGTAATCTGATAAAAAAATCAGCAGGAATCTAACATTGTTTTCTAAATTAATACCTCAAGTAGCAAAGAAATATCAAAATTCTTGATAGAATAGAATTACCTGCCAAATCAACCAAGTTTATCTTTCCAACGAGGGAATGGTTCGATTCTTTGACAACACGAGAGACGTATATAATTAACCCTCGATGGGACCTAATTGCATCTTCACTCCCAATCTTTTGTGATTGCTTCCATTGGTTACATCCATGAAAGTACAAACTATTGAACTCTGACATGGATTTCACAGGAACCTAAAAAAGTCATATTTTAAATCTCTCAGAAACAGTTAATCAGTAATCGACTATGCCTCTAGAATAGAAACAATTATAAATGGATTTTCCATCTTACTTGAGAAAGTCCCTTAAGCTGAATTCTCCTTCCAGCATCTTCAAGAACAAGCACTTCATGTTCTTTGGGTTCCAATATATCATAGATATGATCTTGAAACACTTCGTAGCATGATATAGTTACCAACCCTTCAATTTCCTTCGCCATCGCTAGGATCTCATATAATGTGATTGGAGCTAAGCCAGGATTCTCTTCAGAGCCCTATGTTTTGGAAAATTGAATGCAACATCATACACCAAATTACATATTTGGCCTTTACGGGATCAAAATAGGAGCTCTGGGAAAAGTATTTGAACTAAAATAATTTCAATTCAAATGAATGTTGTGACATAATTATTTAAGATCCATCTTGTTAATATGATTTAGCCTCTCTGGAACAACAAGAATCCGAGAATCAAATGCATTGGAGCAGTGTAGCTGTCAAACTGTATGAGATAAAATTGGCAATTGGTCGCTACATGTAGCTTCTTATATGAATGATTTAGACTGATGCAAAATCACTTAAAAAAATTTTGTATACGGTTTTTCAGATAAAACATTATATCTTCAATAAACTTCTTGTATTTGAAACATATATCTACTTACTGTACATTGGTTTCTAGATTAAAACAATTCAGAATATCAGATCTTATCTCACATATGAATCTAGAAAAATGCCCTAATAGAACTTTCAAATGGAAAGCATCAAAGCCGAATATCTCTTAATTTCTGGCCTATTTCTACGATATAAGACACACGTGTGTGTGCACGCGTGGACATAAATACAAGCATAGGGGCTCCAAAATTAACAAGTAAACATCAGAAAGGCATATATACAACATTCTTGGATTTTATACATTTTACACTTTAGTCATCAAGATGTCCCAAAATTAATGCTCTATATTTTTCAAACAATGGCTATCGAATGATGCATAAGAAATCCAAATCCAAATGTGTGATTTTAAATGCATGCTCTAGATTGCATCCAACATGAATATCAACTTGTGAAATACAATCTTCGCAATTTGTGTACACCCACTATTGCATTAGCATATTACATAGGATAGAACAAGAATTCAACTTGCAAAAATTGAATACCAAGATGACTAACGACAATAATTCACCTGAATGATTTGCGTCTTCCCACTTCCGCGAGCACCATAAGCAATAACACAAGAATTTGATCCTTGAAACAACCCCTGAATCAGAGGCTTAACCTCTCTCGAGAAAATCTCGCCGACACCCTCTTCTGGCTCATAGCACCAATCCAGCTTGTAAGAATCTTTCCGACTGCCACCAAATTAAAAACACAATCAAGAATAAAAGAAAGCCCTAATCTAAAAATATTTTTATAAAATAATCAAAATCCTAACCTACATGCAAATTGAATAAACAAAATCAGGATTTGCAACTTGAACAAACAAGAGCAGCGCATGCCTCTTCGGCCCTTTCATCCTAACACCAATGCTATTCCCAATTGATTAAAACCCTAACCAAATGATCAAAACCCTAATTGTTTTCCAAGTTTAGAACTTCGACCTAATTGCATCGAAACGAACACACATATGATAAAATGCGAAGAACAACGAACCCGCTGGGCTGATCTTTAAAGGAGATCACGGCGTGTTCCCCCTCATACGTGACGGAGACCTGAGGCCGATTGGAGGAGCAAGAAGGATCGCCATGGGAGAGATCTCCGGCCTCCGAATCGTGAAAAGGCCGGATCTTTCCCACCACACGAACTCCGCGACGCGATTGAAACCGAGGCCTCGAACCGGAAATTGAGGATGAATCCATGCCCTAATCGAAGAATCGGGAGCGAGGAGAGGGGAGTGAGAGAGAGAGAGAGAGAGAGGGTTTTTGGTGTGAGAGAGAGAGAGGGAGGGGGAAAAGTAGCCGTTACCGGGGTCGAGAAGAGGTTTTAAGTTTAAGGTGTTCTAGTGTACCGCGGAGCAGTTAAATGGACCAATGAGAAAATGCCACGTAAGCTTTGGTTTAGCATAATCTTTTACTAATAAATTGTTCCGAGGGTACACCATATGTTGAGCTTTCAAATTTTGGCTCCTATTGTTTTGTGGTCCCAATCATGGGGCCCATGCTACGCTCCATTCCTTTTTTGTACATAAACTATGGGTACATTTGCATCGAGACCCCTAAACTACAAAGACCTTTTGAAAAAGGCCACTCAATTAAATTACATTTCGATTGGCACCCCTCAACTTCTAATTTTTTCCCAAAAAAAAGAAAAATTATTTCATGGACATAGACATTATCTCGTGCATTCATTCGCTTAACATTGCGGAAAAATACAATCATTTTACGGATTTGACTAAATGCATAAACATCTTATTCAGCATAGATCTTCTATTTGGCCAAACACGCGCGACAGAGAAGGAAATAATACATCTCACCACGAAATCAGAAAACAACTACTTCAACTGCATTTGGCCTTCTGAAGCTTCTCCCAAAAGTGATTTTTTTTTTTAAAGCAAAAATACTTCAACAGGCATCCACAGTTTCAGGTTTCAGAACTGTTCATTCCAAAAACAGCAATACAACATTTGGCAACCATGAATCAATCAGAATCAGAAAAGCATATCTTCCGATCGTCCGTAGTTGCGTGGTTATTAATTTCATAAGAATTTGAGCCAAATTCTTAAATCAGGTTGAATTGAATCAAACATTCATGCTGTTCAAAATTTTCACACTGCTTAATAAATCCACAAATAAGTTACAGTGCAGTTCCTGAACCTCTAGCAAAGCAACAATCCTGTCTTAAGACACACTACAGGTTGAAAAAAAAAATTGATCCTAGGAATTCTCTTCGGTCGAGGAAAAATAGAAAAGCCGAAAAGAGTCACGTTACTATCGTCATAAACTGATGTGATATCTCTCCTTATTCGTCTGTTACGCATCCTCTTGACGCGGACTGCACATTCTTGACGTACTGTTTAAGAGAAACGAGGGCAAATCTTTTAGATATAAGAGAGAAATTTATAATGTGAAATGTTTAGTTAAAGCTACAAAATACCTTATAGAGGACTCCTTTTGTGGCCTTATAAGGCGGCGGAGTCCATTTCTTCCTCCTCTCTTCCAACTGCTGTTCGGTCAGATCGACATCCATTCTTTTCTTTAGGATGTCGATGGTGATTATGTCGCCATCTTCAATAAGACCAATCGGGCCACCTTCCTGAAAATGTGATCTTATTATGAGTATCGATTTTTACTTTGACGAACTTTAACAGAAATCCCTTCAGCTGTTTTACTTTTACAGAAGTCCTTATTGAGAATGTTTTTCTATTCGCTGTAATTTTCCTAACTCAAGATGATGAAAAGTAGAGATTGTGAGAAGATGCAAAACACACAAATTATGAAGAGGGGTTCACCTGCGCTTCAGGGCATATATGGCCTACAACGTATCCATGCGATCCTCCGGAGAACCTACCATCAGTAAGCAGGGCGCACTCCTAAAATGGTGTTTCACACTAGTTAGTGGGAGAAGACAATCCCTATCAATTAGTATTACACAGAAGAAATCTCGAGGAAAGTATTGCATGGGAATAAAACAACATATTAACGCAACTAACAGAAACAAGATTTAAGAGAGCAAATTATGTCAAGGAACTCACTAATTTTAAACTTTTTAAAAAGACAAAAGCCTCAAAAATACTCCTCTTGGGGTTAAAAGTAGACCACAGTATAATAAAACTAGAACAAGCTCTGCGCCAACAGATGTATCACATGGATAATGTAATATCTGTAGTTATCCAATGAAAAATGAAAATTGGCTACAGAATATCACCAGCAATTCACGACGCACGACCAGAATCAAAGTTAGAGGTGGTTCTTAAGGGAATAACATGGTCGTGAGAAAACAAAGACATGTTTCTCATATATAGGTGCAAGATAGAAGTACATGTGTGGCATACTTTCAGCCTTAAATTCAAAATAATAGAGTCAACTAGAAATTTGTTAGGATTGAGCACGAAGATACCTTTCCGAGTCCAGCACCCATTATTGCACTCGTAGGTGTCAGCATCTCAGGCATTCCAGGGCCACCCTTTGGTCCCTCTCCTCTAATAACCACCACCTTCCCCTGAAATATTATATGCCGCACGAAAATAGTATAATCCATCATCAATTACACATTGATCCTTTGAGAGTAGTATAAACATGGTATTAGTTTAACAACTCCTAGGAACCATTTAGTCGGATGTAATTAGAAATGCTTCTTAATAAATACATCATCAATAAAAGGAAGTAAAGGTAACACACGGCATTGAGATTTCTTGAATATAATTGACGAGAAAGAAGAAAAGATGAAATGTTTATTATTCATAATCAGAGACAGCAAGAACACTTAGGCTCCTTTATTGAAGACACCTTAAAGTCTTAAAGATTGAAATGTTCTTATAAGAAAAAGAAACTGAACAATTGCATGAAATTTTACCCTAAATCTCTCGGGATCTTGTGAAAGTGCTTCAATCATTGATTCCTCGCCCTCGAAAACAAGTGCTGTACCTGTTGCACGATCTCTTCATGTTTGTTACAATGACATCAAAATTTTCAAAGATCGTAACAAACATAATAACTAGCAAGTAAAAAAAATTTAAAAAAAAATGGTACCAGAGAAAAATAAACCCTCTTTGCCAGTGATTTTCGCCACAGAACCCTCAGGAGCAAGATTCCCATAGAGTATCTGAATATGTCCCGTTGATTTGATAGGATTATTAAACGGTCGTATTATTTGCTGCATAAGGACATGGTTAAAAGCTCAGAATAACAGTCAGAAAGGGAAGATCAGAAACTGTATGCAATATATTAGCTTTGGGTTATACCTGTCCCTCAGCTAAAGGAGGGAAGAGTTTCGCATTTTCTTCAAGAGTTTTCCCAGTGACTGGAATAAGAGAATGTGAGTTATTCCCGAAACAAAAGAAGGATAGTAAAATATTTATAAAAATAATAATATTGCAGCACATACCAGTAATACAATCCCCATCCAGAAGGCCTTCCTCAAGAAGGTATCGAATAACTGCAGGAGTTCCTCCAACCTATGTGTATTAACATTGAGCGGATAATTAGAATGTTCCTCAAATACAATAAAATGTGCGCGTGTCTGTGAATGGATGTGGGTATAATATAAAACTTTACTTTATGCCCTCCAAAAGCTTAATGTGCCACACAAATGCCCTAGTACTCAAACTCTACAAAAAAACTTTCCCTGATAGAAACCAACTTTCCCCATGAATTGGATAACTCCCCAACTTAATGAGCAATTTTGTAAGAAACTGCAATTCCAACGGTTACATATGAAACTGAGATTCTTGAGGGCGGGCATATCTGTAAATAGTTGATTTTGCAGGGATATGTATGTAAAAGCCCCCCAAAAAAGTTAAAAGAGTGTAAAAAGCATACCTTGTGTAAATCTTCCATGACATACTTCCCACTAGGCTTCAGATCCGCAAGAAAAGGAACCTTATCGCTAACCTTCTGAAAATCATCAAGGGTCAGCTGGAGGCCGACAGACCTACAAGAAGGAGAACTTTTAAGAGAATCCCAAACAAACAGGCTTGTCATAGATGATAAGCAGCTTACCCACCTAGCTATAGCAATCAAATGCAGAACAGCATTAGTAGACCCACCTAGGGCCATTACAATGACCATTGCATTGCGTAGCGATTTCTCCGTAATAATGTCTTGAGGCTTCAAATCCATTTTTAACAGTTCCAAGATGCACTTTCCGGCCATACGACACTCCTCTAACTTTAGTGGATCTTCAGCTGGTATCGAAGAGCTTTGACATACATAAAATTTCAGGAAAAGACGAGAACAAAAAAGGAGAACAGGAAAAACATGAGGAAGAGTAATGAACCAGCATAATTACATACTTGTATTGCCTGCAAAATCATCTGTTTATGTTATATACTCCAGCAACACCTTGACTTCTAATTTTCTATATACCCTCTTTAAATCTTGACTTCTTGCTTTTGTCTTACAAAAGTCTCCCTGTTCATAATTTTCTTTTTACTTGATAGAAAACCAACTTAAGATAGGGGTACATGAATACATCTTGCATTTCTAAGTTCCTACATATATACACACTTGCACTTAAAGAAAATGTTCCTCTTTGAAAAACTTTTATCAGTTAAAAGCCAAATTCCCCAAATGAATTGGATTACTCAACAACTTAAAGGGCAATTTTGCAAGAAGCATCTTAAAGAGGTATATATGGAAAAATAAGGTTTCAAAGGAATATACATATAAAGATCTCCAGAACATATCCTGAGAACGAAATGGCATATTCATACCTGTAAGGAAGTGTCATGCCCATAGTCTCAATAGCAGATGCCATGGTGTTTGCTGTATACATGCCACCGCAAGCCCCTGCTCCAGGGCATGAATTGCGCACCACATTCATTCTTTCATCATCATTGATTGAGCCACTGACATACTCGCCGTAACACTAGACAGAGAACCAACAGAGCATTATTGAAAGGATCTTTAGTCTATAGCCTATTATGTCAAGTTGATAGAACAGTTCGGTAGAATTAATATTTAGAAAACAGATTGTTATTTAGACTTTTTCTTTTCCCACGATTGAGAGGAAATTTTTTATTCCAAAGGGATTTCAGGTCCTAAATTTTTAGTTGGGAAGAATCACTTCTGGAGCAGTACAATTGTAGTACACAAAGAAACATTCTTCAAACCAGACTGAAGTAAAAAGGTAGGAAATACACAAGTTTACATGGATGGAACTTGATAACTTGGATGCGAAAATGAATACAAAAAACATATCTGAATTCAGAAAACAAAGTAAAAGCTAACAAAGATAATATATCTTGATAACTCCTAATGGCAAAAGAATTTCAGCTCTCTGTAACAAAATCAGAAAACGAGTTCTATGTATACCTGAAAAGCAGATACGATATCATAAGAATTGCCCTGAAAGTGACCTGGCTGCACAAAGAAAATTATGCATAAGTTAGTATTACATTCTCCAAAGGAATTATTATATTAAATAGATATAAGTTCCACTCATTCAACAGGAACTACAAAATAACTGCATATAGCATGCATCTTGTTCATTATCTTATATCAAGTGAAAATCAGTAACATTCAAAGGGAAGGTCTAAGCATGAACCTTAGGCATTCTAACATTAGCCACTTATATTGGTTAAAGAAAAATGGAAAAATAATTTGCCGATGTACCGGTAAAAGAGTAAAAGAACACTCCCTTATATAGAATTACATAGGGTATCATGCTACAACTTCTGGTGAGAACACAAGAAAAAAAAGGAATAAAGAAAGTTGACTCTTACACAAGAGAGTAACATAGTAAAATAAGATCTGTGAGATAGCGAATGATATCACATAGAGTAACACTTTAAAGGAGGAAAATGGAGAACAAAGGATGTTCACATGCCTGGTTTGAATTTTGCTCAATTATGCTGGAATGATTCAAATATCAAAAGAAGCTAAAAATAACACGAAACACTGAAATAGCAGTACATAGGGAGCAAGTGTATCTTCTGGAATCTACTACCAATAAAAAGAGGAAAAATTAGATTAAAAAAGGTATCAAAGAACAGTTATCACCTTGATAGTTCCACCATAAACCATGATACTTGGTCTATTAAGTCGCCCCATTGCCATGATTGTACCTGGCATCTACAAGGTAAGACACAATGAGCTAAGCATGCAAAAAAATTAAGAGATAGGATGATAAAGAAAACAAAATAATGCTTCCACTATATTGCAGAAACTCTTAATGCCGCAAGCGGCAAGAAACTCTAAATCCAAGATAGCACTTTTCCAACAACATTATAAGCATAAAGCCAGAAACACAGTAGTTAAAGACCAAGAATCATCGAATGCAAAAACAAGAGCAAAATTTTATTTTTTTAATTAAATTATATGAAACAACCGTTTTTCTCTATAAACTTAGGCTATCAAAGAACGGTGTTTTCAATATTTATATTCAACACTCCCCCTCACATCTGGGCTCAAAATTTTTTGATAGGCCAAGACGCGGGCTTGAATTAAACGGAAGAAAATTAGTTATTCTAGGAGTCTGGTGGGACTCGAACTTAGACCTCCTGCTCCTGTGCCGATACCATGTTAAATTATGTGAAACAACCGTTTTTAGATTCTCTAAAAGCTTAAGATTTTGGCGAAACAACGGTTGTTTAATACAATTTAACATGGTATCATGTTGAATAAATTTATTGAAAATACCGCTCTCTTTGTAACTTATGCTTTTAGATAAAAACGGTTGTTTCACGTAATTTAACATTTTTTCCCTCAAATTGCGCAAACGGAACAGCTAAGGTGCTAATTAAGCTAACATTTTGCACAGAACTACTGAGAAAAGCCACAAAATAAAGAAGAAACGCCCAATAAGGAGATAAAAAGCTCACATTTTTATCACATCCGGGGATGGAAATGTTTGCGTCGTACCACTGCGCGGCCATTACGGTCTCGATACTATCCGCTATGAGGTCCCTCGATTGGAGGCTATAGCACATGCCCCTCGTGCCCATGGAGATCGCGTCGCTCACCCCGATGGTGTTGAACCGGAACCCCACCATCCCCGCGTCGCGCACGCCCTCGCGCACGGCCTCGGCGAGGCGGAGGAGGTGCATGTTGCACGTGTTGCCCTCGTACCACACGGAGGAGATCCCCACCTGGGGCTTCGCCATGTCGGCTTCGGAGAGCCCCACGCCGTAGAGGATGGCCTGGGACCCGCCCTGGGACTTGGGCTCCGTGATGCGGGAGCTGTAGAGGTTGATCTTGCGCGGCGGCGCCGGGGGGATCGCCTGCGTGGTGGCGGGCGGCGTAGGAGCGTCGGCGGCGGCGGCGCGGAGGGGCGGGACACGGCGGAGAGCGGTGGCGCCGGAGGTGTGGGAGGAGAAGAGGGCTAGGGTTTGCATTGTGGCGGCGGAGGTTGCGGCGGAGGGGGGAAGGGGGAGAAGGTGGGTTTACCTAGGGTTTTGCTAGGGTTTTTGTGGGGTCGAATGGGACCGGGGGGAGGAGGAAGAGGGAATAGGGAGGAACGGCGTGTGACACGTGTCGGATAAAGAAGGTGGGAGGACACATTCTGTACGATACTCACGTGGAATCTGAAACTTTGTATTCGGAGTAGTTGGAGCAAAAGACAAATATATCATTTCACTTCTAAACTAAAAAATTTAGAGGCAATAAATTATTTTTATTTACTAAAATAGATAATGTGGCACTCAAATTACTCAATACTATAACTTACACTATTAACTTTATATTCATTTGTTACATTAGACTTTTTTTTTCAAAAATATTATTATATTTTATTAAAAATTAATGTTCACACTGTATATTAATTTTTTTTTCTGTTTCTCTATCTACTTTGTTTTTTATATCGATAATATGGAACTATTTTTTCTCACCGATATTACTATTAACAAATACAAATTTTAATTAAATCTAATAATTTTTATAAGTAGCCATTTAGTTGAATATAATTAGAAGTAATTAGAAATATAATGTAGTTGGAAATAAAATAATTTCAACTATATATCTCAAATGGTTGGATTAATAGAAAGTATTGCAACTATAAATAATTTATTTGGACTTATATAATTAAAAAATATATTTATAAAATTTTATCACTTTTTATATATGGTGGTGAGATTATTTTTAATATAAAAAAAATATTTTTTGTTTAAAATGTGATTTGCAAGACAAATTTATCTTTTATTTAAAACTACTCTTTTCAACTGATATAGTGGAAGTGTGATGCCCCACTTCTCAGGGGTCATCCATCCTAGGACTACTCTAGTTCTAACACGTTTAACTATTTTAATCTCTTGGGTCTAACCACCGCCTAAAATACTATAGCCGAATTAAGAGTTTTAGTCCTATTATATCTCATATATATAATTTTCTGGAGTCTTACAGTAAGTGAGGCCAATTTCAGCGTAGTTTCAACTGCTGCACTTGGACTTGTTCGTGCAGCTCCAACTACAACAGTTGATTCAAACGCATCAACCAAAAATCAAATTTAGATTTATATATGTACTTATGACTGCAGTGCAAGTTCAACCATATGCAATCAAACAGCGGCTAAGAGGTAATAACTAAATAGTAGAGAAAATATAACATAAAGTTTTTCTCAGTAGGGGTGGTGGGGCGAATGGAGAAGAAGGGGCTCCGAGCGTACATGGAGGTGCTGCGACTGGTGCGGCGCCTCCCCCCGGAGACGCGCGCGTACTACGCCAAGTACGCGCGCGAGAACTTCGTCAACTACCGCGACCTCGGCCGCGACGCCGATCCCTCCACCTCCCTCCCCGACCTCCTCCGCCGCGCCTACGCCCACTCCGCCTGGGTCCTCAACAAGGTCCCCCCACCACCCCCCCAAAACCCTACCTACATACGAACCCTAATCTCTCTCTTTTCCCCCCCTTTTTGTTTGATTTCGTGTTGTGCGTGTGTTTGTTTTTGTAGTACTCGATCGACGAATCGGCCGCGGCGAAGCTCAAGGAGATATGCGGCTGCTAAGCAATGCGGCTCGTACACGCACGGTACCTGTTTGATGAAATTCCTGTGTTAAGAGTTTTTTTTTTTGTTGTTGTTGTTGTTCTTTTTAACTTAAATAAATTAGTGTTTTTTTTATATAAAAAAAAAAGAAGAAAGTGTGGAATTGATCTGAACCATGTGGCCTGCTTTGGGACGACTATGCATGTTTTTGAAGTTTTGATTTTGAATCAGTTAGTGACTCTCGTACTTCACTCAAATGGGGGTTCAAACCTCTGACTTCGTAAGTCTGATACTCCTGTCAGGCCAGCTTGTGATTGGTTTGGACTTAAAAATGTGGGTAAATTGTGCATTTGGTCCTCAAACTATAAAAGCTGTGGGCACTTCGATTCTCAAATTTTAATTTGTTTCAACCTTTAACTCGAATTTTTATAATTATTGCAATCAAGTTCTGTATCACAATTTAATTGACTACATATCGATATATCGTTAATGTAGAAATAATGTAGTAGTATTGTGATTGACGCGCTAATAATAATGACGTTACATTACTTTTACATTAACTAAAGAACCAAACGTGTGATTTACCTTAAAAATAAAAATTTACAGAAGTTATCTGGACTATAGACCATTTTAAGTCAGCTATCTAATCTTTTAAAATTTTAATTTTACTTTAATTTATTTGATTGGAGTTTGTCGACGATATTTAATTTTAAAATTTTAAATGTGTCGTTTATTTTACATATTTAGTTAGTATGCTTTATACAATTCTCGCAACTATAAATTTATGAAATAAATAATTAGCTTAAATTGTAAAATTAAAGTATCGTTGATCAACTCAAATCAAATAAATTAAAAAATTAGATAGTAAAATCAAAATTTTGAAAGACTGGGTAGCCGATTCAAAAAAATCCATAATAAATCCATAATTCTCCTACATGCTCTACTCAGACAACAGTTCATCAAATAACATTACACATTACAGAAAAACCAAATAAGCCCTACATTTCTTCCATCTAGAAACTTGATACTTGAACAAAATTCCCTCACAACACAAAAGTTCACATCACTACCTGGTGTTAGGCACACAATAAAGTATTGTAAGCAACACATTATAGATCACTTTTCCAAAGCTTTGAGTAAGAGATTTGGAAAAGAAAATGATTCATATGAATATTATTTAAACATCCAAATGAAAGCAAAATAGGTATCTTACAGAGGTCATTTCAAATGCTGATAGTTTTGCAGCTAATGACACTAAAATCATCTTCGAATATCGGTCGGAACGAAGAACACACTAAAAACCCCGGAACCTTAGCGGCTGTGTCCACGTCGGCGATCACCGTGCTTAGCCCCTTCCCTATTGCAAATATGCTCCTCCCGATAGTCACGAGCTGACATGGCGGCCTCGCCAATAGGTACGACAACCTACCCAGTGGGTCCCAGCTGTTATCTTCTTCCTGCCACATCATCAGCCTCGGCCCCAGATACTGATCTAACAAGTAAACGGTCCTATCGATAACAACCGTGGGCCCGTACAAGCACACTGCAATACCATTCGTTGCAGCACGCCAGCTTCTGGACAAGGGATCGTAAACTCGGGCAAAAGGATCGCCATTCTGAGTCTCAGCGTGTACGGTATATAACTTCTCACCAACCGGAATGATCTTTATTACATTGCGGGTGAGCATCGAGTTCTCGTGAGAGCTCCAAATATTCGAACCTGAGTCAAAGATGTCCAAAGAACTCGGTGCAGAGCCATCTGACCCAAGCCCGCCCATGACGTAAAGCTTGTCGTTTACAGATGTCGAGACAGAATAGCACCTGATACGCATATCTCAGAATTAAAAAAGAAAAGGTATATCCTAAGATGCAATACAGAACAATTAAAGAGCCAAGCATAACACATTACCTCGCTGTTGGCATTCGAGCCACTGTGTCCCATCGATTAGCAGAAGCATCGTAACAATGTACGTCATCAACGGCATTTTTCCCGCCGCCACAACCTCCGAAGAGATATAACTTCTTACCCAAAGTTTCAAAGGACACGCCTCCCCGCTTCATCCATGGAGTTTCAATAACTTGTATGACTCTCCAACACCGGGTCGCACGATCCGGATCCAGCACATAAATTTGTACACCTTTGTTCTTGTCCCTACACATGGCATAAACCCAAGTCTCCTCCCAGTTGTTCTTTTGGCGGCATAAGTGCCACTCTTTACTACATAATAACGCTCTCCATCTTCTCGAAACACATCTCAGGGCATGATGGTATCTCCGAGGAACCCTAGCTAAGCAAAGAAGAGCAATATCATCGGGAAGGCCAGGTATTAGTGGAAAATGAGACGACTCCGGTTCCATGCTACAAACAGTAACAGCAGGTAGAGTTTTTTTGCTTTAGTCGTAGGTGATCAGGAACGCATGGGAAGAAGCTGGTATGCAGAAACTTCAATTGACCTTCGCTTGCTGACGTTGAATTTGCTGAGAAAACTGCTGATAACTCAAGGTAGAAAGCCTTCCGACCAGCTATTATGCAAATGAATTGGAAAAAAGTAAAATGTAAATACTTGATCCAGGTTCTGAGATTGACGAAGAATTAAGATGTATCTATCAGGAGTATCGAGCTACATTAAATTTGACTGAGAAAAGTGATCTTTACAGTTTTCAACAAATTAATGTACTCTACATGTCCGTAAAGTATAATCTACACCACAACTAGACGAACTTCTTGCATAAGCTACAAACTATGTTAAATAACAACTTACTGACAGAACTAGTAGGCATGACTACCCAACCTGTGTGGTCGAAGAAGCTTCCTTATTTAGGAAAATTTCATCGACGTACCTCGCACACCACGCGGACCTAAACTTAACTCCAATTCAAAAGCTGCTAAGTTCAAATTCGAGGAGGTCCCAACAATTATTTTTCTTTCATTGCCATCAATGAGCGTAGAATATATGTCACTCGGCGGACAGAGTCTACACAAGAACATGCCCTTGTTTAGTGATATGCATTGCACTTAACTGAACCGTCCGCGAGCGGTTCCGTCGATCGGGTTCAGGCAATGACGGCTCGATAATTGAGGGATGCTTCCACAGATAAGCAAATGGACTGATAAAGCTAGAAAGGCAACAATGGTTCTCTCTAGGGCATTTCCACAAACACCTTACGTGCACAAAATGAGGATGAAGAGGACAAATTACTGATCAAACCAAGGACAAATTTAATGCCCTATTGCAGATAATTATGCAACAAATTAGCCTAAACAACAACTTTAAATTCAAACCTTAATTCTTATGCTGCATGAAATAACAGTTACAGAAACCGAAATCAAATCGCCCCAAAATTAAATGTGTAGATCTACGCGATCTTTATCACAAGTATTTGAAACCTAATCACACACGACACAAGATTTAAACAACGTAGAACATGTCAACACACACACACACACACACACACACAAAATCCAAATTTGAAGAGAAAAATCGCTTCAAAATAGAAAATTTGGAGTACGATGATAATTAAGGGAAAAAAAAAGAAACAAAGACAAAAAATAAAGGTAATCGAGATTGTACCATGAAATCTACAAAAATAGAAAAGAGGGGAGCAAAAAAAAAAGAAATAGAAGGGATTGAGGAGATTAACTGGGATTAGGGTGAGGTAATTTCGCACCCCTTTT
Source organism: Puya raimondii (assembly GCA_016920855.1). Taxonomy (NCBI): domain Eukaryota; kingdom Viridiplantae; phylum Streptophyta; class Magnoliopsida; order Poales; family Bromeliaceae; genus Puya; species Puya raimondii. Next base: position 100,967,101 of record JABWPP010000050.1, on the reverse strand, counting down.
CGACTCTCTTTGGTTTGATCGAATGATGCTCTCGAACTTCGCCTTTTTCCAGTTTAAGTTAAACCGGGGGCGCCGGTCTTTGCGAACCGGCTGTTAAACCGGTTTGGTTCGGATCGGCCGCGCTTGGTCAGCCTATAGAAGTTCTCTGAGTTATAAATTATTTAAAATTGGTTATTCAACTTTTTCAAAATTTTCATTTAAGAGATAATATCTAGGATTAATTGCATACAGGTCCCTGAACCCTATATGCTAATATATCTTTGAAAATTTCTAAAATATTTTATATATTTATACTTTTTTCTTTCAAATATATCCCTCATATATTTTTCAGTTATTCAAAAATTTATTCATTGTTAGTACTCGTTAAGTCATTTCAGATGAAATTCGAGTTAAATTTCTATCCGAGTTAACAAGAATTCTTTTGCCCCTAACTTAAACGTGAATAAGAAAAATTAGTGATAATAAAAGGTATATTTGAAAAAATAAAAAAAATCAAAATACTTCGTTTGCTCATAACTTAAAGGTAAATAAAAAAAATTGGTAACGATAGAAGAATATATATTTAAAATGACAAAATAATAATTTTACAGAAATAACAGTTGTTGCTAAAAGAAATTAACATTAAAAATATATTTTTAATATTAGCATTCTAAAAGTAGTAAATAAAAAAGTCGAAAGCTTTTCAGAATATATAAGTAATTGCTCCTTAATTTTATTATCCAATCTTTCAATATATTTAATTTGAATCAGCAAACAATATTTTGATTTTAAAATTTAAACTAATTACTTACTTTAATAAATTACATAAATTATACTAACTAAATATATAAAAAGAAACAACGCATTTAAATTTTGAAATCAAAATATCATAACCAACTCAAATCAAATAAATTAAAAGATTGAATAGTAAAGTTAAAATTTTAATTAAGTAACCAAATCAAAATTGTCCATAGCTCATGTAAATTCTATATTTTTTTAAAAAAATTTAATTACATAGAGAGTAAATTGTTTAGATTAATTGGGCCGTTAGGTCTCAACCATCCAAATTAATATACTATTAATAAAATAGATCACGCCATCTCTAAAAATGCTTTACGTACTTATATAGATGATCACCATTATAATTTGATAGGTTATGATGAATTTAATTTTAATTTTAATTTTATTTTTGGTCCTTATTTATCGCCTCATTCAGGACAGATCAGGGTTCATAAGAAAGTAGATTTTTGACGAATTGAAACAGATCAAAGAAAAAAAGAGTCTCTAGGCTCCCGCTTCATTTGTTTGAATAATCGGATTAGATTTGGAACGAGTTATATTTTTTTATATTTTATATTTTCGTTTACCGTTCCATTCAAAAAACTATTTTTTATTAAATTTAAAATTTTTTAAAAAATATAGTTTTAGTCAGAACCATAAAAATTGAAGAAAGAGTTTTCCGTGAAAAGCTTCTTTTTCAAAATTTTATTTTCTTTTTTTTTGAAAAATTAGACAATCTCTTGCTCGCTCTGGCTCTGATATCAAATCTAACCATGGATGTTAATAATAGATATGGATTCTCAAAATTTTGTCCGAACCTAAATCCGAATGGAATGAATTAATCGGATGCTAAATAGATATAGTTTCGAATATGGATATCAAAATAAAAAATCCGACAGATTCGAATTCGGATATGAATTTTGATTATATCCGACCCAAACCCGAACCCAATTTTACTTTATATTATATATAATATATATATATATATAAATATTTCATGTTATATTTGAATTAATATTTTAAAATTTTAAATTTAATGTAATATATTTTGAAATATTATAAAAAAAAATAATTATTTCGGAGCCGGTTTGGGGTTCGGATTTCAAATTTTTGATCGAATTTGGGTTTGAATATAAATTTTTAAAATCCGTCGTATTCGGATTCGAGTTCGGATTCGAATTTCGAGTTTAATTGTCAGTTTCGGATTCGGATTTTTTAAAATCCGACCCGTCGACATCCCTAAATCTAACGGCCTAGCAACAGTAGTTAGTTAAAGCAAAATATTTAACTTCATTTTTTACCTCAAAAAATGGAATTTGCTCAGAAATCCTTTGCAGTTTTGGAGAAGTAATCATTTTTTTTTTGGGCGGAATAAATCCCCCAAAATTTCAGATTCTTCCATTAAGGATTCATCATCGCAAACGATGAATTGTTAAATCAAAACCAAAAAAAAATAAAAAAAAATAAAAGAGAAGGAAAAACCCTAATTCCATTACTTTCAAAAAGAAAATAGCACCAAAATGAAAAACAATTTAAAAAAAATTAAAAAAAAGGAGGAGGGGGATTTGGAGAAGCCGATTTGAGGAAAAGCGCTGGGAGAAGAAGCTGTTGCAGTGCTCAGTACCTTAGATCGGCTTCGTCCTGAAGCAAAAACCCTAGCTTTTTGAGGAGGCGTCGTCTCCATTTATACGAGTGAATGAATGGGTCGTAAAACCCTAGGCAAAAAATAATAGGGTTAATTGTATAAGGTCCCTGTAAACATAGTAAATTACAGATATATTCCTGCAAAATTTAATTTTTAAAAGTTATTCCTGTAAAAGTCCTAATGTATACAGAAATGTTTCTCTGGTTTGTTATCGTTAGAGAACTGTTTATTTTTTAACATCAGGCTCGTGAAATGACATATTTTAGACTCACAAATATGTCCCTGCAAAAGCTGGATACGAAGAAGAAGAAGAAGGAGGCGGCAGAGGCGATCGCCCGCCGCGATCTCCTCCCTCGCCGGCGGCGGCGACGACGACCACTCCGACCTCCGCTCCGCTCTCCCCGGTGGCCGAGTTCCATCTCTCCGACGAGATGGGGCCACGTCGACAAGCAAAAGAGGAAGAGGAAGAAGGGTAAAATTGTCAATTCATCTTATTAAGCAACCATAGTTAGGCATTTTAACTGTGGTTAACTAAATTTCTCTAACGGATCCTAACGGCAGGAACATTTCTGCATACATTAGGACTTTTGCAGGGATAACTAATGAAAGTTGAACTTTGCAGGAATATATCTGTAATTCGTTATGTTTGCGGGGACCTGTTTGCAATTAACCCAAAATAATAAAACGAGCGGTTCAAAGATGACGTGATACACTCGGTCCAGGTATGGTTTCTCCCGTAAAATGGGCTTTTTTGCTTAACGGGCCTACTTTTTGGCCCGTTTAGAGATCAACTTTTTAAGGCAAATAAAATTTTAAATTTTTAAATACAAAATATATTCGAAGAGAGATAATTGCTTATGTATCTCTCAAAAATATCTAACTTTTATATTTATTCTTTAAAAATTTGAAGTGATAAAATTTACTCATCTAAAATTTCTACGTTATTTATATATACTCTTTCGTCAAATAATTTCGGATTAATCTGGGTTAACCTCGTCCTTAGCGTAACTTTAGATTAAAATGGAGGGCAGATTTGAAAAAACAAATAAATAGTTTTGTAGAACTAATAGTTATTATCATTTAAACTTCTTAGGATACAAATAAAAGCCGAATGCTTTTTAGGGGTATATGGACAATTGTCTCCTTTCGAATATTAGAATAATTGGAACACCTTAAAAAATAAAAATAAAATTACATTTAAGGTTGCGTTAAAGAAAAAGAGGGATAATGGTTGAATTTTTAAATATTGCATACCGAAGTGGGACTTTGATTTAGGTCGCGTTTGTTCACACCAAAGTCTGGCACGGAATTCGTGAGCTCGTGTAATTCGAGATCGTCGGCATTTAAATGTAATGTCATGTCGATCTGTAACTTTCATGTGGCCCACACGCCCGTAGATGTGAGACAGTTTTACGAGACGGTGAGTTCACGTACGACGCAAACTCGTGACTTCATTCTGGTCACGTGTGAAGTCGAGTTCTGCCGTACGGACGAAACTCCTCGTTTTTCATGGGGGGAGCTATGTGTTAACAAACACGCCCTTGCTCGGAGAAATTGTCACCATACCTATTGAGAGATACTTCGAATAAAAATAATGCTTAATTACTTTCTATTACACTATACTTTAGTACTTTTTTATTTGCTATATTGTATTTTTCTTTTTTAGAGACAATATTGTATTATTATATTTATCAATTTCTACACTCTATTTTAGATATAGTTTTATTTTTCTAACTTGTACTTACTTTTTATCGTAGATATTATTAAACTATTTTTATAGATACTCTGACATTTTTAACAAGTATTTTTTAAATAATTTTTATATAAAATTATAAATTTATTATCTATACTGTAAAAATTAAATAAAAAAGTCAACTGGTGTCTTTGAAAAAAAGAAGTACAGTGTAAAAAATAAAAAGCTTATAAAATACATAACAAAATAGCATAATTAAGCTAAAATGTAATATAACTTTTTATACAAAATTATGCGAAAAACTTGTGTAATTTAATTTATTTTTTTATTAAAATATTTATTCATATTTTATAAAATAATTAGGTTTGGTAATCATAAAATAGCTTAAATAAGTTAGCCAAAATAGCACAATTATTAGAACAAAAATTTGGTAGCAATAGTTTTAAGCACGAGATCATCTCAGTCATTCATCACGTGAACTGTATAAATTTTATCACGTAGTGATTTTCTCTTCATCAAAAAATTCGTTGGATATTTTTTAATACTGAAATTAATAAAATAAACATAATTTTTTAAAAAAAATTATAATCTTTGAGTAAAGACAAAACTGACATATGACAGTAGATCAGGTCTCTTAGCGAGGTGACAGATGGGGTAATTTTTTATTTTTATTTTATTTTTAAAGTTTTATTTTTTATTTTTATATTTTTGTGTTTTTCAAATGTTGAAACGAAGAAAACGACTTACGACAGCATGAATAATGTATAGAGTGGGGCCCACTTGGTCGGTTCATACGAATGATTCATTTATAAATAAAAGTGTCTACCATGTCACTTGTAGACCCGCTACTCGCAATGCTGAATAGCTTCTTCTCAATTCTCAAATAGGTCCGGTCTATAGACCAGGTTCCAAGTAACCTTTTCTCTTCTGCTCCATGCGCAGATAACTGGGGCCCACAATGGCCCACGTGGCACAAATGTCAAAAAGGACGAGAATATTCTTGGGACTTTTGCAAATATACCCAATTAAAAAAACCATATTTATATTGATAGTACAATTATATATATATATATATATATATATGTATGTATTGTCCAACTACAATACTATTAATAGCACCAAACATTTAGGGCATGTTTGTTTCGTCGAAACTGAACTTTGAGTTGAAATGGACTTTGGGTTAAAGTGGAGTTCGGTGAAAATTATTTCTTTTCCGCTGTTTTTTTCGTAGTTATGGAAGTGAAGTCTTATTAGTTCTGCTGTTTGTTTGGTAGGAAGTGTATGATGTAAAACTATAATTTATATATGAATAGTAAATAATTTAATAAATAAATATTATATAATTATATAATATTTTTATATAATAAATAATTATAATATTTTTTATATAATAAATAATTTATTTATATAATTTTTTATATATAAATAATATTATTTAATTATATAATTATATAATTATATAATATTTTAATTAAAATTTAATTATATAATATTTTTAATATATAATTAAAAATAATATAATTATATAATTATATTTTTATATAATTAAAAATAATATTTTCTTCATCTCTCTTCAACGTGGGCCGAAGTCAATTACGCCATTTTGAGTTAACTCGAGTTTCGACCGTAATTTTTTTACGGCAGACCAAACGACGGAAATTGTCGTTTTGGCGAAAACGACTTCACCCCTCTCCACTTCCACCCCACTTCCACCCAAACAAACATGCCCTTAGTGCTACCAAAATTTCACTGTTAGATCTATCTCTTTGACCATTTACACCCCTTAAATCATACTATTCCACCAACCACTCACTGAATCTCAAGAGACCACTATCATTCTAACTGCACTTCCTTACGTCCAAGAGCCGAAAACTTAATAGTACCAATGACTTGGTGCTATTAATAGTATTCTAGTCTAGTTATAAATATATATACACACACACTAATAGTACAATAGTCCTTCTACTCATAAGTTTCGAGCCGTCCGTCAAATTATTGATGCAAAAATAATATAGTATTTGTATTATTGTTGTATCATCAATCATAAAATTTTCACATTATTTTTATATTAATATTTTGTTCTATTGTGAAACTCAATTAAAATAATCTAAAGTATCTAAATTAAAAATTATAATAAATTGAAATTTGAGTACCAAACTATAGAACCTCCTATAGGTTGAGGACCAAAGGTATTTTTTCTATTCCTTTTCTTGTGGGTTTTTTTTGAATTTGGCCTCCTCACAAAAATAATTTTGACAAATAATTCTACCAAATTTATAATTACAATTTTGACAATATTCCCGCCAAGCAAGCGCCACGTCACTAGAGTTAAGTTGAATATGGTGAACCATTCACCGTGTTTAAACACGATGAATGGTCCACCGTGTTCAACTTAACTCCGGACCGCCCAACCTGCTCGCGCGGCGCTGACGTGGCGCTTGTTTGGCGGGAATAGGACCAAAATTATAATTATAAATTTGGTGGGGGCGATTTGTAAAAATTATTTTTTGAGGGAGCCAAATGCAAAAAAAAGCCCTTTTCTTGTGGGAACATTGGAACAAGCATCTAAATTTGGTCCCCTTCCTACTGTCTCTCTCACAGCATCTTTCCACTCCAACACTCAATTAATTCACTATTTTTTTTTTTCCCACTATTAAAAATCCTTCTTTTCTCTTCCCCTCTCCTCTTCCAAAGTCAAAACCTTCAATCCTATTTATTTATTACTCCCAAAAAAAAAAAAAAAAAAAAAAAATCCCTAACCCTAATCCGCTTCTCCTCTTCTTCCTCTTCCCCACAGGGGCAAGAGCCTCCATGGACCTCTCAATGGATTCAAAACCCTAGTTTCCCCCAATTCCCATCACCAGCATCATCGTCGTCTTCGTCGTTCTCGTCCTCCTCCCATGTCCCTGGCGCTGGGGCTCCCCCTGCTGGAGTGCGTGTACTGCCTGGCCTGCGCGCGGTGGGCGTGGAAGCGCTTCCTCCACAGCGGGCGCGACGACAGCGCGAGCTGGGGCCTCGCCTCCGCCGCGGAGTTCGCCCCCGTCCCGCGCGTCTGCCGCCTCATCCTCGCCAACTACGAGGACGACCTCGCCCGCCCCCGCTTCCCCCCGCCGGGCGGCTACGGCCTCGACCCCGCGCTCGTCGTCCGCCGCCGCGACCACGCCCAGACCCGCGGCCGCGTCTCCCCCTACCTCATCTACCTCGACCACCCCCACGCCGACATCGTGCTCGCCATCCGCGGCCTCAACCTCGCCGTCGAGAGCGACTACGCCCTCCTCCTCGACAACCGCCTCGGCAAGCGCCAGCTCGACGGCGGCTACGTCCACAACGGCCTCCTCCGCGCCGCCGCCTCGGTCCTCGACGCCGAGTGCGACGTCCTGCGCCACCTCGTCCAGCGCTACCCCGACTACACCCTCACCTTCGCCGGCCACTCGCTCGGCGCCGGCGTCGCCGCGCTGCTCGCCATGGTCGTCGTGCAGAACAAGGACAAGCTGGGGAACCTCGACAGGAGGCGCGTCCGGTGCTACGCCATGGCGCCCGCCAGGTGTATGTCGCTGAACCTCGCCGTTCGCTACGCCGACATTATCAATTCCGTCGTCCTCCAAGTAGGGATTTTTCATGCTTTATCAATTCTCGACGCCGTTAAATATAATTTAGAGCATTCGAGAAGTTGTGGGTGGTATAAAATGAACGGTCAAAACTGAACGACCTTCTAAAACAAACTAGAGGATCAGGTAGCTCAATTCAAGATCAGAGCTATCGATCTCCATCTAGATGGTGAACAGAATTTTTTTTATCAAAATTTCAACTAATTCCGATTCTTCTACACTGTAGTCAAACTAGGAAACGCCACGTACCGACTGTATGATGTCAAAAAATTATGAAATTCGATTTCTAGAATATTTAAATGCTCTAAGTTCTGTTTAACAGTATGAATTGTCGATTTAGAGGCTCCATTATTGAAAACGACTTGTGAGTACGAAGGCAATTGTATTCATAATAGTATGGTAGTCGGACTCCTGCAGATATATATCATATATCTGTAGGAGCAGGGTATTGGCAGAATGTAGAATGTCGGAGCTCGTTGTATCCATTATTGACCGAGTGACGAGAGAATTAACAATATGTTGTAAGTTTGAATTTAAGAATTCCGTCTTGAGGAAAAATTGATAGCCCAGTTTCTTTGGAACAACATTTTGATGAATATATCACGGCAATTTGTCGACGAAAGATTCCAAATGTTTTATTTGCGTCTTACATGGCAAACGGAACCTAGTCATCTAGTTTTGGTAAACTTCAATAAATGTTCTCCGCCGTTGTTCTTATATCAGCTACATAAATAATTACTTTCGCGCTTCTTTATGTAATAATGGAATATTTTGTCGCATTTTGTGTTGTAGTTGAGAGTGCGTCTCTCTTTAATGACTTGATAATAATGGATTTTTTTTTTTCTTTTTTTGACAGGATGATTTTTTGCCTCGGACAGCTACTCCTTTGGAAGATGTTTTCAAGTCAATCCTCTGGTGAAGTTGCGGCATTTCTCTATACATTTTTTTTGTTTGTTTGGTAGAAGTTTTATGCAGAGTCCATTCAACACCTCAATATGATTTTTCGAACTAACCCATGTCTGACCTATTGCACCAGAATGTACTCAACTAACTTGACTTAAAAAAATTGAAATCTAGCCTAGGTTAGACTTATGCCGGATCAGTGATCTTAGTCGAGCCTCTTGTTGGAGTATAGGTGGAGGAGAAGGACGAATGTAGTGATGTTCCTCCAGTTTTGAGCTAGAAATAAGAAAAACAACCAAACTGTGTGCAAACTTTTTCCTTGCTTCTAAAAAGTTATAAAATGTGGACTATTAGTAACTATCAATGCAAATTATGAACACATTGTATTTGTGGAGAGTACGAGTGCAAATGGGCCGGTCTACAGACCAAAATTTTATATAGATTGGGCTCGGCTGTTGGTATTAAAATTACTTGAAATCTGAGCAGACCTGGCCCATTTGGATCAATTACGGATAGAACTCATCAATACTGTAAGCTAGGGCTGTCATTCAGCTCATTGTTCGCGAGGCTGTCATTCAGCTCATTGTTCGCGAGCTAGCTCGTGTTCAACTCAAAATCGGATCGAACTCAGCCCGCTCCTTTAATAAACAAGCCGATCACGAGCTCACTTTTTCAGCTCAAATTACTCAAGCCGATCTCGAGCTGGCCCCAACTCACTCGTGTTTGGCTTGTTGACAGCCCTACTATAAGCTGAGGGAAAAAGTGGAGAATAGCTTATCGACTTCACAAAGAACTGATAAAGTGCGTCTGACCGTATGCATGGGTATAAATGTACCAATTAGGATCTATTTCAAAAGCTTGTTCGGTTCTTTTCTTTTTTTCTATTACATTTGAATGGATAATATTGAAGCACATGTACTTTATTTCCATTGGGCAACTTGTTCTTAATATTGTATTATCTTTTCTCCTCTACAGTTTGCCATGCCTGCTATGTCTAAGATGCATGACAGACACGTGCATACCAGAACATGTCATGTTGAGAGATCCAAGGAGGCTTTACGCACCGGGTCGGATCTATCATATCGTGGAGAGAAAACCGTTCAGGTATTGCAATTAACCGATTCAGTTGCATTGCCCTTTCGGAATTTGACCTCTTGTCCTTTCTTTGTACTCTGGAATAGCTCATGGTTTCTTGGTGAATTAAGGTCTAATGGTTGTTCTAACACTTTCCTAATTAGCAGTGCATACACCTGTTTATGTGTCGCGTACTCGTGCATTTTAATTCACATGATTGTTGCCGCTTCATCCTTCAAAGCAAGTAATTCATGTCTATTTGTTTGGCATGAAGGAAAATGCTGTTTAATAATTATTCTGATTTTTGCTGAATATACGAGTCGGGAACCAGGGAATACTGCAGTGATTTGATAGTGATTAATAATCCCTAATATTTTCTCTCTTCAGTTCTCTAGAAAAGGCCATTTTTTGCATTACAGCAAATTATTCAAAGCTTTTCGGATATGGCTCAACATCTACATATTTGTATGTATACCCTGCGAGAGTTAAAATTTTCGCCAGTATCTCCTAAAATAATTCATTTACATATATGCCCATCAGCTCAATTATCCATGACCCGAGAATGCTTATATGGAAGGGCATATACAAAAATACTATCGTTTAAAAGCACAGTTGCAAATTGTGCACTTCAGCTGTATCTTTAAGCATTAGCTTTCGGCATATTTGATGTTAACTTCTTTTGGCGCTCGCGATTTGCCACAGGTGTGGAAGATACCCCCCAGTTGTTAAAACAGCTGTGCCGGTTGACGGCAGGTTTGAGCACATTGTTCTTTCCTGCAATGCCACGACCGACCATGCCATCATCTGGATTCACAGGGAAGCCCAGAAAGCATTGGATGTAAGCATTCTTTCTCTTGTTGTTCTTGCGGCAAAAAGTAGAATTTTACTTGCTCATTTGGTCTCTTAACGTTTTTATAATTTTTGTTCATTTGGCCTTAACTCTTTTTCTTTTTCTTTTTTTGGTTCTTCCTCAAGTTTTGTATGGTAAAGTGTGACATCCCAAGGCTTGAGAATAGTCCCACATCAGGTAGCTATGATTAGATGTGGGGGTATATAAGTCTCGGCTAGACCTCAATAACTGGACTATAACATTTTGGGCTAGTGGATTGGGCCCAACAAGTTATAAGGTCTAGCGTACGTAGTTAATCGAGCCGCAGGCTAAGTGATAGGTGACCCCCTGGGAAGCAGGTCTTGACAGTTAGGTATCAGAGTCGACATCCCAAGGCTTGAAAATAGTCTCACATCGAGTAGCTATGGCTAGATGTAGGGGTGTATATAAAGCTTGAATAGGCTAGACACAGTAACTGGACAATGACATTTTAGGCTAGTGGATTAGGCCCAACAAGTTATTAGGTCTTGAGTACGTAGTTAATCGAGCCGCGGGCTAAGTGATAGGTGTCCCCCTGGGAAGCAGACCTTGACATAAAGGATTCTAGGAAGTAGCAGCACTTGTGTACTTTTTTGTTTTTGGTTGATTCGCAAACTCATGCTTGTCGAAACAAAACAAGATCTGGGAACTACAGAGCTTGCAAGCAATCCACTCTTTAAGCACATAGAATTTGCCGCAATTAATATTATAGAACAAGATAGGTAACTGAGAAAAAGGGTAAAGTGCAGGGTCGATGTTAAAAAAATTCACGGCATTTTCTGCTTGTGTGTGTAGTTGATGCTAGAAAAGGAACGGATAAAAGAAGTGCCGTCGGAACAGCGGATGGAGCGGGAGGAGACGCTACAAAGGGAGCACGTCGAGGAGCACAGGGCGGCGCTACGGCGGGCCGTCTCGCTGGACGTGCCCGACGCGCGGTCCCCGTCGACATACGGCACATTCGACGAGAGCTTCTTCCGTGGGGACGGCGAGGCCGCTTCTCCCCTCTCGTCGCAGGAGAGCCGGCAAAGGATGACCTGGGACGAGCTGATCGATCGGGTGTTCGAGAAGGACGAGTCGGGGCAAATGGTGCTCCGGCAATCGATCCCTCCGAGGGGATCCTGATATCATAATGTAAATTATATACTCGGCAGGTATTATAGTTTTTTTTTTTTGGCTCCTCACATTAATATATCTTAGAAGGGGATTTATTACTAGAAAGAGTAATTGGCAACCGGAATTAGTATCATTAGTTACAGAGATTAGGTGAAATGTAAAATGCTTCATTTTTTTTTTACCCTCAAGCCTCATTGGATTACTGTAGCAGCTTTATATTTTGTACAGGGTAAATTTCACTTTGTCCTCAAACTATGAAGACCAAATTTTAATTTGTTATATCTGGTTCGAACTTTATAAATTGTCGCAATTCAGTTCCACGATCTAATCTAGTTGGCTAAATATTAATGTGTAGCTAATTTGCAAGTGATGTAGTAGTGTTGTGATAGATAATGCGATAAAAAGTAAGATGCGATATTATTTTTAGAGTTCGGCTACTATACTATTGATAGTATCAAGCATTTGGTGCTATCGAGTTTTCTGCCGTTAGATCTACCTTTTGATCATTTTCATCCGTTAGATCATACTATTCAACAACCACTCATTCAACCCTAGGGGACCACTATCATTCTAACCGCACATTTTTTTATCCAACGGTCGAAAATTTGATAGTATCAAGTGCTTGGTACTATCGATAGTATATAGCTAAAACTTATTTCCAGCTATTTATAAAGTTCGAGCCAAAAATTGTAACGAATTAAAGTTTAAACCAAAATGCTACACACCTTATATTCCTATTTTATTATTTACTAATCAATGAAAAAAGAAGAAGAAAATTGTTATAACGGGTTCAATATTATTATAACAATTTGGAAATCACAAATTTCACCAAAAAGAAAAAGAAAAAAGAAACCAATACATCACAATTTCTCAATATTTGTACTATAAAATTCGTGCCATCCAATTCACTAACAAATTTATGCCTTAATTATATATATATATATATATATATGTATGATACTCATACAAATGCATGGAATTGCACAAATACCCTTGCAAAAGTTTGAATTTGCATGCATGCCCTTGAGAAAATTCCTTTATTTTGCACGCATGCTCTTTGCTTGGTTATTTGTGCCAATGCTATTTTTAGGAGCACACATGAAAATACAATACGAACGCTCTAGGGGTATTTACGTAATTCTACATATTTGTATGGGATAAACTCACTACAACAAAGCAAAAGCTTTAGTACTAAACCCCCGTCTCTTCGTCCTTCAGTCTTCTACTTTTTGCCAGAATCCAAAGCGTAATCTATCCGTGCGAAATCGTCGACGTTCCTTTGAACTTTTTCGTACTCTCCCTCCTCATTATACAACCTAAAATTGTTGTAGTCCCGGCACAGAAACTGGCGGTAGATCCTCCGTCGACCCCCCTCTCCGACGACCTCGTCAGGTGCCGACACCGTCTTCTCGTCCTCGAAGCACCATAAGTACGCCAACGAGGAGCGCGCGACCGGTTTCCTTAAAACCACCCCGTGCTCTAGCGATCGCATTCGACCGTTGGTCCACGCCTGCATCAAATCTCCGACGATTGCGACGAGAGCCCCGTCACCTCCCGGCATTATCTCCATCCTCTCCCCTTCCTTAGTTTCAGCTTGCAGTCCCCCAATCTCATCTTGGTACAAAAGTGTTATGCAGCTCATGTCAGTGTGCATTCCAAGCCCCTCAACATCTTGTTCTTGTTCAAGTTCATTGATACCATTTGGTGGTGTGTAGTGGTTGATCCGCAAATATCCGTGGCACCGACCGAACTCCGATTCGTAGTACTTGGTCTCGATTCCGTCTCCGATACACTTCAAAAGTATGTGCACAATCTTCTTGCACAGATCCATCATTTTGCTTCCGTACTCTTCGAGAATTTCGCTGTTGAGTATATTAGACGTTATCATATAAACATTGAACCTGATCATGTGTATCATATATATGAAAATTTTATATACATGCTCTATTAATAATAATTAATATTTATTTTGTTAGCATTATATCTGAAAAATGAAAAATATAACGGAGCTAGAAAAGAAGAAGGGAGAAGGACCATAATTCGCTGCTCGGATAATCGAAGAGAACGTCAAACGAGCACTTCGCAGAAGAAAAGTAGTCAGGGCCAGAGACGCGGAGTGTCTCGAAGAAAGGGGAGGCGATGAAGGGAGGGGTGTAAGTCTTGAGGGGGGAGAGTGGGCCAGCTTTGAGTTTGGTCTCCAAAGGGAGGTCAAAGAGGTCGAAGGAGAGGGCGCGGAGCCGACGGTAGAGGTCGACGGAGACGCCGTGGTTGGAGATGTGGAAGCAACCCAACTCCTTGCATGCTTTGGAGAGGGAGGAGAGGGTGGAAGGGAGGAGGGGTTGTGAGAGGTCTAGGGTTGGGAGTTGGAGGGTCTTTTGGTTCATCTCTTTGGTGGAAATGTATAGATATTAGATATAGAAGTTAGAGAAAGAGTAATGGAACTCTTGTGTGTGTGATTAGTTGGTTTGGGTGATATGTATATATACATATAGCATGCACTAAGAGAAGCTATACATATCTATATCTAGAGAAAGAGTAATGGAACTCCTGTGTATGTGATTAGTTTGTTTGGGTGATATGTATATATACATATAGCATGCATTCAGAAAAGCTATATATACATAGAGCTAGGCTGTTGTACTATCGGTAGCACGGAGACCTCCGTGCTATCAAGTTATTTTCAATGATACGGTTTTCGAATCGACGATCAGCTCCGTTAAATATGATCTATACTATTGAAAATACTTAGAAACCAAATTTTATTTTTTTCGACGTTATTTAACTAATGATCAAAAGGTCTTAAAATTAATAATTTTAATGGCCGATGTGATGCGTTTGTGAATTTAACAGTGTAAAATAATGCAAATCTGATGAAATTTTTATAGAAAATTCTCTTCACTATTTAAAGTAAGATCAGTACCTCTAATCTTAAATTCAAATTTTTTATCATTATTTTTTATAAGATTTTTATTTTAAGCCGTTTATTTTTACACTACTCATTTGATATGTAAATAATATTGAAAAATTATAAAATTTAGTTTTCAAATGCTTTCAATAGTGTAGATCAAGTCTAACAAAGCCGATTGTCGATTTGAAAGCCGTATTATTGAAAACAACTTGGTAGCACGGAGGCCTCCATGCTACCGATAGTATGGCAGCCGGACTCTCTCTCTCTCTCTCTCTATATATATATATATATATATATATATATATATATATATATATATAAAATTGAGCTCCTATACTTTTAAAAGTACTAACTCATTGGTGCTTATGAGTTTTCGGCCTTTGGATGAAGATTTGTAGGATTAGAATAATAGTTGTCCCCTATGCATGGTTGAGTGGGTGGTTGGTGAAATAGCACGAGCTAAGCGATCGAATTGGTCAAAGAGATAGATCCAGTGGTGAAAAACTTGTAAGCACCAAGTATTTATTTTTGTGACTTTTTAGCCGTCGGGTCGCCTCAAGATCTATATAGAACTATTAACATGTTTCCTAAAGTCTTCTTTACTAGTGCTATATGGATCTTCAGGTGATCCAATAGTTGAAAAATCACATGCACGTTGAGCTTCTGTGCTTTTAAAAGCATATAAGCTCAACTCTCTCTCTCTCTCTCTCCATATATATATATATATAGAGAGAGAGAGAGAGAGAGAGAGAGAGAGAGAGAGAGAGAGAGAGAGAGAGAGAGAGAGAGAGAGAGAGAGAGAGAGAGAGAGAGAGAGAGAGGAGTTAGGTAGGGGAAAGGGAGATGTCTCAACAATTTGTAACATTATTGATAGTGCTTATTTGTGCCAAATTAATTACTAAAGTATCAAGGTGTAATGATGTAACATTTATACTACCTTATGTAAGTATGTACTATTATTATTTACTAACATGCGATAGCGTTAAATATAAAATATTAAAAATATTATTACTTTAGTTTAAATTTATAAAGGCTAATGATTGTTCTGTACGATATTAAAATATAAAATTCTCGCTTCGAATCTGACCAGACTTCTAGTTTAATTTTAACGCTGAGCTCCATATTTGACCCTAAACTAAAAAGATTCCAATCGAGTACCACCGCGCCTTCTAGAGACCAGTTTAAGCCAGAAACTGTGGCCAATGGCTTAAATATTTGAATTTAAAAAGGCAAAAATTTAATTTAATTTTAATTTAATGTAGAGTAATGCTCAACATGTCACTAGCTAGGCTATACAATAAGGAACCCTAGAGGCCTAAGCTAGTAAGCTACTTAGAATCATTATTAAAAAAATTAAAATAAAAGTTTCACTAAACAAAACTATTTTTTTTCCCTTAATGAAAGGAGAGAGAAATTGAGAGAAAATGAGAGAAAAGAAGCTATTAGTCTTTTCCTTTTCTTTAATTATTCCTCAAATTTACATTTTATGATTTTATTTTGCAAAAGTTCTTTTTTTTTTGGTTATGTTGTATTCTATGCAGTTTAATAATCTTAATTTTCACATGCTCCTATAGTAATAGCCCAAAGCATAGTTCGGCTCGAGTAAAAGACACATTGACAAACTATTACATAAAAGTTTATGTCGATCGAAATACGATATGGTTATTTAGTGATTTTATTTAAAGGGTTTATTGCATACAACTCCATGTAAACATATCGAATAGCAAATATATTCCTACAAAGTTCAACTTTTTATTTTTATCCCTACAAAAGTTCAGTGATATTCATATTTGCCAATCTGGTTTGTTACCGTTACAGTATTATTTATTTTTTAACAGCAGATAAGTAAAATGATAATTTTGCCGTTATAAATATATCCCTCCAAAAACTCATTATGCAGAAATATCCTCCCAAAAAAGTATTTTATTCAATAATATAAGAGAGATAAAAATGTCAATTTAATTCATCCACTAACCAGGGTTAAGTATTTTACTCATGGTTAATTATATTTTTCTAACGGATCCTAATAGCAGAGGTATATTTAAAAACGGTAGGACTTTTGCATGGATAAAAATAAAAAGTTGAACGTTGTAGGGATATATCTGCTATTCGATATGCTTACAGAGAGCTGTATGCAATTAACCCTTATTTAAATTACAATACATGATAATAGTACTTTTCTAGAGTAGTTTATTATGTAAATGTGATGTAATCAACCTCAATTTTACATGCATTAGTTAGTTAATTAATTAATTAATTAATTAATTAATATATGTATGCTTCCAAAAAACTTTCACATGTGGTGTTGACCCACCAAAGTTTGGATGCATTTTATGGCATGTCCAAAGGATTCAACAATTATATGCTTGTGGGGGATATTTAATTTAGATACCTAAGCTATGCTAATTAGGAAAATAGTGCCAAATTAATAATAAATATATGTCTATGCTAGGGGTGATATTTAATTAGCATATGATGATCACCAAATATAGGGGGGATATTTAATTGAGTACCTAGGCTATGCTAATTAGGAAAATATTATCAAATTAATAATAAATATGTGTATTGCGAATGAGTTGTCTCTTATGATTATTTATCTATTCCTAGTTTGGAAGCATTATTGGCTTCATGCTTGGATTAAACAACTACGTTAAGGGGCTATTTAGTTGCATGTAGTTGCGACTGAATTTATAATTAATATGTAGATTCAAATCTGGTGTTTAATTTGATGTATTTGAATCCAGCTGCTGCCATTAGAATTGCATGAGGTGGCCTAACTGCAGCAGTTGAAATTGCGCCCAAATTGACTGCAGCTTCAACTGCAAAGTTGAGAAGAGTAACTTTAAGCAAAAGATAAGTTTACCTTCCTAATCACTTTTTAAAATATAAGATATATATACTTTCTTTACGCTGAAGATAATCTCACCACCACATAGATGAGGTGATAAAATTTTGAAATGCACTTTTAACTGCATTCGACCACAGTTATAATTGCTGCATTTTCATCTGCACTATATTTTTCATCAACACTGTATTTTCTAATTACATTCAACCAAACGACCCTTAAGAGAAAACATTAAAATATCCTATGAATTAAACCTTGCGTACTCCAATAGATCACGGTCATAGTTAAGTAACCTCCGGTCAATCTGGGAATCGACTTTTCCAGTGTTCTAGAAGAATTTGGTGGCATATCCGACTAAAAACGAAAAAGGTTGGATGCTTTAAAAGAAGCAGTAGGCATTGTATGTAAGATCAAGACAGTCATCAATACAAAAAATGACAATAAGGGTGGTGAAGATTGGACTTAACGCAATGAGTGCGCAATGAGCGTGCATGACATAAGAAATGCATGTAGTGCTTACTAAAAGACAAAAATTATGAAATATGGAGATTATTTTTGGACCAAGCCATCTATAAATTATGTGTATATGTACAAATTTTTTTAAGATGCCCATAGGTCGCATTCACACACTGTATTCCACAGAAAACGAGATTCAAATTCGGGACCTGTTGCTCTAAGAGAAAGATATTCGCTGGCTGCTTTTGATAATACTATCTATTGTTGGATCGTTGGCACTAACCATAAATCCCAAAAGCTTGAGCTGTTAGAAAGATGCAACCAGTTCACGTAAAGCGTACAAATACAGCGTCCACGGATTTCGATTGTGACTCGGCCCAACCAGTCTCATGCCACTTCGAATATGACTCGGTCCAATCCGACTTCGCGCCATTTCGAATATGACTTGATCCAACATGGCCTTCTGCCACAGGACAGGATGCTAGTCTCCTGAAGCCAACATATGTTATCCTAAGGGAAGGATACTAACCAACTGCTTTAGATAGTGGTAGCGAGACGCCATATTTTAGTTAAAGGCCTCGAACCATCATGATTGGCGTAGTTCGCGTTCGTATTCTTAATTGTTGCCGAGTTTGCGATGGGTCGATTATGGTCCGGGTTGGGCTAAGATTTTTTGGACCTAATTTTATGACCAGCTCCGAGTCCATAAATATGAACGGGCTCAATATTTTCCTATATCTGAAAGCTCAATTACTGCTTATCGGAATAGAAAAATGGCTAAATATACGCCAGCTCAAGTGGGCCTTCATATACCTACTAGCAAAATACACGTGCCATGCACGTCGAATAAAAGTAAAATTAGATATCTAAAATAAATAAAATATTTTAAAAATATTTTAAGTTTATTGATGATGATAAAATAGGAAAGAAAAATAGAAGTTAAAAATAATTAATCAAAACATTTGTTCTATTTTGGAATAACATATAATGACTTTTACCACATATAGAAGTTAACAATTTTTATTTTGATGAACGAGAAAAATGCAGCAAAACATTTAGAGGGAAAATTTAAAAAAACAATATACTCTAATAAAATAATAACACTTTTAAGAGAAATTTTCCTTCTTTTGCATATAAGATTGAAAAACACTTAACTTGCCATATGCCTATCACCTCATGAAGAGCTTAAATACTAAGTTTTGATATTTATTAACATTATACTCTCATTACTTATTTAATAACTTAATTACCAATCAATAGAAAAAGAAAACACCTTAAAATAAACTCTTAACTTGACTCCCCAAAACTATATATCATGTTCAAAACAATTCCAACTCCCAACCATTTTGAAATCTCCGATTTCACGAGAAATCGATTACATGATCAAATTTCTTATAACACTAACACACAATAATTACTAATCCATGCTACCAAACTTACACAAATGTAACATAAATAGCATATTCAACTAATTTTTTCCCATTAGTTATCAATCTTTTCACCAGAATCTAAAGCATCAACCGCCGCGAACCCGTCGATAGTGTAGCTAACTTTCTCAAACCTCCCTTTCTCAATATTATGCCTGAATTTCATGTAATCCTTGCAAAGAAAAGGCCGGTAAATTCTCCGTTCCCCCTCTCCGGTGACTTCCTCAGGTGCAAGTACTAACTTCTCATCTTCAAAGCACCAAAAAAAGGCGAAAGATAAGCGGGTGGTCGGTTTCCTTAAGACCACCCTATGCGCGGACGATCGCATACGACCGTTGGTCCACGCCTGCATCAAATCTCCGACGTTCACGACGAGAGCCCCCTCGCTTCCCTCGATCTCCACCCACCCCCCTTCTTGAGTTCTTGCTTGAAGCCCACCAATCTCATCTTGGTACAAAATTGTTATGCAGCTCATGTCAGTGTGCATTCCAAGCCCTTCGACATCTTCTACTCCATTGATATCATTTGGTGGTGTGTAGTGATTGATCCGTAGATATCCGTGGCACCGACCGAACTCCGATTCGTAGTACTTAGTCTCGAGGCCATCTCCTAAACACTTTAGAAGGATGTGCACTATCTTCTTGCATAGGTCCATCATTTTGCTTCCATATTCTTGAAGAACTTCGCTATTCATACATGAAAAGAAGGGTTAGTTACAAACTTAGATACATATGGAAGAGGAGTAGATGTACCATAATTCCTGCTTTGGTGGATCAAAGAGGGCGCCGCTCGAGCTCTTTGCCGAGGAAAAGTAGTCAGGGCCAGAGACGCGGAGGGTCTCGAAGAAAGGGGAAGCTACGAAGTGTGGAGTGTAAGTGTTGACGGGTGTGAGAGGGCCTGCTTTGAGTTTGGTGTCTAAAGGGAGGTTGAAGACGTCGAGAGAGATGGCACGGAGTTGCCGGTAGAGGTCGGTTGAGATGCCATGGTTGGAGATGTAGAAGTAACCCCACTCTTTGCATGCTTTGAAGAGGGAGTTGAGGGTAGAAGGGTGGAGGGGTTGTGAGAGGTCTAGGGTGGGGAGTTGTAGAGTGCTCTTTTGAAGTTCTTGCATCTTCTCAAAGAGAGAGAGAGAGAGAGAGAGAGGGAGAGAGAGATTGGTTTGATAATACTCATGCTTTTGCATCTATATATATACACACACATTTGTAGAGAGATGTTATAGGTGACTTTTGCCGATCTCTCTTATATCTGCTGATGTGTTCGCTCACACTGTGCAAGTCAATCTGTGGATAACACATCAGCAATATGTAAGTGCAATTTTATAGGGTAATTGTAGCAATACTAAGATTTACTTATAACATTGAGAGAGAGAGAGAGAGAGAGAGAGATTTTAAATGAATGAGTCAATGGTAGAGCTTGAAATAGCTAACTTATAGGAAGTGCTTCTCATCCATATGGCTTTTAATAAATTCATGAGTAAGGCATAGGATTTCATGTGGATTCTTGTGGGAGTGCTCAACTTGTCTTACTCAAGGTGTCCAAAATACATTTTTATACAAATTGAGGTGACCTTTGTTTTTAAATAAGAATACAAGTTGCTTTAAATCCAAGAAATTAGCATATGTTTCTTAAATTAATTCCTCATTGTCACAAAAACATCAACTCACAGCACTTTCCTCTGAAAAAGTCAATCTATTTATTTTTTTGTTTAAATTTAGAAGAACAATTACCAAAATCTGCTTAACCTTCTAGCTAGTAATTAATACATCAAATATTGCAACTAAAAGCAAAAAAAACTTGAATTAAATATTAGAATTCTGACAATACGACAATTTAACTTCAAAATTTAATTGAAGCTTAAATTATATAATCGATGTTTTTTTTCCTTCTGCTTCTGCTGCAGCGGAAAGCAAAATTTTTATGCTACTTTTTTGTATCTTTACTTGAGATGTAGATTTATTTAGTTGTTCTATCAACTTTAAATACTGAAGCATAAGCTCTTATATATATTTACTGATGCATCAAAACTATAGTACTAAAAAGTTCTCTATCACTATGTACAATGCATCAATCATATGTAGATTTCGTATAAAATAATTAAACAAAGGAAAATTTGCTTGAGATGGTACATCATATTCAGATAGCTATTGATTTGGACCCAAAATACTAGTAAATGAGAGTCTTTATCAGCTAAAGGAAAAATGAACATGTAAAATAAATATTTTTTGAGAAAAAGGTAGTGTGCTACCCGCTTCATTCATTGGAATGATGAATTAGGCTACAGGGGTGAGACAGCGGAGGTCTCTCAAGGAGCGTGGAAAAAAAAAAAACAAAAATCAAAAATCAAAAATCAAAAATCAATCGGCGGCAGCGGCGATGAATTGGTCCCAGAGGTTCACCTCTTCTTTAATCTTAATAACTGCGCTGAATAGGTCAGCCTGTGTTTTTCTAAAGATCACTCCGTTCCTGACCTTCCAGATGATCCACCAGCAAGCAACTAGCCCGGTTAGTCTATAATTTGATGGCTTTATTCCGTTGCTATCCGTCCTATCCGTCCATCTATCCCAGGCCAAGCGTACGTCGTCCCCCAAGTCCCTTGCCTGAATATCGATCAAGGCCTTCACTACTGAGAATCTAGTAAAGACACATCGCGTGAAAAGGTGGTCCACAGTTTCCTCTTCAACCCCGCATAATACACAAGTAGTGTTTCCGGTCCAACATTTCTTTAACAAATTATCCGCCGTTAGAGGTCTCTTCTTGAGAACGAGCCAACAATTTTTTTTCACTTTTAAAGATACTTTAAGGTTCCAGATCCTAGAAGTTCTGGTATCTCTCGTACCCCCATCATTCAAGATTGAATAGGTCGACTTTACAGTGAAGATTCCATGGGAGTTCCAACGCCAAAGAACATGTAAAATAAATATTAAATTGAGCTTATGTTGGTATTGGTATATGAATTTTGATACCTAACTCTTGGTGTTTAAAGTTGAAGTGTACATTTTGTTTTATAAAAATTGAAGGAAAAGAAAAGGTGTATGAACTTGCTAGCTCAGAATATAACGAAAATTCAAATAAGCTTTTAAATCTTAAAAGTAAAAACTTAATCTCTTACTTCTAGATTCACCGTTAGAAAAGATTTTAGTAGAAATGATGTTAAATTTTGTTGGCATAGCGCAACTCAAGTAAAACTCATAGCAATTCGAGCTGTGATTTAGGGCTTATCTATCAGCACGTCTTCTCTCCTATTTCTTCTTTCTCTGCACTGCAAGCGCTCATGTGCTGCACTGTAAAGCACCTTACCACGCGCACTATCAAAACCAACCTTAATAAGTGCTTATTTGGCCTAACTTTTGATAATGCTTTTAGCTGCAGTCACATCTTTAGAGTGTTTGGCAACTTTTGCCAGTGATGGCCGGAGGTCCAAAAAACCTCCATTAATTTGTGTACATACTGATTTATATTTGCATAGCAGAATTGTATATTTAAATTCTTATAAAGTTTTAGTTATCAAATATATTCCCCTAAGTTATATAATTTGCAAATATATTCTTTTTTATTAGTTGATCGATTAAAAGTTGACTTCTGTTCTATAAAATAATCATTATGTCATTAAGTAAAAATATTTTTAAATACATTTAACCACATTTTTTTTAATTCTAACATTCTATTTTAACTCTCATGTCGCTCTGCGTGAATCCTAAATTACATGCCTTGAAAAAAAAATAAAAAATACTTTTTATAAGGGGATAATGGTTATAATAGTTTGAAACTTATATATTTTAAAACTTTAGAGGGATATATTTAATATTAAAAACTATTAGAGGGGTAAATCTGTCATTGTGAAACTTCCCAGGGGCAGATTTGAAATTGTGCCCTTTGTTAAAATCGCTGAAGTCGGCGTCGACTTGTCTAACTCTGCCGAGTTCAAGCAAAAAAAAAAAAAAAAACCCACCTTCGCCTGTTTAGAAAAGATGGACGGTCGTGATTGCTCCGAAACAGTTGGGCGATAACGAGCGCTCGCCTATAAACTCCGCTTCCCTCCACTATTCTCCTTGTTTGCCCCCCAAAACCCTAAACCCTAAACCCTAACCCTAACCCTAAACCTCGCCTCTACCGCGTTAATGGCGAAGCCCTCCGCCGCCGCCGCAGCCGCCGCCGCAGGAGGGGGCGGCGCCGCCACCGCCGCCGCCGCCGGCGGGAACCTCGTCCTCGTCCTCGACTACGGCTCCCAGTACACCCACCTCATCACCCGCCGCATCCGCCAACTCTCCGTCCTCTCCCTCTGCATCTCCGGCACCTCCCCCCTCCCCTCCATCTCCGACCTCCGCCCCCGCGCCGTCGTCCTCTCCGGCGGCCCCCACTCCGTCCACACCGACGCCGCCCCCTCCTTCCCCGACGGCTTCCTCCGCTACGCCGAGGAGAACGGCGTCCCCGTCCTCGGCATCTGCTACGGGATGCAGCTCCTCGTCCAGAAGCTCGGCGGCGTCGTCGCCGCCGGGGAGAAGCAGGAGTACGGCAAGATGGAGATCGCCGTCGCCGCGGATGCGGCCGGGTCGGGGCTCTACGGCCCCGATGCGGCGGGGGGGCATCAGACGGTGTGGATGAGCCACGGGGACGAGGTGCTTCGTCTCCCGGAGGGGTTCAATGTGGTCGCGAGGAGCGTCCAGGGCTCCGTCGCGGCGATCGCCGACCCTTCGAGGAAGTTCTATGGGCTTCAGTACCATCCAGAGGTAAAATGTCGACAATTACGTCCCTTAGGGTAAATACTTATGTTTCTTTGGATAATTATATAGATTTGTAAACTAAAAGATGTTCTTTTAGATCTTTTATGCAGTAGTAGGAAGAATCAATTTTGCCCTATTGTAATTGAAACTTAGCGAAAACAAACATGAGGTTCTTTGTCGATTTCTTGTAGGAAGAGAAATCGCTATTGGATTAAGCACTTTTCGGCTAATTGATGTATTAATGCCTTGTTGGGTTGTTTGTTTCAGTTTCGCGTGTTCGTTGAATATGGGTAAATTTTTGCTTCTAGTATAGTTTGATGTAGCATAGTTAAATGTTCATAAATTTATGGCTTCTTATATTTCTGGAGTTGAGCTAGAATACTTGTAGAAGTATCACTATTCACATGCTTCTAACTTTTTTCCACTTTTGGATCTACTACAACCCATAAAGATATCTTTTTTGTTGTTTAGTTTCTTGATTCCAACAAGATATCTCTTTTTGGTTGCTTCTTCAATGTTTCGACAGCATTTTTGTGTGTAAAATCGATATATTATGCTACTTATCCCCTCGGTGATTTATGGAGAATTTCCATGGGCCAGCATTGTGTTATTTATCGGATGCCTAAGTGTGGCAATATTTTTGATGCCTCATTATGATGTTCGTTCTTCGAATTGTTGTAGGTTACTCATTCTACACAAGGAATGGAAACACTGCGGCATTTTCTTTTTGATGTTTGTGGGGTAACTGCTGACTGGAAGATGCAAGACGTACTCGAGGAAGAGATCAGGGTCATAAATGGTATGGTACGACCCGACGAGCATGTGATTTGTGCGTTATCTGGCGGAGTGGATTCAACTGTCGCAGCGACTCTCGTTCACAAGGCAATTGGAGATAGGCTGCACTGTGCTTTTGTTGACAATGGTTTGTTAAGGTATTTCAGATTTTACTACTTTGTCGATAGAAGAGTGTTCATCACAGATTTGATCTAATAAGGTTTTCTGTTTCATAGGTATAAGGAAAGAGAGCGGGTGATGGCAACCTTTGAGAGAGACTTACATCTCCCCGTTACTTGTATTGATGCATCTGAGCAGTTCCTTAGTAAGCTAAAAGGTGTCAAAGACCCGGAGATGAAAAGAAAGATAATTGGTAGAGAATTCATTGCGATTTTTGATGATTTTGCTCACGAGTTAGAGCAGAAACTAGGGAAAAGACCTACGTTCTTGGTTCAAGGAACTTTATATCCAGATGTGATAGAGTCGTGTCCACCCCCGGGAAGCGGGAGGACCCACTCTCACACAATCAAAAGTCATCACAATGTAGGAGGCCTTCCAAAAGATATGAAGCTAAAGCTTATTGAGCCCCTTAAACTCCTTTTTAAAGATGAGGTTTGCTCTGTCTATTTCCACGCAAATTTTATCATGTTTAGTTTAAAAAGTTCGCACTTGTAAACTAACATAATGTGAATTTTTTCCATGTTAGCTCTTTGGAAATTCGAACACTGCTATACTCTGTATTTTTGTTCCTTTTTAAGGTACGGAAACTGGGAAGCATATTAAATGTCCCCGACTCATTTTTGAAGAGACATCCATTCCCTGGACCCGGCCTTGCTGTTCGTGTTTTGGGTGATGTTACGGAAGGAAATGCCCTAGAGATTCTCCGACAGGTGATATTACACATCAGAAGTACAACGTCATCAACTGCACCAATTCGACGTTTAAATTTTGCGTTTTGATTTCCTCAGGTGGACGAGATATTTATTCAGTCAATTAGAGATGCTGGCCTTTATGATTCAATATGGCAAGCCTTTGCCGTGTTTTTGCCGGTGCAGTCAGTTGGAGTTCAGGGCGACCAACGAACTCATTCTCATGTGGTGGTTCTTCGAGCGATTACTAGTGAGGATGGAATGACTGCCGACTGGTGAGTAATATTATAGTTCTTTTTGAGAAATGCCAGTTTTCTATTCTTTGCCTTTTCTATATATATGTACTTTAAGGTAGATGTTACTTTCGATAAACGTCAAAATGGTTCCTGACGATCGCACATAGAAAAGGAACAAGAAGATGCTTTGATAGGATCTGCATAATACTGTTCAGATAGATATACACTTAATCTAACTTCAATTGAAAGTGTGAGAGATATATGCGTAATAATCGATGTTGGCTCTTGTGTTGCCTTATCATTTAAAGTTAGATGATGAAACAGGGTGGCAGTCGATACTAATACTATTGAAGATATTAAACTACTGAAATATTTGCATTGTTTTATCTCATTGCAATAGCATTTGTCGTAGCCTTGGTAATGTGTACTACCGATGACTCGTGAAATTGCTAATTTGACCTCTTGGGTTGTTTCTTTTCTGCGCGCCACTTTCGAATGCTATCATCATGAATGTTTTGATCTTTCCTGCGGTTGCTCACTCTGCAAATTCTTTCTAGGTATTACTTTGACCAGAAGTTCCTCGTCGACGTGGTTCGAAAGATCTGCAACAATGTGCGCGGCGTGAACCGCGTGTGCCAGGATATCACGTCGAAACCACCGGCCACCGTCGAATGGGAATGATTAATAAGAAGAGAGAAGGAAGAAAAGTAATCTTTCCTTCCAAATTATTATTTATTCCTCCTATTAAGTATGAAGTTGCTGAATATCTCTGCGAAGCAGGACAGGCTCAAAGATTTGGAGCTTGATTTGAAATCTAATTCATGTCATAAGGTGATTTTTTTTTTCTTCTTTTGCTATATGCTGCATTTAAATCAAGCAATAGATTGTAGCACATTATAGAATTATGAATATTATTATTGGTGATTCAATTTAAGATCATTGAAGATCTTCACCTTCTTTTTCCATTTGATTCTCAGAAAAAGTAATTTTTCTTAAATTTTTTTTTTTCAAATTTGATGGAGAGGTCTTCTTTTTGTTTTTCGGAGTTTTTATTTAGAAAAAAAAATTATAGAACGGAATTTTTTTTTTTTGCGAAATTATTATTATTATTATTTTTGTTGAAAAAGAGTCTTTCGTAGATTTTCGAGAGACCAAATAGCTAGATCCTTTTGATAGGATTTAATGCGATTGAAATTTCATAAGTTTTGTTTATTAGTATGTTTATATACTCTAAAATATTTTTAACGGTTCCGATCGTAGAATCAAACATCTTAAAATTGACTTAGAGCCGATGATTTGAGCTCATATCCTCTAAAAGATAGATGTGTAAAAACAATGATCTTATTGGATCTTCTTTGATCTTATTGTTGTATTGTTATATTGCAATTTTTCGAAGTTTAAATTTAGAGAGAGGCAACAACAGAATCCATCTCATTCTTCGATTCGCGGTGAGAGACCGGGTCGAGCACGGTCGGAGCCAGCTGAGGATCCTCCAGTATTGCTCGGAGATCGCCGTCCTCGCCTTCGACGTACGCCTTCAAGAATGCGACGGCGAGCCCTGCAGTGCTCCGCCGCATGACGTCCCTGCAGTTCTTCCCGTTCTTACAAGCGCACTTTGCGACGATCTTCGGGGCATCGTCGTCCAACATGTCCAAATGCCCGTACTCCTTCAAAACAACGTGGTAGCACGAAGGCTTACATTCGTAGTAGAACTCTTCGTGGTTGACTCCTTTCGGTGCGCACGCGGGGAAGAGTATGTTCTTCTTCTCGTCTCCGAGCCCCGTCCCGAGGACTAGGACCGGGATGTCGAGGTCGAAGGAGGACGGCTCGTAGGTGAGAATCTTCGGGGGGATCTGCGACGATTTGCTCGTCCCGGCGACGGGATCGACTCCGATTAGGGTTGAGAATTTCACTTCGAGGGTGGTTTTTGCGAGGCCGAGGGCGACGGCGAAGGCGGCGTGCCCGCCCCTGCTGTGTCCGGCTAGGGCGAGCTTCGTGAGGTCGGGCTCGACACCGCGGGGGAGCCGAGGTCGGAGTCCGTTGGGCAGCCAGTTGGCGACCGCGGCGGCGGATTCTACGTCCTCCGTCGAGTTCGCCAGAATGCAGGTGTAGAGCTGACAAATAAAGTTTGCATCATTTGACGAACATCAGTAAAAGCTCAAACTGTCAGAAAACAACGGTCGAACTAGTAAAACAAATAGACGGTCAGACCTGCGGTGCGACGACAGTGAAGCCGTGAGACGCGACGTGCTTCAGAAGCTGCGTGTAGTATCGGTTTTGAAGCAAGAAGCCATGCAGAAAGACCGCGACCGGGTAAACACCCGCGTCGGTCGGCGAGAGAATCAAAACAGGCTTAGGAGGCGGAGGCGGAGGCGACGACGACGCCTCGTCGCCCTTCTCCTTCGTCGTCGCGACGATCACCTCGACACCGAGCTTTCCGATCTCGAACACCGAAGCCATTGCTGATCCTTCTCCCTCTCTCTTTCAATATCTTTCTCTCTTCAAAAAAAATTGATATGGTGGTGGTGGGAATAGTAATGCAAATAATTCACATATTTATAGAGGGGTGGAGATCAAATATTGAGCACATGTAATAATAATAGCACCAGTAGCAAGTTCACATTTTTCCTTGTGGTGTTCAAAGTTATAAATAAATAAAATGTGGGAAATTAAGAACGAGCATGGTCGTAAATTGAACCGTTACGTACGAACATATTCGGAAACTATAGTTACGTGTTGGATTAGTCCCTGTGCTTTTGGATATATTCATTCCCAAATTATTTGACACTATAATAATAAATATTAATTGTTAAAATTAATAAATTATAGAATAGGATTTAGATGTTAATTTTTGAATAAATTTGGACTCTAAAGTTTTTATAGAATAAATTAGATAAATCTCGATTGCCATGTATACAGTTCAAAATTCAAGATTAAAATAAATTTGCACTGTAGAGTACAATTTAAAATTTAAAATTAAAATAAATATATATGATAGTGGAGTTTTAGAAGATTAAATAACCATGTGTGTAACATGTGTTTGTACCAAGTTGTTGCAAGTACTAAATAATTGAGCTTTAGATATTGTCACCATGTGAGCATGTATATGAGATAGGAAAATAACATTCACAGATTTTAATGAAATTATTATCGTACTATCGTGCTTGTTAAGAATATTAGTACTGAGCGGGACTTTATTTGGATTGACGAATTTTTAGATCCAACGTAACTCGAGTGCAGAGCTGTTTGAGTTTTTCTGAAGTGTGATTATTTTTTGTTGTTCGTTTTGACTAACTTGTATAGTCTGGAAGTTAAATTCAGTCACTTCTTTTGTTTGTTTTGTGGTAACTTGATGCTGGTGAAATTAATTTTGTGAGTTGTATTGTTTGTTTTGATGTAAGCAAGTGGATCTCGTTTCTCCTGAATATAATAGTAAATTTATTCTATAAAATTCAACCTATTAAATAATTAAAAAATTTATTATTTTTTAAAGATAATACTAATTTATTATAAATAAGGTAATTTTAACTCATTGTAAAGGAAGTAGGGTTTAGGTTATACTATTTAATAAATTTTTTAGAGAAGGTTGAGTGTGGTGGAAGTCGAGTTCGGCATTCTAGAAGGGGAAGTCGAGAGTAGGTGAAGTGGAGGTCTAACGTAACTTGAGTTACACTATTTTTTTAATATTTAACGATGTTTAAAAGCGTCCCAATATAATCTAGCGTCACATTTAAAAGCGTCGGTCAAAACGTCGGCAAATAAAGAGTCGCTACATATATACCGACGCTTATGCCAAGCATCGGTAAAATATATTCCGATGCTTTAAAGCGTCAGAATTTTTTAAAATTCTGACGCTTTAAAGCATCAAAAAGTTTATTATTTAATAACTTAGTTTGATACAATAGAGGGTCCATATGACGAAGCGTCGGTATTTGTTATATTAGAGGAACGCCTAGGGACGCTTTTCCTAAGCGTAGTCTAAAAAGCGTCCTTATATTGAGATTTTTTGTAGTGAATTAAGAAATAAGCTTTCTCCTTTTTATTTTTATTTTTTTGTGATTTTACATTATAGAATATATATAGAGAGACAAATATTAATAGTATGCATGCATTTATGTGGACTCATAATTTGGAATCTTCCTTAAATTTCTTAGAAGAAGTTTCTATATATTGTAACTAGCCTTTGTTGACTTTTTTTTTCCCTAAATTTTTATTTTAGCTTTTATTTTTTAAACAATAAATTTAGTGCTACCTAATTAAGATTTTAATAACGTATTAAATCAGTTCATTCTATTATGTGATGTTAAGTTCATTAATAATACCAAAAAAAAACCAAGCTTGTAGATGCTAAATTAAAGTTTTTAGCATGCTAATTAATTAATTAATTAATTACGGTACATAATAAAAAGCTTAAAGCTTAAAGCATGTGTAACCATAGTTAGTTAATTCGGATTCGGCAAAAATTCGGTACGGATATAATACGGATAAAATTCGTCTCATAATTTTTAAATTCGTTGAAAAATTCGGCTTAAAAAACGGATTCAATAATTATTATATAATATGGCATATAAATAATCTAATAAGAAATAGATTAAAATAACCCATAATTAATTATAAAACATATAAAAATATTTTGGGGGCCAATGAACAAAAAAATTCATAGTTAAATATAAAATATAAGATAATCTATATTTAAACATAAAAATTATAAGTTTTTTATTCAAATTTTTAATAATTCAGAAATAATTCGGGAATAGTTCGTGAATAGTTCGACTGGCTCCAAAAATTCGTGAATAATTTTATATTTTTGTAAAAAATTCGTAAATAGACCGTTTAATTCAAATTTTTAATAATTTGTGAATAATTCGTGAATTATTCGGGAATTAACTAACTATGTGTGTAACATGTGTTTGTACCAAGTTGTTGCAAGTACTAAATAATTGAGCTTTAGATATTGTCACCATGTGACCATGTATATGAGATAGGAAAATAACATTCACAGATTTTAATGAAATTATTATTGTACTATTGTGCTTGTTAAGAATATTAGTACTGAGCGCGACTTTGGGGTCAGTTTGGATTGACGAATTTCTAGATCCAATGTAACTCGAGTGCAGAGGTGTTTGAGTTTTTCTGAAGTGTGATTATTTTTCTGTTATTTATTTTGACGTAACTTGTATAGTCTGGAAGTTAAATTCAGTCACTTCTTTTGTTTATTTTGGAGCAACTTGATACTGATAAAATTAATTTTTTGAGTTGTATTGTTTATTTTAATGTAAGCAAGTGGATCCCGTTATCTTCTGAATATAATAGTAAACTTATTCTATAAAATTCAACCTATTAAATAATTAAATTTTTTATTATTTTTTAAAAATAATGCTAATTTATTATAAATAAGATAATTTTAACTCATTGTAAAGAAAGTGGGGTTTAGGTTATACTATTTAATAAATTTTTTAGAGAAGGTTGAGTGTGGTGGAAGTCGAGTTCGGCATTCTAGAAGGGAAAGTCGAGAGTAGGTGAAGTGGAGGTCTAACGTAACTTGAGTTACACTATTTTTTTGACTTACATCAAAACAAACATCAAAAGTGATGGAACTTGAGTTCCACTCTTCCACTTACACCAATCCAAACGGATCCGAATTCATTGAGGGACGATACTTTATTGATATTTAGTTGAGATAATTTGTTGAGTCATGTGATTTGTTCTGCATCAAAATCTTATAGTTTTGTTCCAATGTAAAAATTGTCGTCCAAATCTCAACACCGTATTAGACTTTACAAAAAGATTAGTCTGTATATAACATGTAATTAAGGATTTTTTTTTACCTATCAGCTTAAGATTTACACCGGCGCAAGCCCGTCGACATGCGTGATAGTAGAAATAAGAAATATATATATATATATATATATATATATATATATATATATATATATATATATTCATCTTAGTTCTCCTTCAAATTAGGGGTGGCAATCCAGCTCGCTATCCGCGAGCCAGCTCGTGTTCGACTCGAAATGAGCTCGAGATCGAATCGCTCGTTTAGTAAACGAGCCGAACACGAGCTGAATTTTTCAGCTCGTTTAATAAACGAGAGCCGAACATGAGCTGGAGTCAACTCGCTCGTGTTCGACTTGATAACAGCTCGAATACATATATTTATATTTATATATATAAATAAATAATAATATATATAAATATAAATATATATTTTTATTATTTGATTTTTAGTCCAATTTAAATATAAAATCCAACTCAATTATAAAAAGTCAATTTATATATAAAATTTCAACCATTAGATCAAATTCTAACGAGTAAGATCTCATAAATTTATTTTCTATATATATACATATCGTTTCTAATCCTTTTAACTTGTTGTTTGTGAGCCAGCGCGTGTTCCCGAACTGATTTTTTTGGCTCGATATTTTAAACGAGCCAGCTCGTGTTCGGCTCGTTGACACCCTACTTTAAATTGGAGCTCATTTTTACTCCAGTTTTTTTAATTTATTGGATCCAATTTTGTTAAGTTAATATACCCAAACTACATTTGGCCACGTGCCAGTAGGGTTTCGCACGTGTTGAGAAGGTGCGTTAAGAATATTAATCTCATAATGATGAGAAAGAAGAATCGTAGAAGCTTGTTTTGGTATCCTGTATAAATTTGAGAATATTGATGGATGATAACCAATTGAAAAAAAAAAAAAAAATTTAAAAAAATAAGGAAGAATTTCTTCTAAACTTTTTTAAATTTTTTTTACTATCCCGGATAGTTTAGCTTGCAGTGCATCCGAAGAACAACAGCAGCAGTTGGAGACAGTAGTGCCCAAATTTGAAGTAAGAAATTGTACAAAATAAGGGTTCTAGCTACAAATTAATAACAATTATTATTTGGACTCATGACTTAAAAAAATTTCGTATTATTTTCTTAGATGCAAATACCTAACTAGTTCCTCATGTGGTTTGTGTTTGTTGACTTTGACTCTCAATTATAAGAAAAGAATAGTCAATTATATACTTGCATGTAAAAGTATATGTGCACGTTTAATAATTGCATAATAAACTTGGGCTAAAATACATAAAATTCTCCTATAAATACAGACATTTTTACTTATCTTTTCTGACTTCTAAAAATTTATATTTTGACTCCTTAAAATTTTAAAAATATTTTCAGACGGTTACGGCGTTAATGAAAAGAGCGAAATGATCAAAATTTTCTTACTTATTATATAAGAAAATTAATAATTTTAATATATTTTTGTTATTTTTTTTTTGAAAATTCAGGTATAAATTATAAGAAATGGATAGAATAGTGACGGAATCCTGACGGTTGACGGAGTGGGGCTCAGTGCGTTAACTTGAAATTTTAAGAAGGTAAAATATAATTTTTTTGAAAGTCAAGAAGAAAAAGTGAAAAAGCGAGTATTTATCGTGAGATTTTCTTTTGTTTTGTATTTTAGTCATAAACTTGCTTACTCATGATATTCATAAATTTAATGGGCTATTCTCCACTGCAGCGGTTATATACAAATATATCAAAACAAACGACGGATTTGGATTTGTATATATGCTGTTACAGCTGCAGTACAGTTATAACTAGGGATGTCAATGGGTCGGGTTTGGGTCGGGTTTTAAAAAACCCGAACCCGAATCCGACCCCCAAATTTGAACCCAAACCCGGACCCGAACCCGACGGGTTTTAAAAATCCATACCCATACCCGACCCGACCAAATACCCGAAACCCGAACCCGAACCCGAACCCGAAACCCAAACTCGAAGTACTATATTTGAAAATATATTATAGTAAAATCAAAACTTTTGAGCCTTTGAGTGTACCATTGGATGAAGATCCAATGGATAGAAATCATTATGTATTTTATATATTAAATAAATAAATAAAAAATATATAATTTATTCGGGTTCGGGTTCGGGTTCGGATTCGGGTTCGGGTTCGGGTCGGGTACATACAAATCCATACCCGTACCCATACCCGTCAGGTTTTTATTTTCTATACCCATACCCGAATTCATATCCATTTAGTTCGGGTAAACCCGACCCGTTCGGGTTCGGATTCGGGTAATTTTTCGGGTACCCATACCCATTGACATCCCTAGTTATAACTACGTGCAACCAAACAGTCCTTTAGAAAAAGTCATCATTAATTTTATTATTTGATCCACTTTTAATTGTCAAACAAATAACAAGATTTTCGACCTTAATTCATCCAAAGTTTTAAGTCCGCGCACTCTACTTATGATGAAACAAACACCTCCTAAGAAAATTTCACATATATTTTTCAAGCATTGTAATTTTTATTTATATCTTTTTAAAGATTTACTGCATAACATATATCTATGTATATATCCTTCAAAAATAAAATTTAAAAATCTAACCATAGAAATAAGAGACAATATTTGTTGTTGAGTTAATTTGTAATCAAATTTTTTAAGAGGAACATATTTGATGATCAAGTGCAATGCCCATGTTATTCAACTTGCCCCCTGTGGTATAGCGTATTTTCACTTTGGCACTCCGTGGCTCAAAATATTGCACTCACTTTGTTAGCATGTGGTTCAAAAAATTACACTTAATTATTTTTTGATTTTGTATTTGTTTTACTATAACAACTGAATGTTAAACAGGGTACGATCGTGTGGTTTTTAAAAAATTCACTTTACTTTTTCTATTCGACGTAAAAATAAAATCACATTGTAGTTAACTGTAACTTTTGAGCTACGAGGTGGCAAAGTGAAAATGTGCTATAATACAGAAGTTTACCCTAATAAAATTAATCTTAAAAATCTAAACAATATGTTCCTCCTAGTAATCAAAATTAGTGAACTTTTTTCAAATTATCTTTAAATTAAGACCTCTAAACTTTGGATTATTTGAAAATGACTATCCAACTTGTAAAATATTTTTTATTTTACTATCTTATTTTTCAAATAATTTGATTTGTCTTCGTAAAAGCTTTTGCTTGTCATTGGTGCATCCAAATATTTATACACCATACTTAAATTTTTTTTTTTTAAAGAACTTCTGATATTATCGCTATGGTTTTAACTACATTACTTAAATATTATGTGATTTTTATTTTTATTTTTCGTTACACCCTCCGTTAACTTCTTTGTTAAAACAGTCACGTGTCGCGTACGTTAGTCGTGGATTGCTGCTTTTTTGTCGTTGGGGATTCACCAAAAATGATTAGGATTTCGCCGTAAGGGGTCTCATATCTATTTTTTCGACCTTTGTGAGAATGCATGTGCTCGCACATGACGAGTTTAACGAAAAAGTTAACAAACGGTATAACAAAAAATAAAAATAGAAGCCGCATGATATATTTAAATGATACAATTAAAATTATGGAGTACTAAATAGAAAAAAAAAAGATAATTCATAGGGAGTACCTAATTTTTTTTTAAATGCATCTCATTTTGTTAATTTAATCACTCAATTCTTAACTAAAAAAACTACAATTCATTGAATGGAAGAAATTAAAAAATCAGGTAAATTAAATGACCAATAACAATGCAATCGTAAGAATATATAAATGCATCGGGTGCACACAATAAGTTTTCAAAACTAATAAATAATTTAAATTAAATAAAACAAAAGATAATATAGTAAAACTAAAATTTTTTGGGGTAATTTTTCATATACCCCTACAAAGTTCCTCCCTTTCATATATACCCCTCATACAATCTGTTTTCTAATATACCTTTGAAAAAAATTAAATTTTTTTCAACACCCTCAAATTAAAGGTATATAATAAAGAAAGCGAAACTTTTCAGGAATATATTAAAAATTAAGGGGTAAAAAAAAAGTATTACAAGGGTAAACAAGCAATTATCTCAAAATTTTTTTAAGGATCAGGTAGTTATGAGATATACATTTTACTTTTTTTTTTTTTTTTTTTTTTTTTTTTTCATTTCCACTCGTTTCTCAATTTAACGTTTCTCGCAAGATTTACAAATTAAGTCAAATTTCGAGGAGTAAGACGCAAATTTCCCCGATCCTGAGTCGCCCTTAATCCCGTCGCAAAAATCATTCCATTGAAGCGAAATTAGGGCTCAGATCTCCGATCCTCACCCCCCATTTTGAGAAAAGAGGTTATTTCCCACCATAATCCTCGAATTTTTCTCCAATTTCTCTCTAATCCTCGTTTAAAGGTCTTCGCATGGTTTTTCTCCGATGGTTGCGTGTAATTTTTGCTATTTTTCGACATTTTTTTCGCATTTTCCCGTAACTTATCTTGTTCGTGGTGTTCATTATCGATCTAGGGCAAGAAGCCCACGGTTTCTTTTGATTTATTGATTTGGGTTTGTTTCAAGAAGGCCAAATATGCAATCTTTTTCGCATTTATCTTTTACTTTACACGTCAATTCGTCTCCTGAATCTTAGATTTAGGAATATAGTGGCGTTTTGATCCTAAATTAGCATGTTAAAGTGAGGTTCTTGAGTAGATCGGTAGTGAAAATGGTGGAAATCGCCTCTTAAGTTTTGTGGGTTTTATAGAGCTCTTACTGATTTGAAATTGTTCTTTAATATAATTCGTAGTTTTTGAGATAGTTATAAGCAATTTTGCTCTCAAAAACATTCTATTACGTTTGTTTTAGGCACAATTGAATGTGAATTCCTGCAAAAGTTTTGGGAAATAGTGAAAATTTGTATCAAAAGTTCGCAGATATATGCAATTTTTCACAGTTCGGATGGTTATGCCGAAAAATGATTTTTTAAGATTTTTAGAAGGGTATAGGATTTAGGGTTTATATAAAATGGCATGAGAGAAAGAATGAGATGTTAGAGGTGCAAAGTGATGGTAAAAGTAGTTTACTACATCTTTTTTCAAGAGTAGAGGGTCGATTGACGGAAAGAAATATATTTGCTCTGACTTGAAGGTGTGAGAATTGGTAAAATTTTGCTTTGATTATTTAATAGATTTTTTCGCTTAATTAGTTGTTGTTTCATTCACAGATGTAATCTACAGGCTTTAACATTTTTGTGGTATTTTTCGGATTGGTGTTTTGATGGTTGATTTCAGTTGTAGATCTCCTACAAACTTTTGAAGAAGGACAAGTATGATGACGCAGGAAACTTCTGTCGATCCAAGCTTGAGTGAGGAGGAAGAAGATCCATCTGAGGAAGAACTGATCGAGGAAAATAATGATGAAAATATTTGTAACGAGGAAGCTAGTGAGGAAGAAGACGCATCTGAAGAAGATAACTGGAAAGAAGAGTCTAATGAAGATGACGAACCTCACGAGAAATATGCTGATTATGAAGAGGAATCAAATGAGAAAGACCCAGATGAGGAAATTGAACAGGAACTTGGTGAAGAAGGGACTAAGCATCATGATGACAATTTGCTGTCGGAAGGTGCTAATTCAAGCTCGGGGAAAAAGAGAAGGTCAACTGATAAACTAGAAACATCTTCAGAAAAGCGAATGAAGCGGGATGAGGATTCAAAAAAAGAGGAGAACACAGGGAGCTCTGGTAAGAGAAGGCGACGTGGATGGGATGTAAAGGAAGGATTTGACGAAGAAACAACTAAATTTGCCAAAAAGAGGAAAAAGACGAGATGGGCCACCGATGATGCCAAATTGAAGGTTTTGGGCCCCTTGAAGTTACCTGATTTTGCAGATGATACAGTTCTTGAGAATCTTCGAGACCCAGAATTCCAAAAATTGAGTTCGGAGCTTCTCAGGATAAATCAGAAGCTAAAAGAGCGAGAGCTGGTTGATGACCGACCGGAAAATCAACGGTCTCCATCCCCACCACCGATTTACAATTATTTGGGTATTAGGGAAAACACAAGGGAGGTTAGGCTTCGCAGCAAACTTGAAGCACGAAGACAACGTATAATTGGCGAGTTGATTAAGAAAAACCCTAGTTTCAAGCATCTTTCCTATTACAAACCTCAAAAGCTATGCAAGAAGCTGTACGTACCGCAAAAGAAATACCCGGGATTCAACTTTATTGGCCTTATAGTTGGTCCAGGAGGGCGAACAATACAGAGAATGGAGAGACAGACGGGGGCCAAAATTATAATCCGTGGTAAAGGTTATAATATGAGAAGAAGAGACTCAAAGAAGGGAAGCAGCGCACCATGGCAGGATGATGAAGTCTATGTGCGAATAGACGCCGATAATCAGCAGTCTCTTGATGCTGCGGTTAAGATGGTCGAAAGGCTACTGGTTCCTGTGAGAGAAGAAACGCTAAAAATTAAGTCCGCCCAACTCAGGGAACTCGCTGAATTGAATGGGACACAGAAAAAGAAAAAATCTCACAAGGTCGATAAGGTGTTCCGTGAGTTGTGTGATGTTTGTGGTGATTCGAGTCATTTGACTGCCAATTGCGCTTTGACTGCATCCACCTCGGGAACTGAAACAAGCACTGATCAAATCGATTTCCTTGGAGATTTAGGGAAAAATCCATATGAACTTGAGGATAAGATATCTGGCGAATCATGCAATGTTTGTGGTGATCCGAGTCATTTTACTGCGAGTTGTCCATTGACGGCATCTGGCCCAGGATTTGGAACTAGATATCCAATTGGGGATGCATCCTTTCCCCCCTTTAATCGTTCGCCGCACTCTAATTCTGCTTTCCCTGTGATTGATGACCCGGAAAAAGCAATGCGTGCTTCACCTGGAAATTACAATGGCATGCCTGTTAAAGAAATTGACGAGGCCAATTTGTTCGTGGGCTACCTTCCGCGCTCTGTGAACACCGATAAACTAATCGAACTTTTTCTACCGTTCGGTGGCATCTCTGATGCGAGAGTGATTACGGATAAAACCACCGGTTTAAGCAGAGGATATGGGTTTGTTAAGTTTGTCGATCCTATTTGTGCTGCTAAGGCTGAGGCGCGAATGAATGGGTACAGGATTGAGGGAAAGGTGCTTGCTGTTAGGATAGCTCACCTCCCTCCCACTACTGTCAAAAGCCATTTGGAATTTGGAGGACCTACTTTGCCTGTCGCAGAAGCTGTTGTTCAGGGAAAGCCCAGTTTAGTAGATTGGCCTGGCCGTCCGGGAACCATGTTCTTTAGTTCCTTCGCTAAAACTACTCTTCCTTTGTCTACTCCCGAAAGCCATTTGGGTCTGGGGAGACCAGGTTTTCCTGTCCCAGAAGCTGTTTCTCAGGGAAAGCCCGCTTCACTAGATTGGCCTGGTCCTCCAGGATCTATGTTACCGCAACCTTTTACTCCTTTCGCAGATTCTCTCGTATCTTTTAGTCCCCCAAGACAAATTCTGGTCTCGCCAACATTCATTCCTGGTTCAATCTCTTCGCAAAGTGAACTCGAGCAATTTCCTGGCTATTTGAAAAGCTTTGATTCTCCTGCCCATGTGCATTACTCGTCATCTTCTGATGCTTCTTCGCAGTTCCATTCAGCTCAATCTTCTGGCTGGAACCAAAACTTATTCAATCTAACACCTCCTCCTCGATCTTTTTATGTTGAGAATTGTGGAAGAACTTGAGAATCTGATCCCGAAGGCTAGGAAAAGAAAGTTGTGCCAATTAGGATGCTGAAGAAGCTGAAGTTTCTGAAGATGCTTGGTCTGTAAAGAAATTTGAGCTAAGTAAGCTTGTCGCGAACCGGCTTAAAATGTGACTGATCCAAAAAGTGCTTCTGTAACCTCTGATACTTGCATTCTTCTGGCTTCCCCAAGGAGAAATCCAAGCCACAGTTGATAGAGAGGTATTAATCCAGGTCTCATTCGTAAGGCATTAAGTAATGCCGTTTATTGTTCATTTCTCACAATATCATATGTGCTGAATAGAGTACATTGCGGATATGCCCAGCAATGTGTATATAGTGTCTCCTTTTCTTGAGGATATCAGTATGTTAACTGATTCCAACTTCTGAAATTCCATAACCTCCATGATGATTTGGCTAAGATTGCAGGAACCCCCACTAGAAGTGTGACAATTTTCACTTTGCCTCCCATGAAATATCTTAAGCTACATACTATCGTAATCTACGAAGTTCATCATTTTGCCACTTCTAAGTCTTTATGCAATATTTATGACTTTTCTTACAGGTCAAGGGGAAAATTTGTTGGTTTTAAAATTTTAACCGGGTACACAATCCTTGCATTATAGTGAAGCATATGCTGATTTCTATTACCAAAACTTTGACATAATGCAAGATTTAGCTATTTCTGATGAAAAGGACAGGGGATTATGGATTTTGAGGCTCTTTATTGAACTTGTGGAATGGATTAGTATCTTCGAATGGATAAACATATTTCATTCCATGGTTTTTCGTTTACAACTTCTCTGTTAGCTTATGAGACTGGCTTTGATTTTTCCTATTCTTGTGGCAGAATTACTGGTGTTGTGTTGATACTTCATATATGCTACAATCTTGGTCAGGAGCTTCTTAGTTTAAAGCTCTTGTTCTCTAATCTGATATGATTCTGAGCAAACTTTATATATATCGGCTAATCTGATAGTGATAGTATTTTTTTTTATCATCCAAGATATTGTAGATCTCTTTCTATGATTTTGACTTATTTTTTATTTCTATAATTTGCTTTCTTTTTTCTCTTTGCTTTAATTGTGAGGGAAGTGAGTTATTTGAAGTAAAGTTGTTTCCTACCCATTTGGTATGAGTTGCTAATCAGTGTTTTGTCTGAGTTGTTGGTTGGTAAATATTCTGCAATATATTGTAGACTAGCATTTCTCTCTCTCTCTCTCTCTCTCTCTCTCTCTCTCTCTCTCTCTCTCTCTCTCTCTCTCTCTCTCTCTCTCTCTCTCTCTCTCTCTCTCTCTCTCTCTCTCTCTCTCTCTCTATATATATATATATATATATATAGTTGAGCTAGAATACCATCGGTAGCAAATGGGCTATGTTGCTGCCAATTTATTTTCGATGTTGGAGCTTCCAAAACGACGATCGGCATCGTTGAATATGATCTAGACCACTTAAAGTATTCAGACATCAAATTTCATGTCCTTTTGATATAATTGACTTAATGATTAAAAGATTGCAAAATTTATAATATTGATGGTCGATATGATACATTTGGTCTTTTAACCGCGTAAAGAAATCTAAATTAACTGAAATTTGATTAGAAAATTCTTTAACTTGTTTAAAACAAGATCTATACTGCTGATCTTGATTATAAGAATTCTATCATAAGTTTTTGAAGGATATTTATTTCTAGCGGTTGACTTTTGCGTCCACTTGATGCACAAAACAACAATATCGAAAAAATATGAAATTTGATTTTTAGATATTTCTAGTGGTATAGATCATGTTCAACAACCTATCGTTAATTCGGAAGCTTTAACATCGAAAACAAATTGGTAGCAACGGAGCTCGTTTGTTATCGATAGTATACTAGCTCAACTCTCTCTCTCTCTCTATATATATAGAGAGAGAGAGAGCGCGCGCTAGGCTACTATGGTTTCGAAAGTACGAAGACCTCCGTACTTATAAGTTATTTTCGATGATGAAATATTCGATTCGGCCGTCGGTTCTATTAGATATGATCTACAGTGTTAGAACTATTTAAAAATTAAATTTTATAATTTTTTGACTTTGTTTGCGTAGAGAAAAGATAGCATCAAAATGAACGGTTGATTTTCATAAAAATAGTGATAAAAGACTTAAATTTCAAATCGAAAGTATTGATCTTGCTCTTGATGGTAAATAAAATTTTTTATTAAAATTTCACTTAATTTAGATTGTTCTATACCGTTGAACTTACAAACTTGACACATCGGCCATTAAAATAGTCATTTTTGAGACCCTTTGATCACTTGGTAAATGATACCAAAAAAATTATAAAATTTGATTTCTAAATAGTTCTAATAATGTAGATCATGCTAACGAAGCCGATTGTCGAATCAGATATCTTATCATCGAAAACAACTTATAAGCACGGAGACTTTCGTGTTTTCGAAAGCCTAGAAGACGTACTATATAAATATAGTTGTGCTCATGTGCTTTCAAAAGTACCGGAGCATCTGTGCTAGTAATTTTTTAGTCGTCGGATTGCTTCAAAATTCATGATTAGTGGGATGGAGTAACTGCATGTCTCGTTAAGTCTCATTTATTAGTGCTGTACGGATTTTGAGACGAGTCGATAGTTAAAAAATAATAAGCACAAATATTTTGATGCCGAACACAAGCTGACTCGCGAACGGCGAGCCTGATTGCCAACCCTAGGTTTAATAGATCCTTTTATATTTTAATTGTGTGTGATGATTATATGTATGCAAACTAGTAGTCACTTTAGTATCTAATGAAAAGATCAGGAAAAAAAAAAAAAAAAAAAACTAGGAATATGTACATCAGTCATTTCAAGGTGGAATTTAATGAGAGCATTAAACACTAGGCAGGATTAATTTCGAACTGAAAACAAAACAGGGATTTCTCTGCAAAATGGCCAAGGGTGTAATTGTTAGTTTGAATCTTTTGGAGGCAAAAGTAGCAAATTGTGCAAAGAGAACCCTCTGCATGCTGACGTGGAGCTTTGGAAATGGTAAAACGGTAAATAATTTTTTGTTTTCGCTTCGTAGATTGTGAAATTGCACAAATAATCTTGCAAAAGTTTATATTTATTTGTGTGCACCTGGAAATTTTATTTTTTAGTACCATATTTTGTTATGAGTATCTATGCAAAAATAAAAATACCGATGCAAAACAATTTTTGTATAGAACACAAATAAATAATATTTTTGATAATCCGCAGTCAAATATCAAAATTGTAAGAATACATGTGAAATTTTGTATGTTTGCTGGAGTTAATATGCAAAAAAAAAGTTGCAGGCCACCTTAAAATCGCACCATTTTTATTATAATTTTATTATCATCTTATCTTTTTAAAATAAATAATTTTAATCAATCCAATTAAGAAGTACACTAAATTTATCAGTGATTTTAATAAATTTATCAACTTTAAGCAAATAAAATTGTGAGACCCCAGTTAGTCCTATATATAAGATATAATAGGACTAAACTCTTAACCCAGCTTAAGTATTTTGGGCGGTGGTTAGGCTCAAGAGGTTAAGAGAGTTAATCGTGCTAGGACGGGAGTAGTCCTAGGATGGGGCGTCACAATTGGTATCAGAGCCAATTACCAGCCGGAAGTGTGAGATGAGCCTCGGCTGAGCCAGAATTGTACAGCGGGGAGAGCGAGACTCTCAAGAGGTTAAGAGAGTTAATCGTGCTAGGACGGGAGTAGTCCTAGAATGGGGCGTCACAATTGGTATCAGAGCCAATTACCAGCCGAAAGTGTGAGATGAGCCTCGGCTGAGCCAGAATTGTACAGCGGGGAGAGCGAGACTCTCACGCTGTTGACTGTTGTGGGTGGAGCGCAGCTCACCACGAAGTCAGTTTAGACTAGCGAGACGAGTCTCACATCCTGATACTTGTGAGTCTGAACCTGACGAGGACGTCAGGGCTTAAAGGGGAAGAGATTGTGAGACCCCAGTTAGTCCTATATATAAGATATAATAAGGCTAAACTCTTAACCCGACTTA
This sequence comes from Puya raimondii, assembly GCA_016920855.1. Classification (NCBI taxonomy): domain Eukaryota; kingdom Viridiplantae; phylum Streptophyta; class Magnoliopsida; order Poales; family Bromeliaceae; genus Puya; species Puya raimondii. The sequence continues at coordinate 100,923,705 of JABWPP010000050.1, read as the reverse complement.
AGCATTTTGGGCGGTGGCTAGGTCCAAGAGGTTAAAAGAGAAGCGTGTTAGGACGGGAGTAGTCCTAGAATGGATGACCTCCTAGGAAGTTGGGGCGTCGCAAAAATTAACTACGAGCTAATAGAGTGTTTAAAATATAACAAAATTTTTAATTTAAATTAAAAGAATGGAAATGAGGGGGGCGTCAATAAAAAATTATGGGCCTTTTGCAAAATATCATATAGTCGAGGCGTCTTAATACATATTTACAAATTTTTTTCCTAACATTTAAGGTCAACAAGAACAAATTTTTCAATAGTACGAGGGGCAATCTGCGAAAAATCTCCCCCTTTTTCCACTGTGAAAAGCGAATCTTAAAACCTTTCCATATTCGAACACTCCAACTCCGCACTGTTTTCTCTGCTCCCTCTGCCACGTCCGAGCTCGCCTCCGCCGCCGCGAGTGGCGGCGCCGCCGGAACCCTAACCCTAGCCGCCGACGCCGACGACGACGACGACGACGAACGCCCCTTTCCCTCCCCCGGTGATGTCCTACGAGCCCCCTGAGTGGCTCCCCGATGGGTGGATCATGGAGGTCAGGAGGGGGAGGAAGAGCGGGTCCCTGTATCATGTATGGCTCCGACTACAAAACCCTAATTTTTGGTGCGATCGATCGGTTTTGGTTTGCAAAGTTGTGGAGTTTTTGATCTCGTGCTCTCATTTTTGCCACATATTGGTCGAATTTGGGTGGTTTCTGGGTGGATCAGTAGGTTTTGCGGCCTCTTGGTTTCCTAATTGGGAAAAGTGGGAGAGAAATAGGCATGTTGATTAGGTTTTAAGCTCGGAAGTGCTTAATGAAACAGTGGAGAAGTGGGGATAGCTCCTTTTTTTAAATTTAGCGTTGTTA